>LR990049.1:20183485-20736252 GCA_905147135.1 Blastobasis lacticolella | reverse complement strand
GTATGCATACCTCGAAGATCGAGATTGATGAGGTCCACGTAAAATATTACGTAAAATATATTTTTTTCATAACAAGCTTTTATCGTGCAGTATAGTACCTACTCACCAAGACCGTTCCAAACAGCACAATCACGATGGTGTTATCTTCTTGCGTTCAGTAGTTCCTATGACCACCTTCCGTCATCATCATCAGACCTTACATATCACCTAGTAGGGGTTTATTTCTCATCATGACCATTCCAAAGTGACCAAATACGATGGGGTTATCTTATGTGCTCATTATCTTCAAGAATTGAAGTTTAAAAGCCACATTCCTATTCCATATCATCAGACCAGTTCCATGATACCATATTGATGTATTGTCAGCCAAGTAACATAGGTATACCAAAATTTTAGTAAATTGAACGCCGGCAAGTGGGTCAAATTAGGCTTGCATGACATGCGTAAAAGATACTTTAAAAGGTCGTGCTCAGGTATCGGCCGTCAAAAATGCACATCGCCTAGTCCGGCTTCGTCGAGCGTCATCGCACGCGTGGGAGTAAATGCGAAGCCTTACCTATTAGATGTCCATTTTTACGGCCGATACCTGTACATAGAGCACCACACATAAAGAAGTTTTAATAAAGTAACAGATATAAACGTTACAACATTATTTCTACAAAGTTCGATTCTTTGTGCCAATATACTCGTAGATGATTTGTTTGTAGAATCGATATACACTAGGGAATTGTGAAAGATCATAATTAATACAATGAGGTCTATTCCTTATTAGGGGAGGCCGTAAGCCAATCTTTACTTAATATATGTATGTATTTTCACCGCTTAGGAGCGTCAGTGGCCTAGTGGTAAAAGTATCCGACTCGCAAGCGAGAGATACCGGGTTCGAATGCTCTTACTATGAGAAAAAACTTCATGATGGAACCTGCACATTCAGGCGACTGAAAATGTGACCATAATCTAATAAAGCCACCTTTCCCGGGTAGCTGGACCACGGAGGTCAAATGGCAGTCGCTCCAATGTATTAACAGGGCCCTTGTACGCGAGACCACAACCGGGTCATTAATGCCAAGGTAATTATGATTATTTTTCACCAGCTGCTAAGCAAGGCACGTGGCATGATCTTCGACAAGATGGTAAAGAAACAAGAGTTACACATCGAGGCGCTCCTTCCCCTACCCCTGTTTTTTCTTCTTTTGGAAGGCACACGGACAGATGATCCATCTGATCGAATCTCTATCCTAAGAGGAGCCCCCCCCCCCCCTATCCCAATCCGATAAAAACACCTATCCTATACCTACTTTGCCCCTACCTACCCTTTTTCTTTGCTTATAAACCATCCTCTTAAATCACTTTATCCATTGTTAAAAACCCAATAAATCCGTTGCTTAGTTTAACAGATCTACGCGTACATAGATACATAGAGACAAACGGCGGGCAGCGACTTTGTCATATACTAATATAAATAAATAAAATCATTTATAATATCTATCTCACACATGAAGTATGATAATATGGAAGTCCCACGTCGCGTCTGTCCGTCTGTTTGCGATAAACTCAAAAAGTACTAAACTGAAGTAACGAAGTCGCGCCGGGCGTGGGCTAGTGGTAGTGCAATATAAAATTCAAGCAGTTTCTTGAGTCTCTAAGAAAGATATGAACAGTTGCTTCGAGAAAAGGGTGTAAGTACGGGCGTGCCTGTCTGCTTGACTTGGCGGAGGGCACTGCCGTACCGTTGTAAATAGCGACCTTTTTAAGTCTATACTAATATTATTTGTTTGTTTGTAATGTATATATATAGCCATAAACTATTAAACCGATTTTAATAATCCTTTTAACCTATAGAAATCTTAACTTCAGAAGGTAGTCTAGAATAAACAGAAATTTACCAAGTTAACGCATGCCGACTAATAATAGGGTTAATAGCAGCTCACCCCATTGGCAACGAAATCGCTGAACCCCGCGCGCGAGAGTACAACCGAAATATTAACGCCAAGATGACTCTTAGGTCAGCGAATCGCTTTAGAAATCAGAAAAAGAGTATGAGTCTGGGACAGAGTTCGTGTAATGAACGAAACCTTCAAAAATTTATTAGTGCAAAATTCAATTAAAATCTCCAATTCCGGGATGAAGTTCGTGTAATGACAAAAACTATAAAAAATAAAAGCATACGAGTCAAAATCACAAAGCCCATGGGTAGTGGTGCTTATGAAATGAATATTATAAAGTATATAGATGGTGTTCGGGTAATGAATAACCACGAAAATGTCTCTTCTGCCCGTTACAACCCTTTTGGTGACCAAGGCCTTTCAAGGATAATTACTAGACTTGAACGCATATTGGTCATTACACGCATAGAGAGGTAAAAACACATTACGCTATCTAAACCTAAACTACATCAAAGTAATACACACACAAGTTTTAAAACCCCAAGCTTTTCATTTAAATTAGTTATAATGTGTACTTAATATGATTAGCACTTCTTGGTAGTGTTGGTAATAAAAACTATCAAAACGAGCGCCCCAACTACATTGATTATGTATGTATCCATCATGCGAAGTTTAGGGTTCCAATGGCATCTTCAGTCTCCATTATCCGATGAGCTAGATTGTGTGACAATATTGCATTTTTCAGCTCAATCGGAAACCGGGTCAAACCTTACTTTCAATAATTTCATTGCGAACACGCGGGACAGACGACAGATGATTGTTTTAAAAACAATAATTCTAATCAATGCTCCCGAAATAAATCTGATAATTTCAGGTATTGTGTAAATTGTAATAAGTAATGACTTTCATCTCAACTTCTATTTTATATTCCATTCGTGGACGGCGGGCTTTGTAGACACACTTTGTATCTAGTTCGAGCCGCTACTTATTGGGCGCGCTGCACATACATAGATTTGAGCCATTTAGGCGGCCATAAGTCATTTTTTTTTTATTGTTTTAAGATGAATCATCGACTACCTGAGGTAGTAGACAACTCCAGGAACAATGTAGTGACCATCCCACCCCTTCCCGATGCGCTGAAGCCGACCCGCCGGCAGTCGGAATTCGATAGTCGCTTAACGTGTACGTGTCTGTTCTCGGCGCTCCCAAACTTACAACATTTGTAAAATGCATTATTTATTTTTTAATACTTGCATTAAAGTGAAAGTGATAGATTGCGATAATTCAGGTATGTACCAATGCTTTTCTAAGGTTATTAACTAATTGTTCATTTTTATTCCAATAATTTATAGTTAACAAAGATAGCTCTATTAATAATGTGATTTTTTGTATTTATCAATTTTAGGAAGGCATTATGAATAACTTCAGGGTCCGTCCCTGTTGAATTTTCTTTAATTTTTAATATATAACATGCTCAACTATATAATGCAAAAAAAATTGACCGCGGAATCGCGCGGTTTTTTAAATTAAAGGCATTGAAATCTTATAAGTCAGAATAATGTAATTTTTATAACTTTATCCATTTTAAGTTAAATACATATTATCCTTTGTTTTAGGTCCATCTAGTGCTTCGGGCATTAAATTTGTGGGTCGAAAATATTTGTTTGACCAGATTCAAAGAGGAAATTTACCAACTTTGCCTGAAAAACTGGATTTTTATGAAAATCGTCTTTTAGCTCAGTATGGAGGAATAGAATCGCACATACTGAAAATGTGAGCCCCCAAGCTCTAGAATTCGGCTTGTCGGTATTACACGCTAGGATTCGGATTTTCGAAAGCATAATCCATCTATCATACAAATTACCAGTAAAAAAATATAGAGAAAGGAGAACAGAAGAAGAAAATCAATAGAAACAAAACGAAAGTCAAAAATCCAAGAGAGATTTCGCAATGAAACCGGACTACTCATCGATATGCCGAAGGCTAACTTTGGAAATACGAATGACGGCAACACTAACAGAAGATTCTTTGAAAACCTGGAATTGGCATCAGAAATTACACGAAATTAATACCAGAAAATATGACGAATATGCCTACGATACCGCAAAATTATACGTGGAGCTATATGGATGGCACCCTATGACTCCAACCATGCATAAACTATTGATGCATGGTGGACAAATCATCGAAACATCATTACTTCCTATTGGCCATCTATCGGAAGAGGCAGCAGAAGCCAGAAACAAACATTTCCGGTCATACCGACTTAACTTCGCCAGAAAGTTTTCTAGAGAGGAATGTAATTTAGACATTTACAATAGGCTTTTATTAAGTTCTGACCCAATCATTAGCTGCATGAGACAAGTAAAAACAACATCATGCAAAGCATTCCTTCCGCAAATAATAGAATTACTAATGTCTGCCGAGCCAAATAAAGAGGAGGAGGAGGGACGGCCTCCTGAGGAGGATTGAAGATTAGTTTATTTGTCTCATGTAGTGAAGAATTAGGATAATAATTGTTAGTTTTAGTTGTATTTTACTACGTATTTTCGTTTTAAACTGACCCAAAGTCTATGTCTGTACAATATATATGTGTATAATCTTGTGTAAATAAATATAATCTATTATTTTACTTAAAATTGTTGTTTTGTTATTCCTTATCGCACGTAGAACTAATTTCAAACAAAAAATGTTTTTGACCGCCTAAATCTTCAAAATCGATGTATGTGCAACGTGACGCTTAACGGGAGAATATAATGATAGTCAATGGCTCGCGTACAAGCAATTAATGTGTCAAATTACTTAACCGAACTTACATTGACACGGTTTGAATTGTTTGGATATGAAGTTTCATATCTGCGAATAATCAAATATGAATCACACATACTAAATTAGTCCTATAATTCCCAACTAGATGGTGTTACGTACGAGTCGCGAATTCATTTCTCTCTTATATGTGGTTTGTTTACCTACGTAATAATTCCGTTACGAGGGTAGTGTGGGTACTTGGAACAACGGACGTTCTTGACTGGGCATTGACTGCGCGTGTTAGATATAAGGTATTTTAGTATGTTTTAATTAGTATTAAATATCGTGATTAATAATATTTAATATTTCAAAATACTTTTGAAAACATTTTACCAACTTCAGAACGAAGTGTGGTGATTTCCGAACGATTATTTGTCTTTGATCAGTTAAGTACTGTTTGTGAAAAACTTTCTTAATAAATTTATAATAACATTAAATAACGTTAAAAGTATTGTAATACATTTAATTTACATGTTATCAATCTATTAGTAAATTTAGGAGACCGGAATGAGAATAGAAATGACATTTCCAGCTAGATAGCTAGTATAAAGGTCCAGTCGGAAGGCTGAGAGGGACTTTTGCTCCAGAGCCGGCAGAGAGTTAAGTACAAACTTACATTGTATTATTGTTGCTTTATATTTTGTATTAGTTTTATTTATTTATATAATGGTTTGTTTATTGAATCGTACGTAATA
Organism: Blastobasis lacticolella; assembly: GCA_905147135.1. Classification (NCBI taxonomy): domain Eukaryota; kingdom Metazoa; phylum Arthropoda; class Insecta; order Lepidoptera; family Blastobasidae; genus Blastobasis; species Blastobasis lacticolella. Next base: position 20,730,863 of record LR990049.1, on the reverse strand, counting down.
CCACAGTCCCATTTTTAAAGGATAAGTATTTAATTATGTGATCGATAATTGTCATAACATTTGGTTAGGATTTTGTATAAATGTGGTTTACCTATGGTACTTTGTTTGATTTATATAACCTCGTTTAATTCAGCTAATGTTGTTTAAATAAATACCTCATTTTATAGTGGATTACATTGATAATTACAATATACCTAATATCTTTAAAACATGCTTTTGTTTGATTAAATAATGTCCACTAGAATCATACATCTACAATCTACAATCATCTACAATCCTAGATAACATATTTTCTAATAAACTCCTACACGAATATCAGCCTTGGATACTTCATCATCATCGACCAGTCCCGGCTTCCGCCAGGGTCTGGTTACCAAGTCTTACTCCTCCACTTCGCCCAGTCTCTCTTAAATACTTTATAACCTATGTAATAACAAATAGCACTACCTCCAATAACTATATTTTTACATGACATAGATATCTATTTATTAATATGCTCTTGTTTACTTAATTTAGCATTTTCCATATATTTCACTGGAGTTTTAGATACTTACTCACACTCTGTTATTATTTTGTAGCTTAATGACAAAAATAAAGGTTTGTACTAATAAAAGTCACTGTAGTTATAAGTAGGACACATATTAAATCTGACACGCGCATCAGACACTGGTGCAGAAATCATTGCATCTAAGAGTGTTAATATAACATTGTTACTGTTTCGCATAAGAATTTGGAAGCAGGCTTTATGCTTTTTACACCGGTAGCAATTCATGCTTTGACGTCAATCTAATAAGCGCAAGTAGCTGAGTGGCGATACGGGTATACTATTGAACACGGAGGTCGCGGTTCGAATCTGGCCATTGAGATATCAACCAGAGACCAGAAATTCGAGCTTCTCACGAAAGCTTGATACGTGATCGTAATTGCGTAAGCCGAAAATGAAGCGAATACAGTTATTTAGAAGGCGATCTAATTTATTCAGTTGATCCTGTTTGAGGTCAGAGCAACATACATCACCATAATTAATAATTGGTAAAATTAAAGATTAGACAAGTAAAGTTTTTGTGGAAGGTGGTAAAAAGTATTTAAAACGATAGAGGGATCGCAAAGTCCCTGTAACCTTTCTGCTAACCTCAGTCAGCTGATTAGACCAGCTCAAAGTGATGTCCATATGAAGTCCTAAGTTTTTCATACAGGAGGCAAAAGGTATTATTATTGAAGCAGATAGTAGGAACCTTCGCTAAGTCAATACGACTAGCAATGCGTCTATGAATTTATTATTGACAAACGTTAGCTATATTATTATTGACATTATGAATATCATTATTCATTTAATTAATGACTAATCACTTCTTGAGAAATTATTATTATTTATATTTAACTATTGATGGATTGCTATAATTATTTTTATGACATTTGTTAATATTGGATTAGATACTATCACGATTGTTAATTTGAAGCAATTAATTTAAATGACCTGTAAATTAATTTATCAATAAATCAAGGTCTATGTCTATGTCTATGTCTAGTTAGCCTTGATGATTAAAATGTTGGCTTGGCATTTGGATGGATTAACAGAAATACCAAACCTCTGTGACCATTCGCGGATATGTTCTAGGTCTCTGTTTAATGCATCAGCAGCCTCATCAACATTCGAAGCATCAGCGCTGGCATAAAGTTCCATATCATCTGTATAAAGATGGTGGGAGCATATGAGATTGTGGGTAACGTTATTAATAAATAAAAAAAACAGTAATGGAGATAAAATACCGCCCTGCGGAACACCAGCAATCAGATCGCACCAATTAGAAACTACTATGCCCGCCCGAACTGCCTGCTGCCGACCGCGGAGATAAGAGAAGAACCAGTTTGTTACTGAGGATGATAGCCCAAGCTGAGATAAGATTTCCAATAGGATGTCATGGTCAACATTATTAAATGCGTTGATGAAATTAATAAAAAATAGAAGAGTTAATTTGTATTCGCCATGGCTTCTCTGATATCCTCTGATTTAAAGCAGAGCCGCAGAGGTGCTATGACCCGGACGAAAACCCGACTGGTATGGGCTCAACAGTGCATTGGTGTGAGTAAAAGTAGATAGCTGTTTATGGACAATAGCTTCGAGTAACTTTGAAAAAATGTTAGAATTGATATAGGCCTGAGATGCTTCAAGGCACTGGAAGTAGGTACTTTGGGGAGCGGGATAACAAACGCCTTACCCCACTCCTTAGGGAAAGAATGAGATGAGAGGGAATGATTGGATATGATGGCATAAGCACTAAAGTAATAAAAGCGTGTGCGGATGAACTGTGTGTTATTCTGGCGCATTTGGTGAATTTATCTTTTGTTAACGGGGTATTTCCATCCTCCCTAAAACTTTCTATCGTAAAACCACTGTTAAAAAAAGGAGAGCAAGATGATGTTCGAAACTATAGACCTATTACACTCATTCCCGTTCTATCAAAAATATTTGAAAAGGCTTTCCTTAAAAGACTAACTGATTTTTGTGAAAAATTCAACATAATATGTCCTCAGCAATACGGCTTCCAAAAGGGAAAATCAACATCCCTGGCCTGCTTCAGTCTTGTTAGAAATATATCACACCACATGGACAAACGAGTTCCTGTCTCCATGTTGTTGTTTGATATGAGTAGAGCGTTTGACCACGTATGCCATAAAACACTTCTGGATAAGCTAGAGGCATACGGCATTCGAGGGCTTGCACATGACTGGATCAAGTCATATCTAACTGGAAGACAACAAATGGTTGAAATAAATAGGCTGAATGACTCGTCTCAAATGACCGCATACAAATCTTCAATCAGAGGAAACCATTTTGGGGTACCCCAGGGAAGCTTGATTGGACCAACATTATTTATTCTCTACATAAATGATCTTCCCTCCATCATCAGGTATCCTTGCGCGTTATTTGCTGACGACTTATCAATAGTTATTAATAAAAAACCAGACACTGACTATGAAACTGAAATCAACATGACCATAACAAACGTAATCAATTGGCTAAATTATAATAATCTTTCAGCTAACTTATCAAAAACTAAACACATACAGTTCTATAATAAAAACGGAGAGGCTCAAAATCTATCTATTGTACACAATGGAATACCTATTAAGAATTGCACTTCGGCTAGGTTTCTTGGGATAAACCTCGATGCTAACTTAACATGGAAAGATCAAGTTGACGAGGTTTGTAAAAAAATCAATCGATTTACCTATGCCTTGTATCGCTTAGCAAAATTAAGTAATCAAAAGACCTCGTTATTAGCCTACCATGGGCATGTCTGCTCTGCTTTGAGGTATGGGCTTATTATGTGGGGAAACTCCGTGGACATAAACCGCGCTTTCATACTCCAAAAGAAGTGTCTCAGAGCCATGTGCGGTGCGGCTCCACTGGACTCCTGCAGGCCACTATTCAGAAAACTTAAACTTCTGACCTTGCCCTCAATGTACATTCTCGAATTATGTGTATTTGTAAAAAATAACCCAGATCTATTCAAGGTGAAGTCTGATGTATGCACGTTTTCGACACGTTTTCCCGATAATCTCGTGACTATCCCTCACTCAACTACATGTTTCGCAAGAAATAGTCACAACATGTCCATTCAAATCTATAACATGCTGCCAGATGTAGTAAAAAATATGCCTGTTCAAAAATTTAAAGCTGTGCTGTATAATTTTTTATGTAATCATGTTTTTTACAATATTGATGAATTTCAAATGTATTTAAAAAATAACCGTCGAAATTTGATTGTAAATTTCCAATAAGTGACATAAGTAATTTAATTGATTTAATATTTTATACAAATTTCAATGTATTTTGACTTATTGTTTTGACATCCTTAAAATATTTGAATTAATTTTTTTTTTTTTTTTTAATCTATAAGTTTGACATGGGTATTCAATTGATTTTCTTTGACATATAATTGTATATGAATAATTTATTTTTGTTATTGTTTGTGACGCTCTCTTTTCATTTTGCATGCCAATTGACTTGGCTTTATGTGTGATACTAAATACTCTGTAATATCATGTTGTACCTACATACTTACCACATTTACTGCAATAAATAATAATTGAATTGAATTGATTAATTATGTGCGTGAGAACGGGTAAGACTAAATCTAAAACATGAAAAATCATAACTCTACTCACATCATCACATCTTGCAGCCATCGATTTAATGGATAAAAAAGGTTTTTCGAACTTCATCCTCAGTGACGGTACTGAAATCCAACGCTGCTGGAGATGTAGCCATGGACTTGATGAAATTAATGGTGTGTTTCTAGTGGATTAATCTATTTGTGCTACGGAAGAGAAATGTCGATAAGAGTTTCAGGACAAAAAGATGATCTAGCAAGAGGAGACTAGGGCTCAGCAATTAAAAAAAATATATTTTTTGTACTAAGCTTAAGCTTATTAGCTCCAACTCCAACTGACTTTACAAAATTCCAAATATTGGCCTGGGAAGAATTAATTAAGTATCGGGGAAGTACTAGCGTTTAGAGTCCCTCACCATCTTATGGCAGAGATTGCGAGCCGTTTTATAATCAGACCAAATAGAATTGTTGCGGTCATTTTTAAACTTGCTAAAAGCACGCAGCATCCACGCGCGTGGCTGCGGATCCACATCACCGTACGTTTCCATAGACAACTCCAGAGCTGCATTACCGTAGACCACTCTAGTGTTACTAAATTAGGCCCTTTATTCGTCATTCGGGCGAAATTTGAAAATATGTGTCATTTTTATTATATTTTATTCGGGTGGTTTACAGTATACATAATGCATTCAAAAATAGCTTATCCATAAGCCATTTACAAATCGCCAATTTACAAAGTTCTCCAAATTGTTATATTCTTTTCATAAAATTATATTATTTAGGCGAAAATAATTAGAGAACCTCAGTTCTCATAACTCAATCTCATAGTTCCGTTACTCATAACGAAACACCTATCTGACAATCCTGGAGACCTCACTTCACAGCAGCGACCTATTTGACGCACGTCACGCACATCCGTACGGTGCTGCGTTCCAGTGTATGAATCACCTAAATAATAATGGGCAATGACTAACAAGGACAGATTATCCAATCGATATTGCCATATCCACACTTTATAATTTCTACCACTGTCAGTCGGTGGTTCAATTATAAATCGCGACATCACCCCCGCGCTTACCGATGCGGTCGTTACGTACAAGCACGTAACCTGATAGAGAAAAGGAAGTGGAGGACAAGGAAGGGTTCAGCCAAGATTCAGAGACAAGGATAGTGTGGGCAGGTGAAGCTGAGAAAGCTGGGGGATACTCTGCGCATTTATATAACAAGCATTAAAGGTTATATTATTGGACAAATATGTGTTCAGAGAGGTGGGTATGCTATTATCTAAAGAGTTGAAGGAAGAACAGGAAGAGCAAGCAGAGTAGATAGAACCATCACTATCAGACATAAACTAAAAAGAAATCGGTCTGTGAGTAACTATATAAAATAAGTTAAGGTGGATCAATGCAAAAGGCAAAACCCGCCGGTCAACATTATTTAAAAAAGAAATACAATCAATGAGTTTTTAAACAGTAAAGCACAAATTTAAATTAAAAAGCAAAGCAAATACACCACAGCCTACTATACAAAATAGAAAGCGCAAACAACTACATGTTTCAAGTTTACAGCTGGCTATAGATGCATTAAGCACTCACGACTAAATAATATAAAAAGCAAAAAGCAAGATGGCTGCATGGGCCCAACATCCTTTGCCAATAAGTACGCAGCACGGACTTACCAACCAAAAGGGACTGCGCAGTGCTTTGACTTAAACCGGTCAGAGCGAGAGTCACCATCGATAGTCCTGTCGCCCCTTTTCATGAATTATCTTGATACTAGTAGTGCCTTAGGTTCATAATCATGAATCAGTATAAATCGTATACAATCAGAACAACAAATAATAGCACACACATGGTGTAATAAGATGAATCAACTGCAGTATAAGCCAATGCATGTACGGTAAAGAATTGACGGTATTAAATTCACGTCGTACGTACTGCTATCAAGTAAGCTGAGCAAATACAGTCGACTCGCTCCGGTCTAAGCGTAACAAATCGCGCGGGTACTTTCCATCATTTGGTCTCCGTGATTCTGGGAAGCGGGCTACTCGCCTTCCCAGTACACTCGCTGATCATAGGTGCCTGGTCTGAGCAGTTTACCTAGATCTTGACCTAGCCAGTACCTGGACACCCGGACAGCCGGACGTGGAAGATTTGCCTCCACGAGGATCTCTACCTTCCCCATAGTCCTGCCACGGTTGCTCCAACTATGAGTCGACTGCCGTGATGGGCGAGAGGAACTCGCTTCAGTCCAATTTCTACGCACCATGTCTATGACACTACTCAGAGTATATTATACTAGCGTTTGTTGGACTCAAATGGAAAGCTACTGTGCTAGTTCTATACGTACAGGCTCATCATCTTTCCACACCATATAAATGACAGTCGTATGATCGCAGGTCACTGCGTATGATCTGCTCCGTTCACGTCCCTTGGGGTTTCCAACTGCGCGCCGTTTGCTGTCCTCGTGCCAACATACACAACCGTTATATTCAAAAGCATAGCCAAAGCGGGGTTACCACTTTACAAAAAGATTGACATAAAACGGTTTGACACTTACCGACTATTTTACAATGTCTCGTGTATTAAATTCGCGACACCCATCAATAGCCTGTAAATGTTATTATTTTGGACACGAATGCTATTCAGAGAGGCCACCGTACACTCCGTCCATAGTTGACACGAATAAAAACTCTGACAATAACTTCTAAATAAATTAATTTTAACATTCTTATCAGCTTTAAAAAAACCCTGGCAATCATATTGCCTATCACCGAAAGCGACCTACGTTGGCGCTCGATATCGGCATCGTTCTTTATGTCTGACGTAAGAATATGGCCAAGGTACCTAAACTTCTTTACAACATTAACAGGTTGACCACAGACAGTGACTGATGGAATGTCCTGGGGTCCCTTTCCCGACCCGAATACTAGACTTCTGTTTTTTAGCGTTATACATTAGGTTATGAGTCTCGGCATACCCTTCACATATTTTCAGTAACCTTCTAATGCCCTTGATAGAGAGGCTGAGCAGTACCATATCATCAGCATAACTAAGGTTGTTCACGTAACGATTGCCCAACTTTAAGCCTACGTGGGTCCTGCTCAGCTCCACTATCAAGTCATTGACGTACAAATTAAACAGGTCGGGAGAAGTAAGTTCACCCTGCCTAACACCACATGTCAGTCTGAGCTCATCAGACACAGCACCACCCCATTTAACAGTGTTGGTCTGATTACGATACCAATATCGCATCATGCGTATACACTTGTTTTCCGGGTTACATATAGTTACGTATAGGTCCAGTAAGATAGACTAGAGAAGTTAACCACTTCATTACCATCCAAGTTATTATCATCATCAACAGATATCTATGCACTATCCCAAGAATTCGCAGAGTTCAAAAAGTCTGTCTGGCAAGTTCTCTCGAAATTCAACATACGATTTGGATCTTTGGAACTGGGCCTGGACCGGCTTTTCTGAGCAGGAAGGTCCTACTCTTCCATGGAGTCGCTGAAATAAAGGAGGAAAAGCTCTGTGACGTTGTGGTTAGGGTGATAGGAATCCTGCCACCGGTTGGGGATCTCCACCGACAAGCCTCGCCCGATCCTTGTGCGCTTCCGTGAGTTGGAGCCCCGGCGCATAGTGTGGGACTTTTAAACATCGCTCAAGGGTACTGGTATCGTGGTATCAGAATTTTTGACTAAGTCCAGTTCCGATATGTTTATGTCAGCCCGTAAGCACTTCGGAATCAATAACTGTTGGTCGGTGGATGGGAAGATCGCCATAATTCCTCCGAACAAGTCGTGTACAAAAATTGAGACCACTACTCAGTTTCAATCCCTGGCTACTCAGTTCCCGAACGCTAGGGAACCTGCGCTTGATAAAAATATTAAAATATAATATATTTATGTATTTATATATTGAATTATTGTGCACGTCGTATCTGCGTTATTTTAGTCCAGCATCTCTCTTTTGTAGGCCTGCTGGAAGTACTTTCTCTTTAGAAATAAGCAGTGCCTGTTATGTCTTGTATACAGTTATATTTAATGGTTAAACAAATCTCTTCGGATGTAACGACTCACATAATTATGGTCAAACGTCACAAGGTAAGTTTGTTTAACCATTAATTAAATTTCGTCGTTACATACTCGAGATTTATATTTACTATATAGATGTTCAGAGTATAATTGCGAATTAAACCCAATTGAATACCTATAATAATTATATCTTTATTATACTGATACAAGTGCGACTAATATCGCGTGTCCCACCCTACACACCCGCAAGGAGTCTATTCCGATCTAAAAACATTATGACTTTAACATCACAATATACGTAAAATCAAACTTGGAACATTTCCCTAGCAAATCAGAACATCTGAGATACACACTTCGAAACAAATCTGATCTTAATTGTGAAGCCTACAGGTTACATAAATCAAAATTTATTATGACGAATTTCGGTCCTGTAGTCTACAATAAAATTCCAAAGTATATCAGGGACTATGACTGTTTAATAACATTTAAAAATAAACTAAAAGTATTGTTAATAGCAAAAGCTTATTACAGGTTGAAAGAATTCTTTGATGACAAATTCAAATAACAATAGTTTTAAGACGTTTTAATTAAATTAATCTCCTAACGTTGATATTGACCTATAATGTGATAGACTGTATTAATTTCAATTTTATTTATAAATGACATGTAAAATTTTGAATTTTATGTAATAAAGAGTATTTGAGTATTTGAGTAATTCTTATTATTACAACGATTTTTAACCATAAATTGAATCTGCAAATGTACAATCATCATTATCTCTGTTAAGAGGTTGATTGTATAACTTCCCAAATATTAGCGAGTTGCCTGACCAGCCTGCACACCTTCTAATTATTTCAAACGACACTCCTTTACGATGAGCAGCTGACGTGGCAGCGTGTCGTGTGCTGTGCGCCGAAAATATATCAATATCGACACCACTGTTTGCCAATGTACTCTTTATCCATCTACTAACAGTAGAAGCACAGGCGTTATGAGTCGGTTTCCTACAAGTTAAGAAAAGTCTTTCCGAGCTAGGAGAACCTCTAAACTTATCAGTAACTTTGAGATAAGCAGAAAGTGTGCCCGCAGGACAGACTTATTTTTTTTTGAGAAAAAAAGGTATCACTAAGCGAGGCAATTCACGACCTGGAGCTGAAGATTTGATTGTGTCAGTAATGACAATTTCCACAAACGTATCCCGAAACCATATATTAGATCGTCTTATCAAAGACAACGTCTGGACTCGTTGTCCCGTAGACAATGCGATCAGAGTTGCTGTTTTTTCCGAAATTTGATTTATCGTTAGACTATCATTAGGATAAGTTAGCCAGACAATCTAATACCAGGTTTGGATCCCAGGTACAAACATATTTAGGATTAGATGGTCGTTTTTTGAAAACACCTTTCAAGAAACGTGTAACACTGTCATTGCCTCCGAATGATTTTCCAAAAATTTGTGATAACGCCGATCGGCAGGTATTTAAACTAGAATAATTAGCACCGTTATTATACTGCTCTGTAAAAAAATCTAAAATTATTGGTATGTTTAGACATAAATAATCAATATTTTTACTATTACAATATAGCCACCATTTTTTTAATGATACATTATATTGTTTTAGGGAGTTTAATGATAGTGATGATATAATAATATCTATAGTTTCTGGCTTTAGCTGTTGTCTTGAGTAAGCTGCCCTGATAACTTGCATGACACCAGGGTAAGAGACCTCCATAACGGATGAGGCCTTCTGAAAGGAGATAATAACATTTGACGGTTAGGACGCAAATGTACAGGATCACTACAAGCTAACTTCATAAAAAGTGGGTACCACGGCTGACTTGGCCAGTATGGTACAACCATAAACCCAGTTGCTTGATCAATGATGATTTTTCGCAAACATTTCAATATTAAAGAAAATGGCGGAAAGGCGTAGAAATAGTAGTGACTCCAATTCAAAGTAAACGCATCAATATTAAACGCTGACGGATCTCGTTTCCAAGATACATAGTTGGAACATTTGGCATTTAATCGAGTAGCAAATAAATCTATCTCGGGTTGACCAAACATTGTAACAATTTTCTTAAACGCCTCAGCCGATAGGTCCCATTCAGTATCGATATTAATACGTCTAGACTCTTGGTCAGCTTCAACATTTTCTTTCGACTTAATATAAGAAGCAAAAACAATAAGTTTTCTCTCTTCACACCACAGCCATATTTGGCGGGTTATATCATTCAAATATTTGTATTGTACGCCACCCATTCTATTAATATACAATACAATACAATACAATATACATTATTTCAGACACAATATGTCCATAGTGTAATACAAAATAAAGAAAATAAAGACAAAAATAAATAAAATGAAAATCTTAATTCTAACCATCTAGCAGTTTGGTCCAGTAAAGAGCACTTATATATATACTACCCTTTACTGAACAAAACCGGCCTAGATCCCATATGGACATCGTTCCAGTGCCTAACAATAGGACACTGTAGTCTGTCCATGATAGGGTTCAGGAGTCTACTGGCGCTGCCCAGCACTCGCCCAAGCAGGGAGGCTGTGCGCCTGCGCACAATGGCGTTGAAACCGGCCACTCTTGCATCCGCAAACATAGCGGACGCGCTGCAATATCTAGGCAGCCCCAGCAGTATCCTGAACGCGTCATTGTACTGGACGCGGAGCTCCCTGAATGCCCTCTGCGAATACTTGACCCACAGGCTGCACGTGTAAAACGACTGACAGTAGGCTCTAAACAGAGTGATTTTAACATCTCTTGTACAACGTGCGAACCTACGAGCCAACATATTCGCCCGTACAGCCAGGGCCCTCCGCTCCCTCTCAATATCTGCATCATCTGACAGATCCTCAGCGACCCAGTGTCCCAGGTACTTAAACCGTGAGACGAGCTTCAGCTGCCTTCCACCAAGTGTGACCGATGGCACCTTCTCAGGCTTTTTGTTGCCCGCTTTAAAAACCAGGAGCTCAGATTTATCGGTGTTGTACCTGAGACCATGGGTCCTTGCATATTCCTCACATATGTGAACCAATTTCCTCAAAGCTCCGATCGACGGACTCAGCAACACCATGTCGTCTGCGTAACTAATATTATTGACAATGTTACCATCAATCGAGCAGCCGACCCTGGTGTTACTGAGCTCGACGATCAGATCGTTAATATACAAATTAAAAAGGTTAGGCGAGGATAGACCACCCTGCCTAACCCCACACTCTAACCTATACTCATCAGAGTAAGACCCACCCCACTTTACTTGGTTGTTCTGATTACCGTACCAATATGTCAACAACTGCACTATATCTGGCGGAGCACTGGTATGTTCCCTCAATTTCCGCCAAAGCACCTCATAAGAAACTAAATCGAACGCCTTTGACACGAGAGAACTAGGTACCCTAAAGTGATCCTTAAAAAGCTGGGCTATGTGTCTATGATCACTGCACCCCTCCACGCTTGCTGGCATACTCGACGCCCCCCTCAGTCTGTTGGTTTGTTTCCAGAAGTTACCAAAGTCATTTGCTGAGTGGCTAGTAGCTAAAATGTCCATTTGTATCTGTGCTTGATTGTCTTGACACCACTTCAGCTTACTCTTAAATGCCTTTCTGGATTCACACATTTTCGAGTACAGTACACCCGTATTTGGTTTACCTTGTAATAACCAGAGCTGAAAACAGCGTCGAGCCTCCACATGCGCTTCGTGAACGTGTTTATTCCAGCCCGTAACACGTTTCCCTCTCCTAGGCTGTCGCTTTTTGGAGCTCGCGATGGCCGCCCCCGTCAAAGATTCCACCAACCTATGGTACAGCGTATCTACAACCTCTCTATGTTCCTCATTGGCACAGTAACCATCACAACACAAGCTACATTCCCTAGGAAAATCAATCTCCCTTAACTTCTTATTACAAAATTCACCATATTTTTGGATTTGCATACTATCTCTCTCTCCCCAAAATACATTGTTTGGTGTGCGTGTTAAGCCATGAATACAATTCAACCTTCCAATATTACACTCAATTTCAAGCGGGAAATGGTCCGACCAAAATACATCGTACCGTATCCTTACATTAGTAACCGCCTGTAAGGCCGACTCCGTGACGATGCAGTGGTCCAACCACCTCTCGCACCCATAAGCATCGCTGACAAAAGTGTATGAATTGGATGTTTTACCCAGCATATTATAATCTACACACTGCCAGTTTTGTTCAGAACAAAACTCTGAAAGTTCCCTGAAAAATAGTTCGCCAGGATGGGCATTAAAGTCCCCCATAATAAAAGCTGTATTTATAGAACTACTAACAATTATTGCACTTATTTCACTCATACAGTCTGTAAATTCAGTCAGCGAGTCCTGCGAGTCAGTTGGCATATACACAGAAAATACTAAGAATGAGCACTCACTTGTGCATGCGGATATGGCAACAGTGTTATCAACACGTAACAGAATTTCTATATTTTGACATTTATCTGCGAAACATTTAAGATCCATAAACACTGCTTTTAACTCAAGGTAGTTAATATGAAACTGGGATTCAGATTCACTCCAGAAACCATGTGTTCGTTCGCCGTTACACATCACGCCCCAACCAGTCAATGAAGCGTCTGAGAAAATCTCGAGAGAGAAGTTATTCATACTAATAGGACTAGTAGCAACCACTATATGTTTACTCCACCATAAAAAATCTGTCTGTTAATGTTTTTTCAAACACATAAGACAGTCATAGTCATCTGATGAGTTTTGTAAGGCTAACAATTTTTCAGTTTTGAAACGTTTAGTATACATCCATCCATACGGTATTGCTAGGCAAGCCGATGTGAGAAATTTAGCAAACCCCCTTATAGTTAAGGTAGTTTTCTTTGAGGTTTCGGTAATTAACGCCAAAATCTTTTCCCGTTTTGTATTAGGCAAACCTAAAGTCATATTGATAGAGTTCAATTCATATCCAAGATATACTCGTATTTGCTCTGGCGTTAATTTACTTTTACTATAATTGATTACAAATCCAAGATATGTCAGTAGCCGAATGCACTCTTGGACACAGTTATTACAATCTTCAACGGATTGACTGAGACATAAGATGTCGTCCAAATATATAACAGTAATGTACCCCTTTTATCTTAGAAAAGCCATCACCGGCTTAAGTAGTTTCGTAAATATGTACGGCGCCGAGCAAAGACCAAATGGGAGGCATTGAAATTCATAAGTAATATTATTAAATTTAAAGCGCAAATATTTCCTACAAGAGGGTTTTATCGAAACTAAAAAATACGCGTCCTTAAGGTCAATGCTTGCCATAAAACATAACGGTGACATTAACTTCATGGCAGTACGGATATCCTCCATTTTAAAATGAGGAGAATCAATAAACTTATTTAAAAGCTTTAAGTTCAGTATAAAACGGGATGTACCATCAGGCTTGGGGATTAAAAATATTTTTGATAAAAATTGTCCCTGCGTATCCTCACAAGATACGACAGCACCAGATTTACACAGCCTGTCAATTTCTAATTGAACTTGTTGCTTCTCAGAGGAGCAAAAGTTATTATTTAGCGGTACAGATCGTTGGGTTACGGGTATTTTAAATGGAATATTGTAACCATTTACAATTTCAAATATGACAGGATCGTCAGTTACGAATGTCCATTGTTCAAGAAATTGTTTTAGCCTACCTGATATTTGGATTACCTCTATTGGGTCTTGTTGGACTGCGTTTTGAACGGTGAGTTCGTTGGAGCTGGGTAACGGTTCGGATGCCTGTATTTTCTGGGACCTTGGTAGGCAGGCCGATATTTGGCCCTCATTTGTTTGCCCCCGCGCTGAGCCTGGCGAGGTGGGCCTCTCAAGTTTCCCTGTTGAGGGGTGTATCTTTTACCTGAAATGTCCTTAGGATCCGACCTTTTTACTTGAAGGCCTGACTTTTCGGCCGTTTTCGAAGCTTTTATTCTTTCTCCGAGGCCTTCACCAAAGAGGAATTTATCTCTCTTAACATCCTGTGTTATATTCAAAAACTTTTTATCCAGAGTGGGAATAATAAATTTGCTTTTATTGACAGTATTTTCGAAATGAAGGTCTAATAGAATCTGGTTAATTTCTGATAACTTTTTAATTAATTCGACTTTGTCTAACTCAGTCTTAATAAGTAGCGAAACTGTGTTTGCTATCTCGGCTATTCCTAAGCCTAAATGTTGTTGTGCTTTTTCTAAGCGTTTGTCTCTGTTCCGTGCTGAGTCAGTAAGAACAGCAGAAATTTCCGGGTTCAACTTAGGTGCTTTCACTAATTGAAAAATTTCAGGCACTACGACTTTATCCATTAGCTTAAGCTTGAGGTCTTTGTCCAGTCCTTCAGTTAGAATACGTCCCCAAAGGTCAGAGACTTGTTCCTGTATTGGCGGTCCGGGTACTTCCGGTTTGCCTTATGCAGCGCCGAGGGCGCCAATATATCTGTCGAAATTTCAGGAACCGAAGAAAGTGCTTAAACAGGGGCCGAGGAGCAGGAGGGCTCAGTTACATCAGGTACTTGGGGCTGATCGACTGGCAGCTCATGTTCAGCAATAGGTAACTCCGAATTAGCAGGAGGTACGACGACTGATGATCGAAGTCCTAAGTGTCGATCTGATTGATCTGAATAGGATATTACGTAAAGGTCGGAGCTGTGGCCGCCTCTTCGTTGAGATTGTACTCTTGAGTATTCGTTCTCTGTCAAAAGAGAAAAGAACATTTCGGTCACGATCGCATCATGACACTCAACTATAATGACTGTAATCACGTAACAGTACTACGTTAAATAATAGCATCGACTATAATCTCGTTATAGATTACTACACGTACTATAGTACTAGCTCACAAAAAAAAATTGTTCCGACTGTAATCTCGTTACAGTACTAATAAACAAATAACAAATATATTCGGAAATATCTGACTTTAGTCTAGCTAAAGTACGGTAGGCCTGAGCGTACGTAATACCTGAGCAAGTATCTATCGTAAATATAAAATGTCGACCGTAATGTTTATAACGGTACCTACATAATTAATCGTACTTATACGATAAATTTTTTTGTTTATTAACAAAATATAAAAAACTGTAGTCCCGTTACAGTATGTATAATTCTGTGCATAACATTCATAATGTCATATAAAATTTACTTAAAAGTTCAAAGTGAACATGTTCCAACATGAACAAAAAGACTTAGGCGCCTAATGTTTTTCTTGATATGTCCTCTAGAATCAGATTTGTGTTTACGTTTCCCCATGATTTAAAAACTAAGCGAAATATGCCTGGAAATAGCTATGACAAAAGTCACAAAATCACAGATTTTTCGACACAGTAAAAAAAGAACAAGTTGCGATGCCCGCACAAAGAAAGCGAATGACAGCTGATCCGACGCTGCCTGAGAATGAGGATAGGCAACTTTTATCTAACTTTCTCTTTCAGTTTTTGCATTTTAGCTCTAAAATATGGTGCGATGCCTAGTACATTAAGGAAGTGTACTACATAGTAAATATAAATCTCGAGGATGTAACGACGAAATATAATTCTCTGTTAATTTAACAGTTAAATAAATAAATTAATAAGGTTTGCAGCATCAGAAAAGAAGGCGGCCTCCTGCGGCGGCTCCTCCTGGCGGCCGTGAAAACGTATTTTTCATATTTCTACTCAAGTATGTCATACAGCGTCTAGATATGAGGTATTGCATAAAAATATTTGGACACGTACCCCCGCCAACTTGAGCAATAAGTAGGGGCACTACATCTTATCTCAAGGCCTTTCCTCATATCTATGGACCCTCATAGCACAGAGAAGTTGTGTCAAATGCATTCGTGTGACATTTAAATTAAATTAACAAACTAACTAGGTACTAAACTAGCCAGCTCTCTGACCACCAGTGCTGTCGATTTTATGGATATTTCTTTAAAAAGCTTTCTCGCACTAGGGCCCCATGAGCTCAAAGTTTTTGCTCCAGACCGCTGAAATACGAGTAGTCTTGCGATAGACTTTCCTTCGCTTGATGTCTACCACAGCAGAGGCCGCAGCCCCAGCGCAGCTGAATGTGGAGGCCACATTTAATTATTTGATGGCGCCAAAGTCTACACAGGTAGCATCCCTCACCAGTGCTCTCCCAAGTTGCCAGCCAATGAGTGTCATACCGTCAGGCCTCTTGCCCGTAACTTCAATTACGGTTATTTTGGTTCCCAAATGGCCGGTAAGATCGCGGTGACAAGTGTCGTGGACCCCCCCCCCCCCTGTACTTCGTAACTTCTTTCATATATATGACGGATGCGGTCAATAGTATGGACTCATGTGGTCAATAGTACGGACTCATGACGAAGAAAACGGAAGTGGGAGTGCGCCCTCTGGTGGGGCGTGCTGCCAGAGTCTCGACGGCACGACTCGGGCGGAGTGGCGGCCATTCTTGGCGCGACCGCCGCCGAGGAGTGACGAGTCTTGAAACTGTCTCCACATTTCGTTTATAAAAAGTGTTATTTACGTTTGAAAATAACATAATATTAAAATCACTTTTGAAATAAGAAAGTTAATCACCTCAACTGCCTACATTGTGATACTGCTCTGATTTCAAGTGAAATTATAAGTGATGTGCGAAAATGAATTGGAATAAATACAGTGGAGTAAATGTGAACCTTTTCTTTAATTTATCTGGACGATCTAATACTGATATCACCACCCTGATGACAATGATCCTGATGCACCCTTTCCTTCACGCGACGACATATATTACTCAGTGACAAACAAGCAGATAGCCCACCTGATAGTAAGTGGTAACTGTCGGCCATAACATCTACAATTCATACCTTTAGGTTACAGGTATCAGAAATGGAGAACCGCAGGTGCGTTGTCACAGTGAGAACTAAGATAAAATACCTCATGCCTGTAACTTTGCTGGCGACCTTACTACGTGTATTGAACAAATAAATGGATGCAGTTTTACGCTATGTGGGCCTCAGTTACTTGGTGTACGGTGATGAATATCTTCCTTGTGTTTTCGTAGTGTATGTTTTTCTTCTACATCACTCCACTCAACTGTTCACAGTCCACTACTGGACCTTATCCTCAGATTTTCTTAATGTGTGGGTGTTTTCTTAATGTATTTATAATTATATTTACAGAAAATCTCATGCTAATAAACCTGATTGAGTGGTTTCAAAGGAACTTTCTCCCACGTAAAATGTAAAATGAACTCACTGGAGAGATATTCTATTGTACAACATGGAGTGCTTGAAGTGAAATGCGGAGCCCGGGCCCTCGTCCTCGAAAGCACAACCGGGACATTAACGCTAAGATGATTATTTTTTATCATAGTGACGCCCACTACCACTCATCATCATCGTCCTAGCGCTTATTCCGGCCTCTGCCAGGGCCCGCTTTCTACACATTCTTCTCCATTTCGCCCGGTCTTCGGCATCCTCGCGTCGTAAGCCGTTGGGTTTCACATCCAACTCAGATATGTCAATCCATTGCTTCTTGGGTCGCCCACAGGGCCTCTTTTCAGATACCAGCAGAATTTTCATTTCGTTGGCGTGGAGTTCGCGAATGTCTTTTGTCAACGCTGGCCATGTCTCGCAGTCAAAGAGCATCACAGGTCTGCTTTTACTCTTGTATATAAGCCCTGTGAGCTTGACAGGGATTTTAGGGTCACAGATGACTGCCGTGAGTTCCCGCCATTTGGCCCAAGCTGCAGAGATTCCGGGCTTGACATCGGGGCCGATATCGCCAGACACGTGCATCACGGATCCGAGGTATTTAGATTTACCTATTCTATTGACAGTTTTGTTATCTATGTTTGTGCTATGTTAGTGCTGTACAGAATTAGAATTTATCTATGTACTAGTCTTCGTATAAATCTGGTCGAAGCATTAATACTTTCAAAGTTTACTTATGCTGATACTGTGTATGGACCAAGACTTCTGGCCCAAACAAAACAACTTATACAACGCGTGCAGAACGCTTGTGTTCGATTTTGTTTTGAAATACCACCGATGTCTCACGTATCGCCATATATTAATAATGCTCGTTTGCTTAACATGTCATCTAAAAGATCTGTGCATTTTGTTACTCTCCTATTTGGAATTATTAAGACCGGTAAACCGCCATATCTTTATGAAATTTAACATTCTTCTCTACAATGCGTCTTAATCAAATTAAAATAGCGCAACACAAAACAACTGCTTTTAAAGGGAGTTTCAAATACACCGCTGCAAAAATATGGAATACTATTCCGCCCCCATTACGTACTCTGTCCTCTATCCACACTTTTAAGGTAAAAATAAAAAAAAAAATTTTAAGAGCGCAATTGGCTGCTGTGTGACTTCCTTTCAATTTCTAGTCTACAATATAATTTTTAACAATCACATTAGATCTACGATAGGTTATGAATAGACAAATTTCTGTACGTAACGTTAAAGCGCTTATTATATGTATCTCATTTTAGACTCATTTAGATATTTAGTCTCATTTATGTTTAAGTATTGTCAATAATAATAGTAACACATGTCACTATTTTAAATTTAAGGATATTTTTGCTTACACACAACACACATATACACACACACACACACACACAAACACACATACACACGACTATCTGATTAAAAATTAAGACATCTTTAATACGTTAAATTAGTTTATTTTTATTTTTGTTATGTTTGTAAAAACCCATTATTAGCATTAAGGTTACTAATGAACAAATCATCATCATCATCATATCAGCCACAAGACGCCCACTGCTGGGCATAGGCCTTCCCCAGAGATCTCCCCAAAGACCGGTCCTGTGCTTTCCGCATCCAGCTGGTACCTGCGATCCTTACAAGGTCGTCGGTCAACCTTGTAGGAGGCCTATCCACGCTGCGTCTACCGGTACGTGGTCGCCACTCGAGAACTTTTCTGCCCCATCGGCCATCTGTTCTTCGAGCTATGTGTCCTGCCCACTGCCACTTCAGTCTGGCAAGACTAAGAAACAGTCGTGGGTGGAAGGAGGTGGCCTTCCAAAACTCACGAATGGAATAAATATTCAAAATTGCTCGAAATCCTTTACACATACACTGAATTTCCTGAATGGTCTTGAAATTTTTCTGGGCCATTGGGTAGGAAGAGATCCCTCTTCTAGTCGTTTTAACTTGTTGTGTTCGTGACAGTCTTCGGCGGTTGCCGATCTAGCGGTAATGTGCAAATGGCAATTGTTTATCAGCTGATCTTTGGGGACGAGAGGTGGCAATAGGAACTCTAAACTTAATTAAGCATGGTAAACTCGCCTCTCTCGAATAATGATCGATGTTCGATAAGTTTTGATGAAACACATTCATCGCTAGCTCTTTCGTGTTGGCGCCTTGGCTAACCGTAAATACATATGTGATAATATTTTTATAACTTTATATTTTTATTAAATGGCTTATAAATATAAAAAATTGTTATTTATATAAAGTACAGCTTAATATGCAACCAATAACTACAATTATGTTACTAAAATTTTATTATAACAAACCGAAATAATAAATACAATTTACCAGTAACAGAAAAATATTTACAATTAATATTGTATAATATATATATGACGTTGTTGTGATATGTAGTTTAGGTTTAGATAGCGTATTGTGTGCAACGACCAATACGCAGAAGTCTAGTAATTTCTCCTTGTAAGACCACCGTACTCGCTATAAGGCATTAATGTCCGCATTTTTTAGGTCCATTCATTACACGAACACCATACAAGCCTCGCTAAGTTTTAGCAATGGCCTTTTCATTACACGAACCCATCTCGACTTTTCAAATGTTTGTTCATTACACGAACCCATCTCGACTTTTCAAATGTTTGTTCATTACACGAATACCATCCCAGCTTTAAATGTTTATTCATTACACGAACTCTATACTGGACTTCATTTATTTTCTCATATTTTTCAACTTTTCCCTGTTCTAATCGACTTCAAAAAATAAAGGAAGAATGAGCTTCTTCGTTCGACTATATAGCGGTGGTGGTTCAATTTTTTAGGTATAAATTGTCCAACGATTTCTTCGTCACTTGTGGACCGACTTTCCGTACCGACCGTAATCAGAGCAATCCTCGACAATTGTAAGCGCGTATCTTGTGATTATTACAATTATGTCGCTTCAGGGCGTCATCATCAGATGCTGCGTTATTTGCTTGTACCCGGGAAGTGACCATTTGTTTACAAATGCTAGCCAGAATACCAAATTTCAGCTTATTAAGGCTTCAGAACTTCCCCTTACAGCTATATTTTGAAAAATGATAAGCATTCGGTTATAACAATGATATCACAGCTTAGGCAATGTTTACTCGCCGTTTTATTGCGGTAAAGTTGTCGAAATGTTTGAAAACGCTACGTATTTTTGTGTTAGTATGGTTAGTGGATTATATTATAGGTATGCAGTTCTCTGCATTAAAAGACCTTGACGCGAATATAGAGAAATGATTTAAAATATTACAAGATAATTTGTTATTTACACAAAGAAAAATCTAAACGAATTACTATATATCGCGCCTCATAATCTACAGTGTTGATGTACCTCTTTTCGGCCATTAGCTTGGCGGGACACTCAGAAACACCTGTATTATGGTTGCTATTTTGATGGCTTAGTCTTTTTTGTGCACTCGTTCAGTGAGGGACCTAGATCGCCACAATGGCCGCATGTGATGTCAGTCTGACGACAACATTTTGCGGCATGTCCATACTGCTGACACTAAAAGCAGCGACTGACACGAGTAAAGTCTCTAAAGTAAAGGGTATGATGACATGTTCACGAAAACTCTATCTTACGTTAAGAGCGCCTTACGTATGAGAGTAGGTATTTCTAAAACATAATTACAGGTCTCGGCATCTGTTTTCTCTGACTTATGACACATTGGACGTTAAAAATATCTCAATGTCATATTATCAAGCTTTTCTCATTATCATTCATTCATTTTTCAGGGTCAAGTCCGAAATACGAAGCAGTTCTTCGAGATCCTAGACTAAAACACCTGGCGCCGGGCACCTGGAACAACGGATCCAATGTGCCAGCGTTCATCGTACTCGACTATGCATCATTGGGAACCTAGCATATATGGTGTGGCACCCCATCGTGTTTGGGCTCTTTGGAACTCCCTGCGAATGTTTCTCGAACAGAACAATCTGTGGCATCCTAAATATTTGGCCACATCATTGTCTGTAGGTGAGATGGCGGTTAAACGTAATAAGTTCTCAAATTAAAAATATTATTTTTTCATAACAAGCTTTTATCGTGCAGTATAGTACCTACTCACCAAGACCGTTCCAAGCAGCCCAATCACGATGGTGTTATCTTCTTGCGTTCAGTAGTTCCTATGACCACCTTCCGTCATCATCATCAGACCTTACATATCATCTAGTAGAGGTTTATTTCTCATCATGACCATTCCAAAGTGACCAAACACGATGGGGTTATCTTATGTGCACATTATCTTCAAGAATTGCAGTTTAAAGCCACATTCCTATGCCATATCATCAGACCAGCTCCATAATACCATATTAATGTATTGTCATCCAAGTAACATAGGTATACTAAAATTTACGAACGCCGGCAAGTGGGTTAAGTTAGGCTTGCAAGACATGCAAAGTTCGTAAAAAGTTTTAAAGTCTTAAAAGGTCGTGCTCAGGTATCGACCGTAAATAATGCACATCGGCTAGTCCGGCTTCGTCGAGCGTCATCTCTGTCGCACGCGTGGGAGTAAATGCGAAGCCTTACCTAGCAGATGTCCATTATTTACGGCCGATACCTGTAAATAGAGCACCACACATAAAGAAGTTTTAATAAAGTAACAGAGATAAACGTTACAATATTATTTCTACAAAGTTCGATTCCTTTGTGCCGATATACTCGTAGATGATTTGTTTGTAGAATCGACGTACACTAGGGAGTTGTGAAAGATCATAATTAATACAATAAGCTCTATTCCATTTTAGGGGAGGCCGTAAGTCAACCTTTACGTAATATATGAATATATTTTACACCGCTTAGGAGCGTCAGTGACCTAGTGGTAGAAGTATCCGACTCGCAAGCATACCGGGTTCGAATGCTCTTACGATGAGAAAAAACATCATGATGGAACCTGCACATTCAGGCGACTGAAAATGTGACCATAATCTAATCAAGCCACCTTTCCCGGGTAGCAGGACCACGGAGGTCAGATGGCAGTCGCTCCACTGTATTAACAGGGCCCTTGTACGCGAGACCACAACCGGGGCATTAACGCCAAGATGATTATGATTATTTTTCACCAGCTGCTAAGCAAGGCACATGGCATGATCTTCGACAAGATGGTGAAGAACCAAGTGTTACAGATCGAGGCGCTCACCACGCAAGTGGTGTCCACAACCAAAGACATCAACCAAATCACCAAATACCTGCTGGAGATACGCAACGGAGAGATGAAGGCCATGAAGGTATGTTTTTGTCCGCGCAAGGACTGTCACTACTTATTATAAAACAAGTAATGGAATGGCATCCCTCCCCTACCCCTGTTTTTATTCTCTTTGAAGGCACACGGACGTACGATCCATCTGATCGAATCTCCATCCTAAGGGGAGCAACACCGCCCCTATCCCGACCCAATTAAAGCACTTACCCTACACCTTTCCTATACCTACTTTGCCCTTACCCTTTTACTTTGCTTATAAACCTTACTCTTAAATCATTTTATCTATTGTTAAAAACCGCAATAAATCCGTTGCTTAGTTTAACAGATCTACGCGTACAAAGATACATAGAGACAAACGGCGGACAGCGACTTTGTTATATACTTTAAGAGAGGTAGGGCATAGCGGGGTATCCCGTTCGAATAGGAGCCGCCCGACTGGGGAAGTACCTCCACCTTACAGAATACCGCAGCTAAACAATATTCTTTTAAATAGTATTGTGTTTCTGCAGGTGAGTAAGGTTTCTAGTGCTCCATGGGGTGGGGATTTGGGGAGCCGTGGCTTTAGCAGTGGACTGGCATTTGCCTTTTTGCTGCCAGAGCAACGTGTTATAGAGGTGGGCAACGCATTGGCGATGCTCTTGGTTTTGCTAATGTCTATGGGCAGTGGTGACCACTTTCCATCAGGTAGCCCGCTTGCCTGTTTGCCTACCGTATGACATAAAAAAAAACTAATATCAATGAATAAAAATCATTTATTACATCCACCTTACACATGAAGTATGATAATATGGAAGTCCCACGTCGCGTCTGTCTGTTCGCGATAAACTGAAAAAGTACTGAACTGAAGTAACGAAGTCGCGCCGGGCGTGGGCTAGTGGTAGTGTAATATAAAATTCAGACAGTTTCTTAAGTCTCTAAGAAAGATATGAACAGTTGCTTCGAGAGAAAAGGGTGTAAGTACTGCCGTACCGTTGTAAAATACCGACCTTTTTAAGTCTATACTAATATTGTTTGTTTATTTGTAATGTATACATTTAAACTATTTAACCGATTTTAATAATCCTTTGAACCTATAGAAATCTTCACAACAGAAGGTAGTATAGAATAAACAGAAATTAACCAAGTTTACGTGTGCCGACTAATAATAGGGTTAATAGCAGCTCGCCCCATTGGCAGCGAAATCCTGTGAAAATTTTGAATGATGGTCAAGGTGTACCCCGCGCGCGAGAGTACAAACGAAATATTAATGCCAAGACAACTTAGGTGTCAGCGAATCGCTTTAGAAATCAGAAAAAGAGAATGAGTCTGCGACAGAGTTCGTGTAATGAACGAAACTTTCATTAAATGTGTTAGTCCAAAAATTCAATTAAAATCTATAATTCCGGGATGGAGTTCGTGTAATGAAAACACTACAAAAAGTAAAAGTTTATGAGTTAAATCACAGAGCCCGTACGTAGTTGGTAGTGCTTATGAAATGAATATGAAAAGTATATGGATGGTGTTCGTGTAATGAATAACCACGAAAATGTCTCTGCCAGTTGTCACCCTTTTGGAGACCAAGGCCTTTCAGGAATAATTACTAGACTTGAACGCGTATTAGACATTGCACGCATAGAGAGGCAAAAACACAATACGCTATCTAAACCTAAACTGAATCAAAGTAATACACACACACACACAAGTTTAGTTTTAACACCCCAAACTTTTCATTTAAATTAGTTATAATGTGTACTTAATATTATTAGCACTCTTGGTGGTTGGTAATAAAAACTATTGAAACGAGCGCCCAACTCGATTGATTATGTATGTATCCATCATGCGAAGTTTAGGGTGGTTCCAATGGCATCTTCAGTCTCCATTATCCGATCAGCTAGATTGTGTGACAATATTGCATTTTTCAGCTCGATCAGAAACCGGGTCAAACCTTACTTTCAATAATTTCATTGCAAACATGCGGGACAGACGACAGATGATTGTTTTAAAAACAATAATTCTAATCAATGCTCCCGAAATAAATCTGATAATTTCAGGTATTGCGTAAATTGTAATAAGTAATGATTTTCATCTCAACTTCTATTTTATATTGTATTCGCGCGCGGCGGGCTTTGGAAGCCAAACTTTGCATCTTTGTGCAAGGCGTTATTTGTTCGAGCCGCTACTTATTGGGCGGGCTGCTCGGCCGCGCCCTTACATAATAAAAACGGTACGTCTTGTCTCAACGCGCAGAGGGCGCGCGGCGGCAGCGCACGGGGTTGTGTTTTGAATATTTATTTATTTATTATAGTTTGTTTTATTTTAGTAGTATTTTACTTTGATTTTATGAACTAAGCTTAAGCTTATAAGCTCCAACTCCAACTGACTTTAAAAAAATCCAAATATTGGCCTGGAAAGAATTAATTAAGTTTCGGGGAAGTACTGGCGTTAAGAGTCTCTCACCATCTTATTGCAGAGATTGCGAGCCGTTTTATAATCAGACCAAAAAGAATTGTTGCGGTCATTTTTAAACTTTCTAAAAGCACGCAGAATCCACGCTCGTGGCTGCGGATCCACATCACCGTACGTTTCCATAGACAACTCCAGAGCTGCATTATTTGCAACTGGGACATTTTGAGACTAAACGCTTAATATGCCACCAATAACTACTAAAACTGTTACTAAAATTTTAAACCGAATTAATAAATACAATTTAACAGTAACAGAAAAACATTTACAATTAAGTAATATTGTATAATATATATATGACGTTGTTGTGATGATATGTAGTTTAGGTTTAGATAGCGTATTGTGTGCAACGACCAATACGCAGATGTCTAGTAATTTCTCCTTGTAAGACCACCGTACTCGCTATAAGACATTAATGTCCGCATTTTTTAGGTCCATTCATTACACGAACACCATACAAGCCTTTCTAAGTTTTAGCAATGGCCTTTTCATTACACAGACACCATCTCGGCTTTTTAAATGTTTGTTTATTACACGAACTCTGTCCTAGCCTTTGATTATTTTCTAATATTTTTAAACTTTTCCTGTTCTAATCGACTACAAAAAATTAAGGAAGGATGAGGTTCTACGTTCGATTATATGGTGGTGGTGCTTAATTTTTTATGTATGCATTGTCCATTGATTTCGTCGTCAATTATGGACCGACTTTCAAAACGGATTAATCGAGCTGGTCACAATGTAATCAGAGCAATCCTCGACAATTGTAAGCGCGTATGTTGTGATTATTACGATTACGTCGCTTCAGGGTGTCAACATCAGATGCTGCGTAATTTTCTTGTACTCGGGAAGTGACCATTTGTGTATAAATGCTAGCCAGAATACCAAATTTTAGGTTATTAGGGCTTCAGAACTGCCCTCTCAATATTCAAGTTATGTCTCACACTTCAGCTATATTTTGAATAATGATAAGCATTCGGCTGTAACAATGATATCATAGCATAGGCAATGTTTACTCGCCGTTTTAATGCGGAAAAGTTGTCGAAATGTTTGAAAACACTACGTATTTTTGTGATTGTATGGTTAGTGGATTATATTATAGGTATGCAGTTCTCCACTGCGATCTCCGTGGAGATTATGGCAATAACCTCCTCCTCCTAGATTTAAAATATTAACATGATAAGTTGTCATTCATACAAAGAAAAATCTAAACGAATTACTGTATATCGCGCCTCATAATCTACAGTGTTTATGTACCTCTTTTCGGCCATTAGCTTGGCGGGACACTCGGCAACACCTGTATTATGGTTGCTCGCCTTTTTAAGCGCGAGCACGTGGCGCATTTTAATAGCTTAGTCTTTTTTGTGCACTCGTTTAGTGAGGGACCTAGATCGCCACAATGGCCGCTGACGACAACATTTTGCGGCATGTTCATACTGCTGACACTAAAAGCAGCGAGGGTCACGAGTAAAGTCTCTAAAGTAAAGGGCATGATAACATGTTCACGAAAACTCTATCTTACGTATGAGAGTATATATTTCTAAAATATAATTACAGGTCTCGGCATCTGTCTTTTCCGACTTATGACTCATTGGACGTCAAAAATATCTCTATGTCATTTTATCAAGCTTTTCTCATTATCATTCATTTTTGAGGGTCAAGTCCGAAATACGAAGCAGTTCTTCGAGATCCTAGACTAGAACACCTGGCGCGGGCACCTGGAACAACGGATCCAATGTGCCAGCGTACATCGTACTCGACTGTGCATTATTGGGAACCTAGCATATATGGTGTGGCACCCCATCGTGTTTGGGCTCTTTGGAATGGTCTTGAAAATAATAATCTTTATTTATATTATTTTAGGTATATATCAGGATACAACCATCAGGTACTATACCGCTCGATAAAAGCTTGTTATGAAAAAATATTTTTTATTAAAAACTTATGTAATGGAATACGCCAGACAAAGAGGCAAGCTGTCCCCTAACGTCCACATCAGCAACGCCAGGCGCGCTGCCAATGCGTTGAGGAACCTCTTGCATAGAGAATGCCCGTAACTAGCATTCATACACCAAAGATATAACTAAAGGTCATTAAAAATTAATTTGCGTTAAAACGAAGGCACTGGCCCCTGAAAACACCTTTCTCCTGTGTAAAGTTCGGACTGCAGGATCAGAACTTGTAAAGTTAAGCTTACAATGTCTTGTCTGCGAATATTTCTCAATCAGAATAATCTGTGGCATGCTAAATATTTGGCCACATCATTGTCTGTATGTGAGATGGCGGTTAAATGTAATAAGTTCTCAAATTAAAAATACTATTTTTTCGTAACAAGCTTTTATCGTGCGGTATAGTACCAACTCATCCAGACCGTTCCAAACAGCCCAATAAAGAAGGGGTTATCTTCTTGCGTTCAGTAGTTCCTATGACCACCTTCCGTCATCATCATCAGACCGTATATATCAGCTAGTAGGGGTTTATTTCTCATCATGACCATTCCAAAGTGACCAAACACGATGGGGTTATCTTATTGCGTTCATTATCTTCAAGAATTGAAGTTTAAAGCCACATTCCTATTCCATATCATCAAACCAGCTCCATGATACCATTTTAATGTGTATCCGAGTAACATAGGTATACCAAAATTTAAGTCAATTGAACGCCGGCTAGTAGGTCAAGTTAGGCTTGCAAGACATCATCACAGCCCGTAACAGTCCACTACAGTACTTAAGGCCTCTCTCACGAAAGGGGAGATCGCAGTGTTCAAATATAACAATGGAAAATGCTGATACTCATTTTCCAGACTACGGAGACTCTTGATCTTTTGCCTCGAAAATATTAGTCGCCTTGTACGACACCCATGAGTATTAGGGGTTGGTGCTATTCTACTCTGCCGGACACCACACGGCCATGCAAAGCTCGTAAAAGAGACTTTAAAAAGTCGTGCTCAGGTATCAATAATGCACATCGGCTAGTCCGGCTTCGTCGAGCGTCGTCTCTGTCGCACGCGTGGGAGTAAATGCGAAGCCGAAACTAGCGGATGGCCATTATTTACGGCCGATACCTGTACCTAGAGCACCACACATAAAGAAGTTTTAATAAAATAATAGAGATAAACCTTACAACATTATTTATACAAAGTTCGATTCCTTTGTGCCGATATACTCGTAGATGATTTGTTTGTAGAATCGATGTACACTAAGGAGTTGTGAAAGATCATAATTAATACAATAAGCTTTATTCCATATTATGGGAGACCGTAAGCCAATCTTTACGTAATATATGTATGTATTTTTTACCGCTTAGGAGCGTCGGTAGCTTAGTGGTTAAAGTATCCGACTCGCAAGCGAGAGGTACCGAATGCTCTTACGATGAGAAAAAACATCATAATGGAACCTGCACATTCAGGCGACTGAATGTGTAACCATAATCTAATAAAGTCACCTTCCCCGGGAGCAGGATCACGGAGGTCAGATGGCAGTCGCTCCACTGTATTAACAGGGCCCTTGTACGCGAGACCACAACCGGGTCATTAACGCCTAGACCATTTTTCACCAGCTGCTAAGTGCCTTGCTTGGCATGATCTTCGACAAGATGAAGTGATGGTGATGAACCAAGAGTTACAGATCGAGGCGCTTACCACGCAAGTGGTGTCATTAACCAAATCACCAAAGACCTTCTGGGGATACGCAACGGAGAGATGAAGGCCATGAAGGTATGTTTTTTTCCGCGCAAGGACTGTCACTACATATTATAAAACAAGTAATGGAAACGACGCGGCTTCGTTCGGGTGGCATCCTTTCCCTACCCCTGTTTTTATTCTCTTGGAAGGACATGGACGGCCGATCCATCTGATCGAATCTGTCCATCCTGAGGGGAGCCCCCCCCCCCTATCCCGACCCGATAAAAACACCTACCTTGCACCTATCCTATACCTACTTGGCCCCTACATACACTTTTTCTTTGCTTATAACCTTCCTATTGAATCAATTTATCCATTGTTATAAACCGCATTAAAATCCATTGCTTCGTTTAACAGATCTACGCGTACATAGATACATAGAGACAAACGGCGGACAGCGACTTTGTTATATACAAATATGGAAGTCCCATATCGCGTCTGTCTGTCTGTTCGCGATAAACTTAAAAAGTACTGAACTGAAGTAACGAAGTCGCGCCGGGCGTGGGCTAGTGGTAGTGCAGTATAAAGTTCAGGCTGTTTCTTAAGTCTCTAAGAAAGATATGAACACTTGCTTCGAGAAAAGGGTGCCTGTCTGCTCGACTTGGCGGAGGGCACTGCCGTTCCGTTGTAAAATACCGACCTTTTAAAGTCTATACTAATATTGTTTGTAAACTATTTAACTAACTAACCCATAAACTATTTAACCGACTTTAATAATCCTTTGAACCTACAGAAATCTTTACTTCAGAAGTACTTTACGCATGTCGACTAATAATAGGGTTAATGGCAGGTCGCCCCATTGACAGCGAAATCTTGAATGATGGTCAAGGTGAACCCCGCGCGCGAGAGTACAACCGAAATATTAACGCCAAGATGACTCTTAGGTGTCAACAAATCACTTTAGAAATCAGAAAAAGAGAACGAGTTTGGGACAGAGTTCGTGTAATGAACGAAACTTTAAAAAAATGTACTAGTCCAAAAATTAAATTAAAATTTATAATTTCGGGATGGAGTTCGTGTAATGACAAAAACTATAAAAAATAAAAGTATACGAGTTAAATTACAAAGCCCGTGGGTGGTGACGCTTATGAATTGAATATTATAAAGAAAAGTATATGGATGGTGTTCGTGTAATGAGTAACCACGAAAATGTCTTTGCCAGTTACAACCCTTTGAACCTTTGAACTACATTTGAACGCGTATTGGTCAATTCACGCATAGAGAAGCAAACACAATACGCTATCTAAACCTAAACTACGTCGAAGTTATACACACACAAGTATTAAAACCCCAAACTTTTCATTTAAATTAGTTATAATGTGTGCTCATGCAGGCCTTAGGTAAGGACGGGTTCTAGGATAGGTAGGTGTCGGAGGCCGTATGTTTGGACGGGCTCTAAGTTAGGTAGGCATTCGGGTTGGCCTGCTGCTCCTGTAGGGTAACCGGGGCTCTAGTCGGTTAAGCAAGAGCAAGTCGGTTAGAGCAAGTAGGATATAGGCGCGTTGGTTTAGATAGGTCAATACAAAATATATTGTTCAGAGAGAACTAGAAAAAAGTTCGAAACAAGAGATTTATGACAAAGTTGTCAGAACTAGTCAATTCTTTTCCGATTGTCAGAAAAGATATCGGAGATATATAGAACCAAGAAAAGGCTAAAGAAAGTAAAGAAAAGGCGAACGGAAGAAGCCTATAGGAAAAAGACGCACCAACGCTGCTGAAAGGAATTATAACCGTATCGTTAATTAATTATTTAGTAGAATGAATGGGGAAGAACTATTTTCCGGTATGAACGATATTAACAATTTTATTTCACGCATCAAGCGTTATTTTATTAGTAAACGCCTCACTGAAGAGGAAAAGATTGCAACGCTGCCGGCCTACCTATGCGGCCCGGCAGCGGCATTTATGAATGAATACGAAGGAATAAATGAAACTTTCTCGTTTGATGATCTAATATCTGCCCTGTCAGAAGAATTTTTACCCACCGTTAATTATGGGGAACAATTTTACTCTCGCCAACATTTGCCGGGCGAGGATATCTTAACCTTCTATTATAACCTCTCAGAGATGGCTACAAGAGCGAAGATTGTTGACGAGAAAATATTTATAAGCTGCTTCCTTAAGAAAGCCAGAGGATTTTATGCACATAAAGTAAACTCCTCGCTAATAACATCAAAAGAGCAGTTAAAAGCGCTCATAAAGCGCTCATAAAGCAATTAATTATGGTTTACGGGAAACCCGTAGACACGAATCCCAAAGTAAAATCTTCGAGCCTTCCATACGCCATGGATGCCCATCAAAGCGTTCCAGTTCAATCCAATGATCCAGTTCAGGGGTCACCAATCTATCAAACCCCGCCTAATGTACTTAGCGACACACCTCGAAGGCCGAAGGAACCAAGATATCCGCTAAGATCATATACACGCCAACAGCAGCTGCCTCAGCAGCCACCACAGCAGAGATACTTCGAGC
This sequence comes from Blastobasis lacticolella, assembly GCA_905147135.1. Lineage (NCBI taxonomy): Eukaryota > Metazoa > Arthropoda > Insecta > Lepidoptera > Blastobasidae > Blastobasis > Blastobasis lacticolella. Next base: position 20,699,687 of record LR990049.1, on the reverse strand, counting down.
GGCAACAACCGCATACACGCCAGCGGGCGCAACCTCAGCAGCCGCAGCAGCAGGAAGACTTTGTGCAGCATCATATCAGAGGTGCATTTGCCACGCAGAATGCACCTATGATGCCACAGCCTTCTTCGGCTAATTTTGATACGGTCAGACCATATATCTTATGTAGATTTGGAAGTAGCCAGGATATTCCTGCGTTAGTCGATACAGGAGCATCTATCTCTTGTGTATCGAAAAGTGTTGTGGATAGAATAGGCTTAAATATGATGATGAGAAAAATTAACATTTTGGGAAAATGTAGCGAAATAATTAAGATAGATAGTAGGGAATATGTATTACCCCTAGTTGTAGTGGAACACCTAGGGTGTGAGGTCATAATTGGCCAAGATTTTTTATATCGCCACATGGCAAGTATAGATTTTTCTCAAAAGTGCGTGACATTGGGAAAGAACCATCACGTTAACTTTTTATTGAGGAGAAATATATCTAATGATAATGGGAATTTATACCAGGGTTCTCTAGATTCATTAGGGCACCAGGAGCAATTTGATTATATTTATTATGCGTCCTTAAACAAAAGGGCTGCGTCTCCAAAATTAATAAATACCGTTACCTCTCCACAGCTTCCGAAGGACAAGCAGTTGTCCTAGTTAAATGATAGTTTGCCTGGTCAGGATCGAGAGGAGTCAAGGAACCCGTCGAATGAACTATTGGATAGACTAGCATTTGATAGTTCTAATTTTAGTCGGTCAAACGTGGTGACTACAGACGTGGGAACGTGTGATAATATTAATTTTAGTAGTTTTCCGAGTCGTGTTTCGCAGATGCAGAGCGAGAGTCCGAACACCCAGACGGCGGAGATATTGGAGTTATAGACGTAGTTAGATTATCTAATATAGAACGGGATTTTGATTTGGCTCGTGGTGTAGGTCGTGAAAAGGTTATCACACATTTTCTTAGTAAAAATCGTTTAGCTGAAGATAATCCGGCTCCGATGATGAATACTATACCTACAGATGGGTTAGAATTGTTCACGAGGGCCGAGAGTCAAACTCATAATAAAGTTTTTGCTAGGCGTGCAGATGAAATTTGTACTAGGTGTGCAGGTTGGGTTCGCGGTATTAAACATGATAAGCTCTTGTGTAAACGGGCTCGTCATAGAGTCATGCTACGTGATGAGTGTTTTGCATTCCTTTTGATAATGTTCGCTTATAATAGTTGTGTGAAGGTTTCCCCGTATATGATAGTTTTCGGCAGAGAGTCACTATCGCCATCTGACGCGGAGTTGCGGAGCTATTTAGGCGATGACGGTGAAACTTTGTCTCAGAAGGTGATAAAAACGCGTACTTTAACTAATGCCGTGATTACAAATATTTCCAGAGCACAATTGAAACAGAAGCCGCTGTATGATCGGAAGGCGAGTTCGGTGCGTTTCGAGGTCGATGACCTCGTGTTACTATATACACCCAGACATCTTTCCGGTAAAACGTTTAAGTTGTGTAGGTTATATAGGGGACCATATGTGGTGGTTAGGTACATAAGCAACAGAAATTATATGGTCAGAAAGTTGGGCAGAAGGCTAGCCAGACCGCAGGTGGTGCATGTCAACAGAATGAAGAAGTTCCATGTTCGCCCGAGGGTGGTATAGGCAGCGTCCGAAGATGGGCAGTGGATATTGCTTTTCTATTATTTGCTACCGGTCAGTAAGTTCTATGGTGGAAACTAGTCATAGGTATTGTATTGTTCATTGGTATAGTTCGAAGAGCTCGCAGTGTTTACAAGGAGAGTTTTCGTTCTTATCTTCTTCCGTGAGGAAAAATTTCATAACCCTCCTGATTTTCGTGGTAGGTTAATAAATATTTTTTCTTGACAGCGAGGGAATACAACTGGAGTAACACCGTATACTGATGGTCTAGTGATGATTCTCAAATTCTATATAGGACCAGAGATATTTATGCTTATCCATTAGGGTAAATTTTATCATTTTTGGTCAAGCACTTCAAAGGTTCATTTTTTATCAATGAGGTAAAGTAAATTGGATTAGGTGTTGTAAGATACGGATATTTTTTTAATTGGGTTTTGGTCATCATCAAGTTGGAGTCATGTTATATTGGATCTGACGTTAGAAGTTCTAGAAGGATATTTGTTTCAAACTAAACTCGCGTTCTTTACACATATTATTATATTAGACGGGACTTGGACGCGACGTACCTTTATGATTTGTTTTCCCGACGTTTCGGTAGGGTTACAACAAATCATAAAGGTACGTCGCGTCCAAGTCCCGTCTAATATAATAATTTAGAAGGATTTCCTATGGTTCCCAGTGTGTGATCCACTTAGGTGGTCGGGAGGCTATTTAGTTTATGGAAAGGATAAGCCTTTAGATATTATAAACGAGTTATGGATAGTTCAGATTTATACTGAGAATAAAATGAAAAGATTTGTTTGAGTTGATCTCAAGGATATTTAATCGTGTATGGTGTATGTTTCTTTCCCTACCTTTTATTTAATGTATAATTTTTAATGTATGTCTTGTGTTTCCCATGTGCCGATTTCTTCACGATGTCGCGGTTGGTGAGCGGGCCACTACTGTGGTGCGCTACACCAATCGTAAACAAGAGCCAAATGCGAGATGTTCCGAACGTGACATCTCTTCGCTGGTCGTTCACCAGCTTTATTGTTATTCGGCTAAAAGAAAATCAGCAAGTTTAATATCAAATATTAAAGAGAATGATTTATAAATATTTAAGTTTCAATAAGAAATTTTTTATAATCAATATGAACAATAGGGAAAGTTCTTGGGGTTTATTTCTCCATTTAGAAAGAAAGGGGTATACTTCGTATTCGTCTCTTTGGGTACAATTACTTTTTCAGTATATGGACGATCGCTTTGAATTTTTTATTTTTCAAAGGAAATAAATTCGCGGTCCATACCTGATGAAGTGGAGGGGTGATCCAACCGGTTCACCCGTTCACGAGTGCTTGTACGCATTTGTCCTAGGAATATGCTGACTTAGGGGCTTGATAAGTCAGAATAATGTATGCGGCAACCATTCTAAATCCCATATGGGATATGGTGCGACATGTGTTGTGTCACAGCTGTCATTTATAGTCTGACCAGAGATTTGGATTGAGTAGGAGCATAGAGTTGGCATATGAATTTAAGGGACATCTTTGTAGTAAGCTCTTCTTGGGTTGACCATAGACTTACAATATCTCTTTGGTATCAATGGGGTCACAGATTCGGTCAGGGACCAATTACTAATTTAGGAAGGTTGTCAATGTCTCGTTTGACCACATACCAATTAATCTTTTTGCTTATCTGTGTACCAGGTCGGTTCACAGACACGGTCGTGGACCAACCAGTTTCCTGAAATAGGTTATATAATATTAAAGTTGCGTGGGTTTGGTATATTAACCTGACATTGACATTATAAGTTATTTTATAGTAGGAATATTTCGTTGAATGATTTGATATGGGAAGGTGTTCTTGGTTTGCAGATTGTAGGAAGTCGTAATGTGCAGTTTTACAGCAACAATTTTTTGCTCTAACTACAACTTGCTGATTTTCGTTCTGTTTGCATGGCTCGTACATATTGTTGTATTATTTCTTTTTATGGATTTCATATAAAGATGTTTAAAGATAAGTTACTATTAAGGATCGAAGGAAGGCCATATTGTTTAATTGATAATGGACAAGTCAACTATAATATACAGATAGACTATGGTCATTATGACAATATTTGATTAATGTTAAAGTATTTATTTATGAAAATATGGCCATTCTGCGGTGAAAAATATTTTTCTTCATACATGTATAAGGTTAGGGCAGATTATGGTTAGAACTTTGCATTGTTAAAGGATTATTTGAATTTTGCTTTGAAGAAGTAAATAAGTCAAGACAGTTTTGTGATAAGGTTCTGTAGGCCTTGTGCAGATTGGCATGGTTTTTTACGGGGTTTTGCCCAGCCTTGCTTTTGGGAGATGGCTCCCAAAAGCAAAATCCGTAGCAGGGTTCTTTTGCACAATGCCGGTAGTTAGATTGATTCCCCGTTTAGGTAGAATAATTTAAGTCTTAGTAAGTAGTTATTAATCCGATATTAGGATTTAATCATTGTATTCGAGGGGATTAAGAATATACTAAATTTTTTTAAGAAATTACTACTTAATTTCTTTATTTGGGGCAGGGGTAGATGTAGCGTGTGTGCTCATGCAGGCCTTGGGTAAGGACGGGTTCTAGGACAGGTAGGTGTCGGAGGCCGTATGTTTGGACGGGCTCTAAGTTAGGTAGGCATTCGGGTTGGCCTGCTGCTCCTATAGGGTAACCGGGGCTTTAGTCGGTTAAGTAGGTTAGAGCAAGTAGAATATAGGCGTGTAGGTTTAGATAGGTCGGAGCAAGTAGGACGCAAGCTATTAGCTTGCGTCTATGGGCACACATAGCATTGGCTAGGTGGTAATTCAAATGTGTTCCATTTGAATTAGATCTAAGGTATTATATGTATTTTATATCATTCTTTAAACCAAACTTATCAATATAGTATCAATTAATCATTTGCATTTTTACTTTAAACTCAATATAGCAAGCAGTGCTACAGTACTTACTCAGAATTCAGTTTTATTGACAGCGAAATTAACTCTGTTTAAATTAAGATTAAATTAACACCTTCATCTATAAATTATTTATTAGTTCCGAAATTTGTTACAATATGGCATTAGGTGTATATGGAATATTTTTACACATACAACAGTAGAGTTTACAAGTATGATTAAAGTAAATAAAACTAAATTATACCTACAAGGTTTGACAAAACATGAAATAAATAAGAACCAAATGCGCGTCGCTTACAATTCCACCCTCTTAGTGGTGATAGCTCTCCTAAGTAGTATCAGCAGTGCTATCCGCCGAAGCGAGTAGGGCGACGCGAGTGACAGGACACCGGAGAATGCCGGTGCGTGTGCGCACGTCTACGATTCGTACGCGACCATCTTCGGCTTCTTGGGCTTTAGTGACGACACCGTGACGCCAGGAATCACGATCGAAGGCTCGATTAAGATGACTTAATCACCGACTTTTATGGGTTTAGTTTCACCCCAACATACAAACTTACACAGTTCTCCAATATATAATATTTGCATAGTTATAGATTAACTAATCGAAATTCTATACATACAATAAAACAGTAAAAATAATGTAACAGTAAAAAACAGTTAATTGAATATATTAACAAAATAAATTAATCAATTACTAAATAACTAATTAATCGACCATTCAACATTGGGTCAAAAGTAATTCAATTAAAAATATCTAGTGCCCCGACAGTCAATTCAGGAGCAGACCAGTACATCAACCCAGTGCGCTCAAAAAGCCGTAAGGGTCTAATTTACTAAGCCCAATAAATATAAATTTAACTGTCAACTTACTATCCAAAATAAAAAAAATAATATGAAATACAGCCGTTAAGCACGCCTACAAACGAATATTGTGCGCTGCCGCGTGCCCATCAGCGCGTTGAGACTGAAAGTATGGATTTTATACATAGAGCGCGCAGCCGAGCGGCGCGTGCACCGGAGTATAACGGCTTCAGGAGTCAAAGACTGAGAAACAGTCGTGGGTGGAAGGAGGTGGCCTTCCAAAACTCACTAATGGAATAAATATTCAAAATTGCTCGAAATCCTTTACACACACACTGAATTTCCTGAATGGTCTTGAAATTTTTCTGGGCCCAGTGGGTAGGAAGAGATCCCTCTTCCAGTCGTTTTAACTTGTGTTCGTGACAGTCTTATAGTTCGCCATCCGGCGGTTGCCGATCTAGCGGTAATGTGCAAAATGCAATTGTTTATCAGCTGATCTTTGGGGACGAGAGGTGGCAATAGGAACCCTAAACTTAATTAAGCATGGTAAACTCGCCTGTCTCGAAAAATGATCGATGTTCGATGTTTTGATGAAACACATTCATCGCTAACTCTGGCGTGTTGGCGCCGTGACTAATCGTAAATACACATGTGATAATATTTTTATAACTATATTTTTATTAAATGGCTAATTAAAATAAACGTTTTTTATTTATTTAAAGTACAGCTTAATATGCAACCAATAACTAAAACTGTTACTGAAATTTTAAACCGAATTAATAAATACAATTTAACAGTAACATAAACATATTTACAATTAATATTGTATAATATATATATGACGTTGTTGTGATATGTAGTTTAGGTTAAGATAGCGTATTGTGTGCAACGACCAATACGCATAAGTCTAGTAATTTCTCCTTGTAAGACCACCGTACTCGCTATAAGACATTAATGTCCGCATTTTTTAGGTCCATTCATTACACGAACACCATACAAGCCTTTCCAAGTTTTAGCAAAGGCCTTTTCATTACACAAACACCATCCCGGCTTTTTAAATGTTTGTTCATTACACGAACTCTGTCCTAGCCTTTGATTATTTTCTCATATTTTAAAACTTTTCCCTGATCTAATCGACTACAAAAAATTAAGAAAGGATGAGGTTCTACGTTCGATTATATGGTGGTGGTGCTTAATTTTTTATGTATGCATTGTCCATTGATTTCGTCGTCAATTGTGGACCGACTTTCAAAACGGATTAATCGAGCTGGTCACAATGTAATCAGAGCAATCCTCGACAATTGTAAGCGCGTATGTTGTGATTATTACGATTACGTCGCTTCAGGGTGTCAACATCAGATGTTGCGTAATTTGCTTGTACCCGGGAAGTGACCATTTGTGTATAAATGCTAGCCAGAATACCAGCCTCTCAATATTCAAGTTATGTCTCACACTCCAGCTATATTTTGGATAATGATAAGCATTCGGCTATAACAATGATGTCACAGCATAGGCAATGTTTACTCGCCGTTTTAATGCGGTAAAGTTGTCGAAATGTTTGAAAACACTACGTATTTTTGTGTTTGTATGGTTACTGGATTATATTATAGGTATGCAGTTCTCTTCATCACAAGACCTTGACGCGAATATAGAGAAATGATTTAAAATATTAACATGATAGGTTGTCATTCATACAAAGAAAAATCTACACGAATTACTGTATATCGCGCCTCATAATCTACAGTGTTTATGTACCTCTTTTCGGCCATTAGCTTGGCGGGACACTCGGCAACACCTGTATTATGGTTGCTCGCCTTTTTTAGCGCGAGCACGTGGCGCATTTTGATGGCTTAGTCTTTTTTGTACTCGTTTAGTGAGGGACCTAGATCGCCACAATGGCCGCTGACGACAATATTTTGCGGCATGTCCATACTGCTGACACTAAAAGCAGCGAGGGACACGAGTAAAGTCTCTAAAGTAAAGGGCATGATGACATGTTCACGAAAACTATATCTTACGTATGAGAGTAGCTATTTCTAAAATATAATTACAGGTCTAATCTGTCTTCTCCGACTTATGACTCATTGGACGTCAAAAATATCTCAATGTCATTTTATCAAGCTTTTCTCATTATCATTCATTCAGTTTTGAGGGTCAAGTCCGAAATACGAAGCAGTTCTTCGAGATCCTAGACTAGAACACCTGGCGCCGGGCACCTGGAACAACGGATCCAATTTTCCAGCGTACATCGTACTCGACTGTGCATTATTGGGAACCTAGCATATATGGTGTGGCACCCATCGTGTTTGGGCTCTTTGGAATGGTCTTGAAAATAATAATCTTTATTTATATTATTTTAGGTACATATCAGGATACAACCATCAGGTACTATACTGCTCGATAAAAGCTTGTTATGAAAAAATATTTTTTATTTAAAAACTTATGTAATGAATTACGCCAGACAAACAGGCAAGCAAAAAGCAAAAATATAACATTAAAAATGGTTGTTTTTGCATTAAAACGAAGGCACTGGCCCCTGAAAACACCTTTCTCCTGTGTAAAGTTCGGACTGCAGGATCAGAACTTGTAAAGTTAAGCTTACAATGTCTTGTCTGCGAATATTTCTCAAGCAGAATAATCTGTGGCATGCTAAATATTTGGCCACATCATTGTCTGTATGTGAGATGGCGGTTAAATGTAATAAGTTCTCAAATTAAAAATACTATTTTTTCATAACAAGCTTTTATCGTGCGGTATGGTACCAACTCATCCAGACCGTTCCAAACAGCCCAATAAAGAAGGGGTTATCTTCTTGCGTTCAGTAGTTCCTATGACCACCTTCCGTCATCATCATCAGACCGTATATATCAGGTAGTAGGGGTTTATTTCTCATCATGACCATTCCAAAGCGACCAAACACGATGGGGTTATCTTATTGCGTTCATTATCTTCAAGAATTGGAGTTTAAAGTCACATTCCTATTCCATATCATCAAACCAGCTCCATGATACCATATTAATGTGTATCCGAGTAACATAGGTATACCAAAATTTAAGTCAATTGAACTCCGGCAAGTAGGTCAAGTTAGGCTTGCAAGACATCATCATCATCACAGCCCGTAACAGTCCACAGTACTTAAGGCCTCTCCCACGAAATGGGAGATCGCAGTGTTTAAATATAACAATGGAAAATGCTGATACTCATTTTCCAGACTACGGAGATCTTTTGCCTCAAAAATATTAGTCGCCTTGTACGACACCCATGAGTATTAGGGGTTGGTGCTATTCTACTCTGCCGGACACCACACGGCCATGCAAAGCTCGTAAAAGAGACTTTAAAAAGTCGTGCTCAGGTATCAATAATGCACATCGGCTAGTCCGGCTTCGTCGAGCGTCGTCTCTGTCGCACGCGTGGGAGTAAATGCGAAGCCGAAACTAGCGGATGGCCATTATTTACGGCCGATACCTGTACCTAGAGCACCACACATAAAGAAGTTTTAATAAAATAATAGAGATAAATCTTACAACATTATTTCTACAAAGTTCGATTCCTTTGTGCCGATATACTCGTAGATGATTTGTTTGTAGAATCGATGTACACTAGGGAGTTGTGAAAGATCATAATTAATACAATAAGCTCTATTCCATATTAGGGGAGACCGTAAGCCAATTTTTACGTAATATATGTATGTATTTTTACCGCTTAGGAGCGTCGGTAGCTTAGTGGTTAAAGTATTCGACTCGCAAGCGAGAGGTACCGGGTTCGAATGCTCTTACGATGAGAAAAAACATCATAATGGAACCTGCACAGTGCACATTCAGGCAACTGAATGTGTAACCATAATCTAATCAAGTCACCTTCCCCGGGAGCAGGATCACGGAGGTCAGATGGCAGTCGCTCCACTGTATTAACAGGGCCCTTGTACGCGAGACTACAACCGGGTCATTAACGCCAAGACCAGTTTTCACCAGCTGCTAAGCAAGGCACGTGGCATGATCTTCGATAAGATGAAGTGATGGCGAAGAACCAAAAATTACAGATCGAGGCGCTTACCACGCAAGTGGTGTCATTAACCAAATCACCAAAGACCTGCTGGGGATACGCAACGGAGAGATGAAGGCCATGAAGTTATGTTTTTTTCCGCGCAAGGACTATCACTACATATTATAAAACAAGTAATGGAAACGACGCGGCTTCGTTCGGGTGGCATCCTTTCCCTACCCCTGTTTTTATTCTCTTGGAAGGCACATGGACGGCCGATCCATCTGATCGAATCTCTCCATCCTAAGAAGAGCCCCCCCCCCTATCCCGACCCGATAAAAACACCTACCTTGCACCTATCCTATACCTACTTGGCCCCTAAATACCCTTTTTCTTTGCTTATAACCTTCCTATTGAATCAATTTATCCATTGTTATAAACCGCATTAAAATCCATTGCTTCGTTTAACAGATCTACGCGTACATAGATACATAGAGACAAACGGCGGACAGCGACTTTGTTATATACAAATATGGAAGTCCCAAATCGCGTCTGTCTGTCTGTTCGCGATAAACTTAAAAAGTACTGAACTGAAGTAACGAAGTCGCGCCGGGCGTGGGCTAGTGGTAGTGCAGTATAAAGTTCAGGCTGTTTCTAAAGTCTCTAAGAAAGATATGAACACTTGCTTCGAGAAAAGGGTGCCTGTCTGCTCGACTTGGCGGAGGGCACTGCCGTTCCGTTGTAAAATACCGACCTTTTAAAGTCTATACTAATATTGTTTGTAAACTATTTAACTAACTAACCCATAAACTATTTAACCGACTTTAATAATCCTTTGAACCTACAGAAATCTTTACTTCAGAAGTAGTTTACGCATGTCGACTAATAATAGGGTTAATAGCAGGTCGCCCCGTTGGCAGCGAAATCTTGAATGATGGTCAAGGTGAACCCCGCGCGCGAGAGTACAACCGAAATATTAACGCCAAGATGACTCTTAGGTGTCAACGAATCACTTTAGAAATCAGAAAAAGAGTACGAGTCTGAAACAGAGTTCGTGTAATGAACGAAACTTTCAAAACATTTATTAGTCCAAAAATTACTTAAAATTTATAATTCCGGGATGGAGTTCCTGTAATGACAAAAACTATAAAAAATAAAAGTATACGAGTTAAATGACAAAGCCCGTGGGTGGTGACGCTTATGAATTGAATATTATTAAGAAAAGTATATGGATGGTGTTTGTGTAATGAGTAACCACGAAAATGTCTTTGCCAGTTACAACCCTTTGAACTAGATTTGAACGCGTATTGGTCATTTCACGCATAGAGAAGCAAAAACACAATACGCTATCTAAACCTAAACTACGTCGAAGTTATACACACACAAGTTTTAAAACCCCAAACTTTTCATTTAAATTATGTAGTTATAATGTGTACTTAATATAATTAGCACTACTTGGTGGTTGGTAAATAAAGACTATTCAAAACGAGCGCCCCAACTCGATTGATTGTGTGTGTATGTGTGTATTGTGTATCTATCATGCAAAGTTTAGGGTTCCAATGGCGTCTTCAGTCTCCATTTATTCGATCAGCTAGATTGTATCACAATATTGCATTTTTCAGCTCTATCGGAAACCGGGTCAAATTTAACTTGCAATAATTTCATTGCGATCACGCCAGCGGGACAAATGACAGATGATTGCTTTAACAACAACAATCAATTCTATCCAATGCTCCCGAAATAAATTTGATAATTTCAGGTATTGTGTAAATTGTAATAAGTAATGATTTTCATCTCGTCTTATATTCCATTCGTGGGCGGCGGGGCTTTGGAAGCCACACTTTGCATCTTTGTGCAGGCGTTATTTGTTTAAGCCGCTACTTACTGGGCGGGCTGCTCGGCCGTGCCCTTACATAATAAAAACGGTACGTCTTGTCTCAACGCGCAGAGGGCGCGCGGCGGCAGCGCACGGGGTTTGTTTGTTGGCGCGCGCAACGGCTGAGCTTGTGTGTTGACTGCTGCTGTGAATTGTTTATTGTTTTTAAAATTATGTGAGATAGTGTAATTTTTTATGTATTGAACTGAGGACCTATTGATCAATTCTCAGATAAAACATAAGTCTAATAAGTTATTATGTGACTAAAATAAACCGTATCGTTACCTAAGTAAAGTGAAGAATTATGGTTTGTTTTATTTTAATAGTATTTTACTTTGTGAGGCAGTTAAATCTGCAACGTGGCGCTTAACGGGAGAATATAATGATAGTCAATGGCTCGCGTACAAGCATTTAATGTGTCAAATTAACTAGCCTTAGGTTTGAATTGTGTGGGTATGAAGTTTCATATCTGCGAATAATCAAATATGAATCACTCATACTTTCGAATGCTACAGTACTCGAGATAAAATTTAGTCCTCCAATTCCCAATTAGATGGTGTTACGAGTCTCGAATTCATTTCTCTCGCATATTTGGTTTGTTTACCTACGTAATAATTCCGTTACGAGGGTAGTATGGGTACTTGGAAAAACGGACGTTCTTAACTGGACATAACTGCGCGTGTTAGATATAAGGTATTTTAGTATGTTTTAATTAGCATTAAATATCGTGATTATTAATATTAAATATGTATTTCAAAATACTTTTGAAAACATTTTACCAACTTCAGGTCGAAGTGTGGTGATTTCCGAACGATTATTTGTCTTTGATCAGTTAAGACTTCCTTAATTAATTATGTAAGTAATAAATTTATAATAATGTTAAATAACGTAAAAAGTATTGTAATACATTAAATTAACATGTATTCAATCTATTAGTAAATTTAGGAGACCGGAAATGAGAATAGAAATGACATTTCCAGCTAGATAGCTGGTATAAAAGTCCAGTAGGAAGGCTGAGAGGGACTTTTGCTCCAGAGCTGGCACAGAATTAAGTACAAACTTACATTGTCCCCTTTCTCCCAGATGTCAGACAGTATAGACGTACTTTCGGTTAAATTTGTGCAATATAAATTATAAATTAAAATCAAATAATAACTCGATAACTACTAGGAGCGCAGTGCAACAGAGAAGTGATTTTTAAATAATTGGAAAGAGATAGAACTGGGGTGAGTGATACACTACTACATTTCTGGATTCCGCACTCAAACGCACAACAAACCTAATCCTCTCTCATTGGCCAATTCGAGACACGCCTACCTGCGCATGAGCAAAATTTATAGGGGCGGAGCCATAATCTACAAAAAGTTCGCTGTGCTACCGCCAACATTGAATCGATTACCTACCCACAAGTACGGAGCCGTCGGAACAATAAGGCCTACAATTCAAAATGGAAAGAATATGGCTAGCAGCTTCGGCTCGGACCCAAATGTTTTTAGCAAGAGGGACCGAGATAATCAGATACATCGCCAAACAAAACGTCACCGTTACAACTGTGGTGATTTGACGGCTTTTCGTAATGAAATAATATCGATATTGTTGTCCTGGAAGGAAGAACAAGATAAGCAACTCTCTCAAATACACTCTTCCATGCTTGATATGCAAAAACAAATGTCCGTTATACAGGAAACTAGCCTAGAAATAGAAGAATCAATGGATTTCTTGTCGTCACAGTATGATGCAATGACTACAAAAATGTCGGTTTTGGAGCATAAATCCGATAATCATACCTATAATTATAAGGGTTGGGTTGTACACAGAGGAGGCGTCAACTTAATATAATTGTGATCGAAGTTCACTTACAGGTAAGTTACTTTGATCATCTAATTATATGCAGTTGCATACACTACTTTATCTACACTCATATTTTTATGTTAAAATATCGTACCTATAACTTTCTCAACTTTGCTGGAAGTAAGCTGCGAGTCAGTTCTGTTGTATCTACGCGTCGAGGATATCAAGCGGTAGGAAATTCACTTCACTACTTTCACATTTATCTATTCATTTGCTTCAAACAAGAAAAAACATTCACAAACACAAATTACAACAATTAGAAAAAATATTCTGTTTAGCGGGAAAATAATTACACACATTAATTATAAACAGGAAAATTTGAATTTTGAATTTGTCAAAGACATTTAAGGTAGTAGTAGTAAAAGTGTTGCGTAATGATTAAAAAGTTATTTTACGTTACAGCTGTCATGAAATTAGTATGGGAAATGCTGAATCGAAAAGAATTTTTTTAAATTTTTATAGACTGGCGTGAAAAAAGTGTTTCCTTAAACAACTGAACATTACGCTATGATTGTAGATAAACTACTATTACAGTTTTGTTTATTATGGCACTTTAATTTTCGTATTTCCATAGGCTTATTACTTTTATTTATTAATGATTGTAGGCCAGCGAAGTTCTGTACATCCTGACCAATATTCACAGTTATACAGGACTTCTCTTTGTCTTATGTACTAGTTTAAAGAGTTATCCTTTTTGTTTTTAAACAAATCGGCACTCTGGTCATAACTACTTATGGTAGGAGTGGTCAAAGTTTTATATAATTAAGTACTATTTCTATACAGTATGTCTAAATTGTATGCTAGTTAGCAACCGTAAATTTATATTTCCTATGCATTCGCAAGGAGTTTTTTATAATCTATAGAAGTCTTACTAATAATTTATTACTATCAAAAATTGTAAAGCGTCGCTATGACGCATAGTGGTATTATGCAATAAAGTATTCAATTTATGAATACGGTAATTTTCTTCTCTTGTGTTGTAAAAACAATATATAAATGCACACAAAATTATATGATAGACCTTTAGTTCTAATAAAGTTTGGAGACCAGCGAATACATCCTGTTTTCTAATATTCTTACAGTTACCTACCAATGATACAATATTTGCAATATTTTTCAAAAACTCTTTAAACGGTTTCCGCTTATCGGTACACACACAGGTAAAGATACAGTCTTAGAAATATTGTAGGACGTTGGAATCCTTTATACCACTTCTGATGTCGTAGATTAGGGCAGACTCTAGCAGAGGAGAGATCCATCAGAAGGTATTTTCTGGATAGTTTCGTTAAAATAAAGATCAACCGAACAGTTTAATAGGGTATTGAGATAGTAAAGCGATATTACAATAATAATAGCAAACAATTATGGGGTTTTGATGAGCGAGGATGATCGCAATGATGTACGGATGATAGTTAGGTAAGCTTATAATGATTGTAAGCAAGCAGAGTTACAATGGTAAGCAGTAACTAGAACTACGTAAGCATAGGATGACTGTAGGATAATTTTAAGTAACAGATAATAATGTGGGACTACTGAACCCGTGGGTCACTGGAAGACCCGCCACCACCCATGGCCATCCCGTGAGGCCGAAAAACAAGGTCCGCTAGGGAATTTATTCACGTGCGCCCTTGTACAAAGTTGGTAGTTTCTTCTTCTACTCACACTCTCAACTGAGACAATAAATAAAGACTTCTTCTTTTTTCAATGTATGAGCAGCTAGTTACACGTATTGACTCGTCAATGGTCGAATGGGAAGTGTTCGTTGCGACCGCGCGCCGAATATGACGTCTTCACGGTATTTCCAGCTATTCGCAAGGTGGCGCTTCGATTCACGTTGCGTTAGCGAGCGTCCACACAGAAAAGACGTAAGACGCAGACACCGGCTACCTGTCACTGTGACACTGTCACCGTACCGAGAACATCAACGATGACGTTCGCAAATAGCAAACGATTAAACTAACCTATAAAATAATCTGAGCTAATGTAACACAGCAGAAAATGAAACTTTATACATATTATAATAAATAGGTACTGATTGAATTAGTGAGTCAATTATTAAACAAAAAATTACGTGCCCTATGGTAAGTACCTAGATACTCCATTATATTATACAGATACAGTACAAAATTTTGAATGTAAACATTGCAAAACGTGCTTCCACATGTTTACTCTGGTCTCAAGGCTGTCCCTAAGGTTGTTCACCAGTATAATGTCGTCAGCGTACTTCATAAACCAAGGAGTCATGTCCTGAATTTCCGCCGAGAAGGAATCGACATGGTTTTGACGACAACTCCAGTATTGGCATACATGTCTACAAATGTACGCCTCGGACACAGACTTTGCTCTGTCCCTGAAGCCCTTGGGACTATCCACACACATTTATTTAGCTTAGTTATCCAGGAATAGTCTAGACTTCGTCGTGCTTGTTCTTAATTTGGACCAAAACAGCTTATTTAATAGGTATCCAAAACAACATTTTGATAGCGAAATTAACTCTGTCTGTCACAGTGTCACGCTGAACAGACTAAAACAATTTATATTTGGAAAGATGATAGCTTGCTACCTAGGAAGGATATAGGCTAGTCGTTTTCGTAAAATAACATAATCGTATGCGGACTAAATCGCGGGCAAAAGCTAGAATCATTATATTCGAGACTAGCCGATCCCCGCGGTTTTGACCCACGAACAGTTATGTCTTTGTATGTCTATGATCGGATGTCTTTATATAATTTTTACGTGAAAAGTACCCTATGACATTCGGGAATAACATAACATATCTTCAACATAGTGAGAGAATTTACAAAATCGGTTCAGTTGTTTCGGAGACTACCCCTGTAAGGGTTAGACAATAAAACATCGAATTATTGTAAAAATTTGTACATGAAAGTGCGATTAAAAAGCTACGAGTGCACTCTATACAAAATTGCTAGAGAGACTAAACTACCATCCAGAAAGCAAATTGAGTCATGAGATATGATAACTTTTTCACAGTGAAACCGTTAGAAAAGAGCTAACGAGACTTGGCCAGCCAATTATTAAATTATTAAATAATAATTATATTTTTATATGAAATGTTTTTGGTGGGATATCATAGGTACATATATTTTTGTACTTAGTACGTTATTCTTAACTTCGGGAAGTGTCCTAAATATACAAACCGGCACCCTCATTTATGAGGTTGATTGGAGGTTCAATTTGCAGTTTTTTTCTCACTATCTTGTCGTTAATGTCCCGGTTGTGCGCTCGAGGGCGAGGGCGCTGTGTCCACCTTGATCTCTATCCAGGATTTTGCAGATCAGGTAATTACAATGGAGCGACTACCAGAGGAACCTTTTACACATTCAGTCGCCTATTTAGGGAGCTTTCGTCACGATGTTTTCCCTCACCGGAAGTACTTACTCAGATTTCAATTTTATTGACAGCGAAATTAATTGTGTTTAAATTAACATAAACGACACCTTCATCTATAAATTATTTATTAGTTCCGAAATTTGTTACAATATGGCATTAGGTGTAAATGGAATATTTTCACATATACAACAGTAGAGTTTACAAGTATGTGTAGGATCTTACTTTGCCTTATGTAATACTTACGGTTATGAGGAATGAATGAATGAATGAATGAATGAATGAATGAATGAATGATTTATTGCTCTAAAATGTGGTGCATGGTAGATGTTACAATTTTTATACTCGCTTCTCACACTTTACCAGTATCTGGCATGCAATATTAGAAACATAATGAATCTAATTGTTATTGAAATGTCCACAACAAAATTTATAAATCTCCAAAATAACCATGTCACTACAAATAATTAATAATATTAGTTAGTCATAACACGTTACAATGTCAAAATAAGAATCAACGCAACCAAACGCAAACTTCTGCTTTACACTGGCAACATTTACAAACGTCGCAACTACTTCCGATGTCATGTTTTTGACATTTAGTTTGACAGCCAACAGCCATCTTGCCTCTTCGCAAAACGTCTACTGAAACAGATATAGTTTTACGAGCTAATATACCTAAATCCGGTTTTCCCCAATGATTGCGACTCAAGTGAGTACTTAATATCTTCAATTTTTGTAATCTTATTGTTGAGATCAAATGCCGTACGCTTTACGACAACGTACTGAAGAAATTGTTCTAAAGTAATTGTTGTATTAGTTACAGGTAGTATACAATTCAGCGACGGCGCTCAAATG
The DNA here is from genome assembly GCA_905147135.1 of Blastobasis lacticolella. Taxonomy (NCBI): domain Eukaryota; kingdom Metazoa; phylum Arthropoda; class Insecta; order Lepidoptera; family Blastobasidae; genus Blastobasis; species Blastobasis lacticolella. The sequence goes on along the minus strand of LR990049.1, from coordinate 20,682,424 downwards.
ACTCAAAGAATTCACCAACACTGTAAAAACAGCTTTGTATCAACCATTCTCTTAATTTGCATTTGAACCTATTCAATGGCAATAATTTCATATTACTATCAAGACTATTATATATTTTAATTGCCATTAAACAACTGTTTCTGCTATATAGAGTTGTTGAATGCGAAGGTACCACCAATCTATCTGGAAACCTTGTGTTGAAAGCAGTAGTTTCCGAGACTTTAGTGAATAAGTGCATGTTACTTTTAACAAATACACATATCTCGTAAATGTACATGCTCGGGACAGACAACATATTATGAGATCTAAATAGGGGTCTACAAGATGTTAGAGAATCAACATCACAAATTGCTCTAATGCACTGTTTTTGGCAAATCAGTACTTGATTTACGTAGGATGAGTTACCCCAGATTATGATGGCATATCTCATGATAGAGCATACGTAGCCGTGATATGCCTGCAAAGCAATTTTCTTGCTGCAAACCTTTGAGAGCCGCCAGAGTGCATACGCAAAGGAGTTTATTTTATTGCACAAGTTGGTGATATGCGTAGCCCATGTACACCTATCCTCCAGCCAGATGCCCAGAAATGCAGTTTGACTAGACTCCGCAATAATTTGATTATTTGCTATTACAGTTAAAGCTTTTTTATGACCATTTCTGTTTACAAATTGTATATATGTTGTCTTATTTAAATTTACTTTAAGATTATTGTCATCCATCCATTTTATAATGTCATGTACTGTCTTATTCACTTCGTCATTGTAATTGTTAACATCTTTACACTCTATTACCACCGATATATCGTCAGCAAATATGGTGCAGTCATAGTTAGTTACGCTTGGCAAATCATTTATATATATTAAAAATAATAATGGTCCCAAATTACTGCCCTGAGGAACCCCTACCTTATTTAGTTCTATTGAGGATCTGTACGATCTACGCTCTGCATTACATACTTTCGCTATTTCGACATACTGTCTTCTGTCACTTAGATAGCTCTCAAGCCATTCATAAGCTAGTCCTCTTATACCGTACCGTTCACATTTGTCGAGCAGTCTCTTGTGTGATACAAAGTCGAATGCTTTGCTCATGTCAAAGTATACTGCTGTAACAGCTAATCTTTTGTCAAGATATTTTAAGATATTATTTACGAGAGAAAATGTGGCTAAAGATGTCGATTTACCCTTCTGAAACCCATACTGGCAATCTTTAAGTATTTTAAATGTCGTTAAAAAGCTGGTAATGCGTTCATGCATCGCTTTTTCAAACACTTTGGAAAATATGGATATAAGTGCTATAGGTCTATAATTATCCATATTGTCCTCACTCCCCTTTTTGTGCAAAGGCTTAACAGTTGTCAGCTTTAGCTGATCTGGAAATGAGCCATTGGTAAAAGACAGATTTATCAAATAACTCAGGACAGGCGCAATTTCAACTTTACAAGCCTTTATCACTTTTGTATGAATATTGTCATAACCTGTCGCATTTGTGGTGTTCAAATTATTAATAATTTTCATTACTTCTTGAGCATCAGTGGGCTTCAAGAATATACTAGAATTATTTTTAGGTATATGTTTAATGTCAGAAGCAGAGTCACGATCAGTAGAGTTAGTCAGATTTATATAATATTTATTAAATGAATTGGCAATGTCAATAGGGTCACTAATTATCATATCATTCAATTGTAATTTGTTTATGTATTTATGAGAAGCTATATTATTAGTTTTATTTTTTATTAAGTCCCACGAAGCTTTACAAATATTTTTAGATTGCTTTATATATTGACTATTGGACATTTTTTGAGCGTGATTTATACATCGCTTAAGCAGCCTTGTATAATTTTTATATTTCAGTTTTGTTGTAGTAGTTGAGTTCTTGTAATAGCTGAACCGCAAATGTCTTTTAGTGATGACAGATTTTTTAAGTCCCCTTGTGATCCAGGCTGTAGGATGTTTTTGAAGATGGCATCTCTTTTTATGAATTGGAAAGCATAGATCGTAGAACATCGTGAAAATGTCATAAAAGTTCGCGAATGCCGTTTGAATGTCATTCTCCTGGTACACATCTGACCAAGTTAAAGACCTCATGCACTCCCGAAACTTCGTAATGTTTTCTTGGCACAAGTCACGTGTCGAGAAATATTTACACGTCTGCGCTGTAGTTGGATGAGATACAGGAAACCGAATAGATTGGGCCGTTTCATGATCTGATAGTCCTAGATGATGTATTTCACATTCTACCTCTGACATATTACTTAATATTTGGTCTAAGCATGAGTTTTTTCTCGTGGGTTCTGAGATATGTGATTTAAAATTATTACTTTTAACTATTCTATTCAGTTCACGTGTACCGTATGAGTCTTTCAATATATTAATATTTAAATCTCCGGATACTACTATCTTACATCTTGTTTTCTTTTTTAATAAATTTAATAAACGCTCGAATTTAATGAGAAACAAAGACAAATCAGATGTTGGGGTTCTGTATAGGCAAATAACAATACACTTAATTGAAGTTATTTCTACACCACAGCATTCAAATAAGTGATCCTCATTAAATTCCTTTAAAAATTCAACTTCCCTAGATTCAATGTTCCGTCGACACATTACACAGACACCTCCCCGTTTTTGATGCTGTCTGGAATATGCTGCCCGAACTTCATACCCGTCTATTTTTATATTATTTTCGCTTCCCAACCTCACAAACGTTTCACTCAAACAAAGGATGTCAAACCGTTTGCCTTTACCTAAGAGATCATGCAAAGTCAGCTCCACCAGTTCCAGTTTACTCAAAATACCTGCGATGTTCTGGTGCAAAATGTTGAATGTATCATTCACGAAAAAACTGGTCCTGAGGGTCCGTAGCATGATTATGCATTGTGTGATTCGAGAAATAATCCGTGATACGCCGCTGAACCATATGTTTTGCATTAGCTTGTTTCAGGTTACGCTGTCTTACATGAATCGATTTAGTCAACTTCTTATTTTGCATGTTATTAAAATTGTACCGTAGATACTTGTTCATATAGTAAATCATGTCAATCTTATTGTTAATTTTACAAGCTAAATTTGTCAAAAACATTTTATCATTATCAATGTCACTTAAATCTAAGAATGTACAATTTCTAAATTGATTACTTAATATCCTCAACATATCATTCAATTTATTTTCATTAAGGTGCACAGTCTTTTTAACGCCAATTATTAAAATTTTTGGCATCGTATATGTTTTCAGAAAAAAACATACTTCTGTATAAATTTTTATCGGATTTGTGTCATACTCGCCGATATTTATGATGATAATGTCATTCGCCGTGGTTTTTAGTATCTCTGACGTCTTCAGAATTTCTTCACTATTTGCGTGTGGTTTTAAAAATGATGTGACTTTATACTTTGCGTACTTTGTTCTTTCTCTAGCTTTTACTAATGTCAGTGCCAATCCAGAACATTGCTTTCCGCCAAGGATATAAATATTTCCGTTATCATTGCTCGGGATTGATGTCTCCGTAATTTTCGAGTCTCTGCGATGGTTCTTCTTATTTCCCGCGTCTGTAATTACCTCGTTCAGTTCTGATTGTGTGTTTGTAAAACTAGTTGTAGTCTCTTTAGAATTATTAAGGACATCCAATTTGGTCCGTTGCAATTTGAAACTACCCGTTAAATTTTCCTTTCTTTTTAATTTAGGCGTGGTTTTTGCAATGAGTCGCAATAAATTAATTTCCTTTTCGTAATCTTCTATTTGTTTCTTCATTTTACTATTTTCAGCCATTAAATTTGCTATTTCGTTATCTGCAGAGTCTATATTTTGTTCCAATTTAGCCATTTTTATTTTAATATCTTTTAATTCGTCCTTGAAGTCATTATTAAATTCAGGACAACTTCTATTCTGTATTGTGTCATTACGCAATGCGGAGTCATCTAGCTCATTTTCATTATCGGACAGTGAGTCAAACGAATTATGTATCGATATATTATATTGACTGCGGGTAATAACTCTTCTTACGGTCTCATTTTGTTTTTGTTCCATAGTTTTACATGTAGTGGTCGTTGTTTCATTTTTATCTTCAAACGATACTATTTGGCTTTGATGAGCATTGGGGGATGATGTTATCGCTGGAGTTGGAGTTTTTGGCGTACTAGTTATCTGATGTTGCGTTGTTTTGCAGGTAACGCATTTCCACATAGACTTTTTAGCATCATCCATTATGTAGTATAATTTTTCTCTATTTGCGCATACAAGATCAAACGACTTTTTACAGAAGCTACATTGTAGAAAATGCTTTCTGGTAATTATTTTTTTACATTTAGCACACTTAATTTTCTTAGGTGCCATGGCTAGAATTTTTATATTGTTATTTAATGAATTTAAATGATCAAATAATATGTACTCTGTTCTGCGTGAATTGAAACAATAACGGTTATAACGTTGTTATTTTATTAAAACCTCTCGTGAACGCATCCGTAAGCGCGATGTGTCAAACTGATTTGCTGTCACTCGGCTGTCATTCATCCAATCAGCTGTTCACATTAGATAACGTATTTTGATTTGTTGATTTCTTCCATAAAATATTCAAATTTGACTAACAAACGGATAAATGTTCCGGGTATTTTGCTGTAAAGTGGATGTAATTCGATGTGTTTATGCTCACCAATCGGCACATTCAGGCACAGCGAGGTTGAGGATAAGTTTTCCACCACAATTGTAAGTATTGGTTATGTTTTTACACTTTTAGGGATTTATTTTCGAGCAGCAGGTTGTTTATACTTTCACGGTACGTTCCGTTCCGTTAGGACTCCTGTTTAAACGTTGTTTTCAACACGTTGACACTTTTATTCTAAATTTTTCCACCTTTATTAGTTTATTATGGGCATCTTTGGATCTGGCCCTTCAGGCTCTGATTGTCAATCATTATTTCCTGGAAAATATGTTAATTCTGTATTTGATGTAACTACGTTCTATTAATGTTTTGATTATAATAGATTTTGGGGAATGTTCTGTTGATATATAGCCACCCAAATGATAAAACTAATGATGGTTTCCGAATGAAAAGCAGGGGGCAATGGCGTGTGTCTGGATTCTTACCTTCGTAACTTCTTGTTTTTTAAATATTATGGATCCGGACGGGCGCCAATGCTTCGGAAGTTGCAGTTGATAGGGTTTGATTTATATACAGTTTCCAATACGAATTATACACATAAATCCGCATTTTTATTGAGAGCGGGTTCTTTCTGTTATTTTACTCTTGTCATGTCATTTGATGACAAGTGAAATTTTTAATAGTCAAAGGAGATTTTAATCTTTTTTGTGCCTCTCTTATTCTAGATAACTGCTGGATCCAATTCCTCATCAGGTCGGCATGAATTATATTCTTGGCTGTCGAACACCAGACCGTCCGAAAATTAATATGGACCATTTCGGGAACTGGCTGGTTGACTATGACTACTGGCCAACAAGATCTTATCTTCCTTTGTGCCAAATGGTTGCAGAAGGTTTTTAAACGAGGACCCGAGCCTTCAGTAGAGGAAGCAGAGAGGGATTCAGTTTAGTTTTGTTTTCCCAGCCTTCGGCCTTGGAGGTGAATAATTTATAACGTGACGTTACCTTGAGATAATAAATCGCCAAAAGTTATTATGTGTGCAGTATAAATCTAAAAAGTATATGCTATGAAGCATCAAATTCTATCTCCGAACACCCAGTTCTAAGGATATGCACCTAGTCGCATGAACCACCAACTCCTATAAGAATCCCAAGCTGACGTAGTCGCTCAACCAGTTCACAAACCGGTACTTTCGATCTGCGTTGAAAAGTGAAATAAGTGCGCCAGCCCGGACAGAAGGTTATGTGGACAAACTCTTTTTTATAACGTTTGTGCTTTTGTAGATTATTTTTGATAAATTCCTTGTTTTAAATAGATTACAGATGGACTGAATACATACCCACTACCCTGATTCTTTTGTTTTCTTTGCTCAAGGGGTCGGCTACCGACCTCCAATTAATCTCTCATAAAATAGCTTGCTACTGACCTCTAACAGAGCATTCCTTATTTTACAACTGAACCTGACCCACTGCTAGGCAGTTAGTTCCGTTACAGTTTGGCGCCTTCATACGTGGTATTTCAGTCCAGAAGTAAATAGTTATACTAGTAATATATTAATTCACTTATTTTGCGTAAATGCGTAAATAAAATCTTTAAATATATATATTAATATTCATACTCAACACTCTTAACATACCATTATACTTACATCTATACTACGTTGGCATCGGTTCCAGGGCTACACTCTGGCGGTGCTAGCTTGCATAACATCTTACTACGTTGGCATCGGTCCCAGGGCTACCCTCTGGCGGTGCTAACCATCATAACATTATACACACAATTCTATCACGTTGGCATCGGGTCCCAGGGAAACCCTCTGGCGGTGCTAACATAACTACTATATATCTAACTATATATTTTCTAAATTCTAAAGCAAGACAAGCACTGTCTCTAAAGTAGATAGAAAGTATTTCTGTATTTTGGCACTAATATTTGGCTTTTAAATAAGTAATCATGGCTCGTCCTATTAACTTCATGCTCTTAAATAAGAACGAATTAGAATACGAAGTGAGAATACGTTTAGAAACGCCCGCTTTAGATTTATTTATACTAAACAAACAAATTCTTCTCATTTCTGAGACTTTTTCGGCTGATGTAATTGAGTCAACTTTGCCACTAGATGAGAATGTTGCTCAGATAGAGTCAGTTTTACTCTATGTAGAAGAGAGACTTAACTCTCTCCAATAGAGGTTTACCTCGGTTACCTCATATAAAATTATAACCTACCTAAATCACTTATTTTATAGATTCGAGCGCCTAGACTATGATGGTTGCTCCCTTTCTTTAAATTCTATTAGAAGACAAGCACATGTCTGTAAAATAGATAGACAGTATTTCTGTATTTTGGCTCTGGTATTTGGCTTTTTAAAAAAATAATAATGGCACGTACTTTCAACTTCTACTTAAACTCGTGATAAAATTTTAATTACGTAGTTCTACTCGTGGGCTCTCTTATATCGGTTTATTTCTTTCATTTTATTATTGTTTATATAGTTTTCTTTGCCGACTTTAGAATATGTTTATTAATATGCTATATATATCTTCTATCCTATATTATATTTTTTGTTTATTTTTTCTGGGTTATGGGTAGGGCCGTCCGGTATAAAGAAGCCTACACCGAGTGCGGTTCGCGACACTTTAAATAAGCCTTAGATGCATCTTCTTAGAGCGGTTGGTGACTCTCCAAACCCGTGTTAGGTCCCGCTTGATTCCCCAAATATTTATTTCTTTAATTTTGATTTCGTGACGAGTAGGGCCGTCCGGTATAAAAAAGCCTACACCGGGTGCGATTTGCTACACTTAAAATAAGCCCTTAGCTGCACCTCTTAGAGCGGTTGGTGACTCTACCATTCCGTATTAGGTACCGCTTGTTCCCTCTAATATTTATTACTTTGATTTTGTTTTCATGATGGGTAGGGCCGTCCGGTATAAAAAAGCCTACACCGAGTGCGGTTTGCAACACTTAAAATAAGCCCTTCGCTGTATCTCTTAGAGCGGTTGGTGACTCTACAATCCCGTGTTAGGTACACCGCCTGTTCTTTCAAATATTTATTTCTTTAATTTTGTTTTCGTGATGAGTAGGGCCGTCCGGTATAAAATAGGCCTACACCTAGTGCGGTTTGCAACACTTAAAATAAGCCCTTCGCTGTATCTCTTAGAGCGGTTGGTGACTCTACAATTCCGTGTAACGTACCGCTTATCCACTTGTACATTCTTCTCGTTGTGGATGCTACGAGCGCCCGTAAAAGAGATCAACTATTGAATCCCATTTGCGGTCATCGTGTATTTCACAGATATATATTATAACGTATTTATTGATTACACAGAACATTCGAATCTTTGAGTAACCCTTTTTATTTATTCTTATTTATATTTATCCTAACGTATTTATTTAATGTTTATTCAAAATATTTTAAAGTCGGAAAAGTCTTACTTATTTTAAATGATTGAAGTTTTCCTACTTCCTTAGATTTGAGCGCACGGTTGTGACCGAGCCATGTTTCCATTTATCAATAATAAAACTTTATTATTTTCTTATTAAAAATAAATAAACTTTTAACTGTTATTTTGGAATGTTAGGAATAATAATATAAACATGTAACGAATTTTATTCTACTTGAACTTCATATTCCAATATCATTCTTATTGTATGAAGACTGTTACAAATTATTATTATTTTCTTCTGATTAACTAACAAACAAATTCTTACAATTACTGAACACTTCCTTATTGGTCTTTTCTTTTCTTTTCTTCTTGTTTTCTTTTATTTCTGAAAATATTTAAAGATTTTAGATTTTTCTTTTTATAAGGGTTGTTCCCACTTTAATGTTTTTTTACTTTGGTTGTAACTAAGGATTTTCTACATATTACCCATATTTATTTAACTCCCTCTACACTTTAACCCCTCTAAAGGGTTAGGGTTCTTTATTTTGCTTAAACTACTCTAAAGGATTAGGGTTCTTTGTCATGCTTTAACCCCTCTAAAGGGTTAGGGTTCCTCCTATACTTTAACCCCTCTAAAGGGTTAGGGTTGTCTCTATGCTTTAACCTCTCTAAAAGGTTAGGGTTGTCTCTATACTTTAACCTCTCTAAAAGGTTAGGGTTCTCTTAATATACTCTAACCCCTCTAAAAGGTTAGGGTTCTCTTACTATACTCTAATCCCTCTAAAGGGTTAGGGTGTTCTTGTTTACTTTATCCCTCTAAAGGGTTTGGGTAAACTCTTATCACTCAAAGTGATGTAGGAATTACTGGGAGCGGCTGACAACTCCTTAAATAAGCCATTGTTTTAACTTACTAACAAAATTAATAAACCTTACTTGTACTTAAGTTGCAAAAAATTTTCTTTATAGGTTCAAATTTTTTTTTTCCGAATTTTTGGGGTAATATGTAGGATCTTACTTTGCCTTATGTAATACTTACGGTTATGAGGACTCCTGTTTAAACGTTGTTTTCAACACGTTGACACTTTTATTCTTAATTTTTCCACCTTTATTAGTTTATTATGGGCATCTTTGGATCTGGCCCTTCAGGCTCTGATTGTCAATCATTATTTCCTGGAAAATATGTTAATTCTGTATTTGATGTAACTACGTTCTATTAATGTTTTGATTATAATAGATTTTGGGGAATGTTCTGTTGATATATAGCCACCCAAATGATAAAACTAATGATGGTTTCCGAATGAAAAGCAGGGGGCAATGGCGTGTGTCTGGATTCTTACCTTCGTAACTTCTTGTTTTTTAAATATTATGGATCCGGACGGGCGCCAATGCTTCGGAAGTTGCAGTTGATAGGGTTTGATTTATATACAGTTTCCAATACGAATTATACACATAAATCCGCATTTTTATTGAGAGCGGGTTCTTTCTGTTATTTTACTCTTGTCATGTCATTTGATGACAAGTGAAATTTTTAATAGTCAAAGGAGATTTTAATCTTTTTTGTGCCTCTCTTATTCTAGATAACTGCTGGATCCAATTCCTCATCAGGTCGGCATGAATTATATTCTTGGCTGTCGAGCACCAGACCGTCCGAAAATTAATATGGACCATTTCGGGAACTGGCTGGTTGACTATGACTACTGGCCAACAAGATCTTATCTTCCTTTGTGCCAAATGGTTGCAGAAGGTTTTTAAACGAGGACCCGAGCCTTCAGTAGAGGAAGCAGAGAGGGATTCAGTTTAGTTTTGTTTTCCCAGCCTTCGGCCTTGGAGGTGAATAATTTATAACGTGACGTTACCTTGAGATAATAAATCGCCACAAGTTATTATGTGTGCAGTATAAATCTAAAAAGTATATGCTATGAAGCATCAAATTCTATCTCCGAACACCCAGTTCTAAGGATATGCACCTAGTCGCATGAACCACCAACTCCTATAAGAATCCCAAGCTGACGTAGTCGCTCAACCAGTTCACAAGCCGGTACTTTCGATCTGCGTTGAAAAGTGAAATAAGTGCGCCAGCCCGGACAGAAGGTTATGTGGACAAACTCTTTTTTATAACGTTTGTGCTTTTGTAGATTATTTTTGATAAATTCCTTGTTTTAAATAGATTACAGATGGACTGAATACATACCCACTACCCTGATTCTTTTGTTTTCTTTGCTCAAGGGGTCGGCTACCGACCTCCAATTAATCTCTCATAAAATAGCTTGCTACTGACCTCTAACAGAGCATTCCTTATTTTACAACTGAAACTGACCCACTGCTAGGCAGTTAGTTACGTTACATATGATAAATGTAAATAAAACTAAATTATACCTACCCATACACATATTTGACAAAACATAAAATTCGCTTACAATTCCACCCTCTTAGTGGTGATAGCTCTCCTAAGTAGTATCAGCAGTGCTATCCGCCGGAGCGAGTAGGGCGACGCGAGTGACAGGACGCCGGAGAATGCCGGTGCGTGTGCGCACGTCTACGATTCGTACGCGACCATCTTCGGCTTACGCCAGGAATCACGATCTAAGGCTCAATTAGGATGACTCCGAATCACCGACTTGTAAGGGTTTAGTTTCACCCCAATATACAAACTTACGCAGTTCTCCAATATATAATATTTGCATAGATATAGATTAACTAATTGAAATTCTATACATACAATAAAACAGTAAAAATAATGTAACAGTAAAAAACAGTTAATTGAATATATTTACAAAATAAATTAATCAATTATTAAATAACTAATTAATCGACCATTCAACATTGGGTCAAAAGTAATTCAATTAAAAATATCTAGTGCCCCGACAGTCAATTCAGGAGCAGACCAGTACATCAACCCGGTGCGTTCAAAAAGCCGTAAGGGTCTAATTTACTAAGTCCAATAAATATAAAATTAACTCATATTACTATCCAAAATAAATAAAATAATATGAAATACAGCCGTTACGCACGTCTACAAACGAATATTGTGCCCTTCCGCGTGCCCATCAGCGCGTTGAGACTGGATATATGGATTTTATACATAGAGCGCGCAGCCGAGCGGCGCGTGCACCGGAGTATAACGGCTTCAGGAGTCAAAGACTGAGAAACAGTCGTGGGTGGAAGGAGGTGGCCTTCCAAAACTCACTAATGGAATAAATATTCAAAATTGCTCGAAATCCTTTACACATACACTGAATTTCCTGAATGGTCTTGAAATTTTTCTGGGCCAGTGGGTAGGAAGAGATCCCTCTTCCAGTCGTTTTAACTTGTTGTGTTCGTGACAGTCTTATAGTTCGCCATCCGGCGGTTGCCGATCTAGCGGTAATGTGCAAAATGCAATTGTTTATCAGCTGATCTTTGGGGACGAGAGGTGGCAATAGGAACCCTAAACTTAATTAAGCATGGTAAACTCGACTCTCTCGAAAAATGATCGATGTTCGATAAATTTTGATGAAACACATTCATCGCCAACTCTGGCGTGTTGGCGCCGTGGCAAATCGTAAATACATATGTGATAATATTTTTATAACTATATTTTTATTAAATGGCTAATAAAAATAAAAGTTTGCTATTTATTTAAAGTACAGCTTAATATGCAACCAATAACTAAAACTGTTACTGAAATTTTAAACCGAATTAATAAATACAATTTAACAGTAACATAAACATATTTACAATTAATATTGTATAATATATATATGACGTTGTTGTGATATGTAGTTTAGGTTTAGATAGCGTATTGTGTGCAACGACCAATACGCATAAGTCTAGTAATTTCTCCTTGTAAGACCACCGTACTCGCTATAAGGCATTAATGTCCGCATTTTTTAGGTCCATTTATTACACGAACACCATACAAGCCTTTCTAAGTTTTAGCAATGGCCTTTTCATTACACGAACACCATCCCGGCTTTTTAAATGTTTGTTCATTACACGGACTCTGTCCTAGCCTTTGATTATTTTCTCATGTTTTAAAACTTTTCCCTTATCTAATCGACTACAAAAAATTAAGGAAGTATGAGGTTCTACGTTCGATTATATGGTGGTGGTGCTTAATTTTTTATGTATGCATTGTCCATTGATTTCGTAGTCGATTGTGGACCGACTTTCAAAACGGATTAATCGAGCTGGTCACAATGTAATCAGAGCAATCCTCGACAATTGTAAGCGCGTATGTTGTGATTATTACGATTACGTCGCTTCAGGGTGTCAACATCAGATGTTGCGTAATTTGCTTGTACCCGGGAAGTGACCATTTGTGTATAAATGCTAGCCAGAACACCAAATTTTAGGTTATTAGGGCTTCAGTCTCTCAATATTGAAGTTATGTCTCACACTCCAGCTATATTTTGAATAATGATAAGCATTCGGCTATAACAATGATATCATAGCATAGGCAATGTTTACTCGCCGTTTTAATGCGGAAAAGTTGTGGAAATGTTTGAAAACACTACGTATTTTTGTGATTGTATGGTTAGTGGATTATATTATAGGTATGCAGTTCTCCACTGCGATCTCCAACCCGCCTGCCAAGCGTGGAGATTATGGCAATAACCTCCCCTTTCGTGGGAGAGGCCCGAAGTCCTGCAGTGGTCTGTTACGGGTTGTGATGATGATGCAGTTCTCTACTTCACAAGACCTTGTGCGAATATAGAGAAATGATTTAAAATATTAACATGATAAGTTGTCATTCATACAAAGAAAAATCTAAACGAATTATGTACTGTATATCGCGCCTCATAATCTACAGTGTTTATGTACCTCTTTTCGGCCATTAGCTTGGCGGGACACTCGGCAACACCTGTATTATGGTTGCTCGCCTTTTTAAGCGCGAGCACGTGGCGCATTTTGATGGCTTAGTCTTTTTTGTGCACTCGTTTAGTGAGGGACCTAGATCGCCACAATGGCCGCTGACGACAACATTTTGCGGCATGTTCATACTGCTGACACTAAAAGCAGCGAGGGTCACGAGTAAAGTCTCTAAAGTAAAGGGCATGATAACATGTTCACGAAAACTCTATCTTACGTATGAGAGTATATATTTCTAAAATATAATTACAGGTCTCGGCATCTGTCTTTTCCGACTTATGACTCATTGGACGTCAAAAATATCTCTATGTAATTTTATCAAGCTTTTCTCATTATCATTCATTTTTGAGGGTCAAGTCCGAAATACGAAGCAGTTCTTCGAGATCCTAGACTAGAACACCTGGCGCCGGGCACCTGGAACAACGGATCCAATGTGCCAGCGTACATCGTACTCGACTGTGCATTATTGGGAACCTAGCATATATGGTGTGGCGCCCCATCGTGTTTGGGCTCTTTGGAATGGTCTTGAAAATAATAATCTTTATTTATATTATTTTAGGTATATATCAGGATACAACCATCAGGTACTATACCGCTCGATAAAAGCTTGTTATGAAAAAATATTTTTTATTTAAAAACTTATGTAATGGAATACGCCAGACAAAGAGGCAAGCTGTCCCCTAACGTCCACATCAGCAACGCCAGGCGCGCTGCCAATGCGTTGAGGAACCTCTTGCATAGAGAATGCCCGTAACTAGCATTCATACACCAAAGATATAACTAAAGGTCATTAAAATGGTTGTTTTTGCGTTAAAACGAAGGCACTGGCCCCTGAAAACACCTTTCTCCTGTGTAAAGTTCGGACTGCAGAATCATAACTTGTAAAGTTAAGCTTACAATGTCTTGTCTGCGAATATTTCTCAAACAGAATAATCTGTGGCATGCTAAATATTTGGACACATCATTGTCTGTATGTGAGATGGCGGTTAAATGAAATAAGTTCTCAAATTAAAAATATAATTTTTCATAACAAGCTTTTATCGTGCGGTATAGTACCAACTCATTCAGACCGTTCCAAACAGCCCAATAACGAAGGGATTATCTTCTTGCGTTCAGTAGTTCCTATGACCACCTTCCGTCATCATCATCAGACCGTATATATCAGCTAGTAGGGGTTTATTTCTCATCATGACCATTCCAAAGTGACCAAACACGATAGGGTTATGTTATTGCGTTCATTATCTTCAAGAATTTGAGTTTAAAGCCACATTCCTATTCCATATCATCAAACCAGCTCCATGATACCATATTAATGTATAATGTATCCAAGTAACACAGGTATACCAAAATTTAAGTCAATTGAACGCCGGCAAGTAGGTCAAATTATGCTTGCAAGACATGCAAAGCTCGTAAAAGAGACTAAAAAGTCGTGCTCAGGTATCGGCCGTCAATAATGCACATCGGCTAGTCCGGCTTTGTCGAGCGTCGTCTCTTCCGCACGCGTGGGAGTAAATGCGAATCCGAAAGTAGCAGATGGCCATTATTTACGGCCGATACCTGTACATAGAGCACCACACATAAAGAAGTTTTAATAAAATAATAGAGATAAACCTTACAACATTATTTATACAAAGTTCGATTCCTTTGTGCCGATATACTCGTAGATGATTTGTTTGTAGAATCGATTTACACTAGGGAGTTGTGAAAGATCATAATTAATACAATAAGCTCTATTCCATATTAGGGGAGACTGTAAGCCAATCTTTACGTAATATATGTATGTATTTTTTACCGCTTAGGAGCGTCGGTGGCCTAGTGGTTAAAGTATCCGACTCGCAAGCGAGAGGTACCGGGTTCGAATGCTCTTACGATGAGAAAAAACATCATAATGGAACCTGCACATTCAGGCGACTAAATGTGTAACCATAATCTAATCAAGTCACCTTTCCCGGGAGCAGGATCACGGAGGTCAGATGGCAGTCGCTTCACTGTATTAACAGGGCCCTTGTACGCGAGACCACAACCGGGTCATTAACGCCAAGACCATTTTTCACCAGCTGCTAAGCAAGGCACGTGGCATGATCTTCGACAAGATGAAGTGATGGTGAAGAACCAAGAGTTACAGATTGAGGCGCTTACCACGCAAGTGGTGTCATCAACCATATCACCAAAGACCTGCTGGGGATACGCAACGGAGAGATGAAGGCCATGAAGGTATGTTTTTTTCCTCGCAAGGACTGTCACAACATATTATAAAACAAGTAATGGAAACGACGCGGCTTCGTTCGGGTGGCATCCTTTCCCTACCCCTGTTTTTATTCTCTTGGAAGGCACATGGACGGCCGATCCATCTGATCGAATCTCACCATCCTAAGGGGAGCCCCCCCCCCCCCCCTATACCGACCCGATAAAAACACCTACCTTGCACCTATCCTATACCTACTTGGCCCCTACATACCCTTTTTCTTTGCTTATAACCTTCCTATTGAATCAATTTATCCATTGTTAAAAACCGCATTAAAATCCGTTGCTTAACAGATCTACGCGTACATAGATACATAGAGACAAACGGCGGACAGCGACTTTGTTATACATATACAAATATGGAAGTCCCATGTCGCGTCTGTCTGTCCTGTTCGCAATAAACTTAAAAAGTACTGAACTGAAGTAACGAAGTCGCGCCGGGCGTGGGCTAGTGGTAGTACAGTATAAAGTTCAGGCTGTTTCTTAAGTCTCTAAGAAAGATATGAATAGTTGCTTCGAGAAAAGGGTGCCTGTCTGCTCGACTTGGCGGAGGGAACTGCCGTACCGTTGTAAAATACCGACGTTTTAAAGTCTATACTAATATTGTTTGTAAACTATTTAACTAACTAACCCATAAACTATTTAACCGACTTCAATAATCCTTTGAGCCTACAGAAATCTTTACTTCAGAAGTAGTTTACGCATGTCGACTAATAATAAGGTTAATGGCAGGTCGCCCCATTGACAGCGAAATCTTGAATGATGGTCAAGGTGAACCCCGCGCGCGAGAGTACAACCGAAATATTAACGCCTAGATGACTCTTAGGTGTCAACGAATCACTTTAGAAATCAGAAAAAGAGTACGAGTTTGGGACAGAGTTCGTGTAATGAACGAAACTTTAAAAAAATGTACTAGTCCAAAAATTAAATTAAAATTTATAATTTCGGGATGGAGTTCGTGTAATGACAAAAACTATAAAAAATAAAAGTATACGAGTTAAATTACAAAGCCCGTGGGTGGTGACGCTTATGAATTGAATATTATAAAGAAAAGTATATGGATGGTGTTCGTGTAATGAAAAACCACGAAAATGTCTTTGCCAGTTACAACCCTTTGAACCTTTGAACTACATTTGAACGCGTATTGGTCAATTCACGCATAGAGAAGCAAACACAATACGCTATCTAAACCTAAACTACGTCGAAGTTATACACACACAAGTATTAAAACCCCAAACTTTTCATTTAAATTAGTTATAATGTGTGCTCATGCAGGCCTTAGGTAAGGACGGGTTCTAGGATAGGTAGGTGTCGGAGGCCGTATGTTTGGACGGGCTCTAAGTTAGGTAGGCATTCGGGTTGGCCTGCTGCTCCTGTAGGGTAACCGAGGCTCTAGTCGGTTAAGCAAGAGCAAGTCGGTTAGAGCAAGTAGGATATAGGCGCGTTGGTTTAGATAGGTCGGAGCAAGTAGGACGCAAGCTATTAGCTTGCGTCTATGGGCACACATAGCACTGGCTAGGTGATAATTCAAATGTATTCCATTTGAATTAGATCTAAGGTATTATATGTATTTTATATCATTCTTTAAACCAAACTTATCAATATAGTATCAATTAATCCTTTGCATTTTTACTTTAAACTCAATATAGCAAGCAGTGCCACAGTGGTGGAGGCGCCGGGTACGAAGAAGTCGTACCTACAAAATATATTGTTCAGAGAGAACTAGAAAAAAGTTCGAAACAAGAGATTTATGACAAAGTTGTCAGAACTAGTCAATTCTTTTCCGATTGTCAGAAAAGATATCGGAGATATAAAGAACCAAGAAAAGGCTAAAGAAAGTAAAGAAAAGGCGAACGGAAGAAGCCTATAGGAAAAAGACGCACCAACGCTGCTGAAAGGAATTATAACCGTATCGTTAATTAATTATTTAGTAGAATGAATGGGGCAGAACTATTTTCCGGTATGAACGATATTAACAATTTTATTTCACGCATCAAGCGTTATTTTATTAGTAAACGCCTCACTGAAGAGGAAAAGATTGCAACGCTGCCGGCCTACCTATGCGGCCCGGCAGCGGCATTTATGAATGAATACGAAGGAATAAATGAAACTTTCTCGTTTGATGATCTAATATCTGCCCTGTCAGAAGAATTTTTACCCACCGTTAATTATGGGGAACAATTTTACTCTCGCCAACATTTGCCAACATTTGCATTTCCTTAAGAAAGCCAGAGGATTTTATGCACATAAAGTAAACTCCTCGCTAATAACATCAAAAGAGCAGTTAAAAGCGCTTATAAAGCGCTCATAAAGCAATTAATTATGGTTTACGGGAAACCCGTAGACACGAATCCCAAAGTAAAATCTTCGAGCCTTCCATACGCCATGGATGCCCATCAAAGCGTTCCAGTTCAATCCAATGATCCAGTTCAGGGGTCACCAATCTATCAAACCCCGCCTAATGTACTTAGCGACACACCTCAAAGGCCGAAGGAACCAAGATATCCGCTAAGATCATATACACGCCAACAGCAGCTGCCTCAGCAGCCACCACAGCAGAGATACTTTGAGCGGCAACAACCGCATACACGCCAGCGGGCGCAACCTCAGCAGCCGCAGCAGCAGGAAGACTTTGTGCAGCATCATATCAGAGGTGCATTTGCCACGCAGAATGCACCTATGATGCCACAGCCTTCTTCGGCTAATTTTGATACGGTCAGACCATATATCTTATGTAGATTTGGAAGTAGCCAGGATATTCCTGCGTTAGTCGATACAGGAGCATCTATCTCTTGTGTATCGAAAAGTGTTGTGGATAGAATAGGCTTAAATATGATGAGCTGTGATGATATTTATGTCAAAGCCGTGAATGGCGCAAAAATTAACATTTTGGGAAAATGTAGCGAAATAATTAAGATAGATAGTAGGGAATATGTATTACCCCTAGTTGTAGTGGAACACCTAGGGTGTGAGGTCATAATTGGCCAAGATTTTTTATATCGCCACATGGCAAGTATAGATTTTTCTCAAAAGTGCGTGACATTGGGAAAGAACCATCACGTTAACTTTTTATTGAGGAGAAATATATCTAATGATAATGGGAATTTATACCAGGGTTCTCTAGATTCATTAGGGCACCAGGAGCAATTTGATTATATTTATTATGCGTCCTTAAACAAAAGGGCTGCGTCTCCAAAATTAATAAATACCGTTACCTCTCCACAGCTTCCGAAGGACAAGCAGTTGTCCTGGTTAAATGATAGTTTGCCTGGTCAGGATCGAGAGGAGTCAAGGAACCCGTCGAATGAACTATTGGATAGACTAGCATTTGATAGTTCTAATTTTAGTCGGTCAAACGTGGTGACTACAGACGTGGGAACGTGTGATAATATTCATTTTAGTAGTTTTCCGAGTCGTGTTTCGCAGATGCAGAGCGAGAGTCCGAACACCCAGACGGCGGAGATATTGGAGTTAGACGTAGTTAGATTATCTAATATAGAACGGGATTTTGATTTGGCTCGTGGTGTAGGTCGTGAAAAGGTCATCACACATTTTCTTAGTAAAAATCGTTTAGCTGAAGATAATCCGGCTCCGATGATGAATACTATACCTACAGATGGGTTAGAATTGTTCACGAGGGCCGAGAGTCAAACTCATAATAAAGTTTTTGCTAGGCGTGCAGATGAAATTTGTACTAGGTGTGCAGGTTGGGTTCGCGGTATTAAACATGATAAGCTCTTGTGTAAACGGGCTCGTCATAGAGTCATGCTACGTGATGAGTGTTTTGCATTCCTTTTGATAATGTTCGCTTATAATAGTTGTGTGAAGGTTTCCCCGTATATGATAGTTTTCGGCAGAGAGTCACTATCGCCATCTGACGCGGAGTTGCGGAGCTATTTAGGCGATGACGGTGAAACTTTGTCTCAGAAGGTGATAAAAACGCGTACTTTAACTAATGCCGTGATTACAAATATTTCCAGAGCACAATTGAAACAGAAGCCGCTGTATGATCGGAAGGCGAGTTCGGTGCGTTTCGAGGTCGATGACCTCGTGTTACTATATACACCCAGACATCTTTCCGGTAAAACGTTTAAGTTGTGTAGGTTATATAGGGGACCATATGTGGTGGTTAGGTACATAAGCAACAGAAATTATATGGTCAGAAAGTTGGGCAGAAGGCTAGCCAGACCGCAGGTGGTGCATGTCAACAGAATGAAGAAGTTCCATGTTCGCCCGAGGGTGGTATAGGCAGCGTCCGAAGATGGGCAGTGGATATTGCTTTTCTATTATTTGCTACCGGTCAGTAAGTTCTATGGTGGAAACTAGTCATAGGTATTGTATTGTTCATTGGTATAGTTCGAAGAGCTCGCAGTGTTTACAAGGAGAGTTTTCGTTCTTATCTTCTTCCGTGAGGAAAAATTTCATAACCCTCCTGATTTTCGTGGTAGGTTAATAAATATTTTTTCTTGACAGCGAGGGAATACAACTGGAGTAACACCGTATACTGATGGTCTAGTGATGATTCTCAAATTCTATATAGGACCAGAGATATTTATGCTTATCCATTAGGGTAAATTTTATCATTTTTGGTCAAGCACTTCAAAGGTTCATTTTTTATCAATGAGGTAAAGTAAATTGGATAGAGGTAAGGTGTTGTAAGATACGGATATTTTTTAAATTGGGTTTTGGTCATCATCAAGCGCCTGTCTGCTCGACTTGGCGGAGGGCACTGCCGTTCCGTTGTAAAATACCGACCTTTTAAAGTCTATACTAATATTGTTTGTAAACTATTTAACTAACTAACCCATAAACTATTTAACCGACTTTAATAATCCTTTGAACCTACAGAAATCTTTACTTCAGAAGTAGTTTACGCATGTCGACTAATAATAGGGTTAATAGCAGGTCGCCCCATTGGCAGCGAAATCTTGAATGATGGTCAAGGTGAACCCCGCGCGCGAGAGTACAACCGAAATATTAACGCCAAGATGACTCTTAGGTGTCAGCGAATCACTTTAGAAATCAGAAAAAGAGTACGAGTCTGGAACAGAGTTCGTGTAATGAACGAAACTTTCAAAACATTTATTAGTCCAAAAATTACTTAAAATTTATAATTCCGGGATGGAGTTCCTGTAATGACAAAAACTATAAAAAATAAAAGTATACGAGTTAAATGACAAAGCCCGTGGGTGGTGACGCTTATGAATTGAATATTATTAAGAAAAGTATATGGATGGTGTTTGTGTAATGAGTAACCACGAAAATGTCTTTGCCAGTTACAACCCTTTGAACTAGATTTGAACGCGTATTGGTCATTTCACGCATAGAGAAGCAAAAACACAATACGCTATCTAAACCTAAACTACGTCGAATTAGCACTACTTGATTGCACACATTGATTGTGTATGTGTTGTATTGTGTATCCATCATGCAAAGTTTAGGGTTCCAATGGCGTCTTCAGTCTCCATTTATTCGATCAGCTAGATTGTATCACAATATTGCATTTTTCAGCTCTATCGGAAACCGGGTCAAATTTAACTTGCAATAATTTCATTGCGATCACGCCAGCGGGACAAATGACAGATGATTGCTTTAACAACAACAACAATCAATTCTATCCAATGCTCCCGAAATAAATTTGATAATTTCAGGTATTGTGTAAATTGTAATAAGTAATGATTTTCATCTCGTCTTATATTCCATTCGTGGGCGGCGGGGCTTTGGAAGCCACACTTTGCATCTTTGTGCAGGCGTTATTTGTTCAAGCCGCTACTTACTGGGCGGGCTGCTCGGCCGTGCCCTTACATAATAAAAACGGTACGTCTTGTCTCAACGCGCAGAGGGCGCGCGGCGGCAGCGCACGGGGTTTGTTTTTTGGCGCGCGTGTTAGATATAAGGTATTTTAGTATGTTTTAATTGATATTAAATATCGTGATTAATAATAAATAATATTTCAAAATACTTTTGTAAACATTTCACCAACTTTAGAACGAAGTGTGGTGTTTCTGAACGATTGTTTGTCTTTGATCAGTTAAGTACTGTTTATGAGAAACTTGCTTAATTAATTATGTAATAAATTTATAATAATGTTCAAAGTATTGTAATACATTAAATTCATATCTAATCAATCTATCAGTAAATTTAGGAGACCGGAAATGAGAATACAAAATGACATTTCCGGCTATAAGGTAGTATAAAGGTCCAGCCAAAAGACTGGGTGGGACTTTTGCTCCAGAGCCGGCACAGAGTTAAGTACAAACTTGCATTGTATTATAAATAAAAAAATTAAAAAAATATTCGTGGACAAATTCACACAGCGCCATCTAGCCCCAAACTAAGCAAAGCTTTTACTATGGGTGCTAGTTAACTAATATACTACTTAAATACTTTTTTTTTTTAAATACATACTTATAGAATTTTATAGAACACCCAGACCCGTAACAGAAATTAAAATTCATCATTTCATTTTCTGCCCGGCCGGGAATCGAACCCGGGACCTCTTGCGTGCATGTTGACCATTGAACCACTCAGGTCGTCATTATTGTTGCTTTATATTTTGTATTGGTTAATTTATTTATATAATTGTTTATTTATTGAATCATACGTAATACTACTGTCCCATTTTAAAGGATAAATATTTAATTATGTGATCGATAATTGTGTCATAACATTTGGTGAGAATTTTGTATAAATGTGGTTTGCCTATTCAATTCAATTCAATATACTTTATTTCAGACACAATATGTCCATAGTGTAATACAAAATAAAGAAAATAAAGACAAAAATAAATAAAATGAAAATCTTAATTCTTACCATTTAGCAGTTTGGTCCAGTAAAGAGCACTTATATATATACTACCCTTTACTGAACAAAACCGGCCTAGATCCCATATGGACATCGTTCCAGTGCCTAACAATGGGACACTGTAGTCTGTCCGCGATAGGGTTCAGGAGACTACTGGCGCTGCCCAGCACTCGTCCAAGCAGGGAGGCTGTGCGCTTGCGCACAATGGCGTTGAAACCGTCCACTTTTGCATCCGCAAACATAGCGTACGCGCTGCAATATCTAGGCAGCCCCAGCAGTATCCTGAACGCGTCATTGTACTGGACGCGGAGCGCCCTGAATGCCCTCTGCGAATACTTGACCCACACGCTGCACGTGTAAAACGACTGACGACTAAACAGAGTGATTTTAACATCTCGCGTTTACAATTTATCAACATTTTTAACAACGCGTGGGTGATGCCCCTGGTATTGCAAACGTCCATAGGCTGCGGTGACTGCTTGCCATCAGGCAGGCCGTAAGCTTGTTTTCCGCCTTAGTGATACAAAAAAAAATTATAAGTACGTAATATATCGTGAAATTTATAAATATAAGCGGCAACTCATGAGTAGTAAGTGTGTACAACATTTAGCGACTTATATAGTGATATTTTACAATGTGGACATTTTGCGACCTGGACATTTTGCAACCGGGACATTTTGCAACCTGGACATTTTGCAACTTGGACATTATGCAACCTGGACATTTTGCAACTTGGACATTTTGCGACTTGGACATTTTTTTACCAGTGGACATTTTGCAACTGGGACATTTTGAGACTAAACGGGCCCAGCGAACTGCAAATGTTCAATACTGAGCCCGTCGTGCCCCGGTGACTTACCTCTAGTCATCTTTTGAACAGCTAAAGATATCTCTTTAGATGTAAATCTCAGAGGCTGCGCCAAGGATCCAGGTTCCCCCTTGGTCATAGACTTATCACACACGAGAGAACTAGGTACCCTAAAGTGATCCTTAAAAGCTGGGCACTACACCCCTCCACGCTTGCTGGCATACTCGACGCCCCCTTCAGTCTGTTGGTTTGTTTCCAGAAGTTACCAAAGTCATTTGCTGAGTGGCTAGTAGCTAAAATGTCCATTTGTATATGTGCTTGATTGTCTTGACACCACTTCAGCTTACTCTTAAATGCCTTTCTGGATTCACACATTTTCGAGTACAGTACACTCGTATTTGGTTTACCTTGTAATAACCAGAGCTGAAAACAGCGTCGAGCCTCCACATGCGCTTCGCGAACGTTTTTATTCCAGCCCGTGACACGTTTCCCTCTCCTAGGCTGTCGCTTTTTGGAGCTCGCGATGGCCGCCCCCGTCAAAGATTCCACCAACCTTTGGTACAGCGTATCTACAACCTCTCTATGTTCCTCATTGGCACAGTAACCATCACAACACAAGCTACATTCCCTAGGAAAATCAATCTCCCTTAACTTCTTATTACAAAATTCACCATATTTTTGGATTTGCACACTATCTCTCTCTCCCCAAAATACATTGTTTGGTGTGTGAGTTAAGCCATGAATATAGTTCAACCTTCCAATATTACGCTCAACTTCAAGCGGGAAATGGTCCGACCAAAATACATCGTACCGTATCCTTACATTAGTAACCGCCTGTAAGGCCGACTCCGTGACGATGCAGTGGTCCAACCACCTCTCGCACCCATGAGCATCGCTGACAAAAGTGTATGAATTGGATGTTTTACCCAGCATATTATAATCTACACACTGCCAATTTTTTTTCAGAACAAAACTCTGAAAGTTCCCTGAAAAATAGTTCGCCAGGATGGGCATTAAAGTCCCCCAAAAGCTGTATTTATAGAACTACTAACAATTATTGCACTTATTTCACTCATACAGTCTGTAAATTCAGTCAGCGAGTCCTGCGAGTCAGTTGGCATATACACAGAAAATACTAAGAATGAGCACTCACTTGTGCATGCCTTAATCGCCACCAAACGAGCACTACTACACTGAATGATCTGTCATTCAGTGTAGTAGTACTGACGAAAACACTCCCTTTCGCCACATAACTGCCACGCCCCCATAAGGCCTACCACGTACAATTCCCTTTGATATGTCTACGGCTGATTTACTCGTAAACTCAAAATCCTTGTCTATGCAGCCTATGAAGGTCACATCATGAGGCATCAGCCAGGTCTCCTGGAGTGCTATAACATCCGCTGATCTACATAGTCCACGAATTCCATCTATAGATCTTTGAACATTCTTACAATTAAAACTTACGAATTTAGCCGTTTTATTCGTATTTAAATCCATAATGGTATTGTTTAACTTTGTTTATTACCTTCGCTCACACGTGTGGAGTCTCGAACCTTAAAGTTAACAAAACGCCGAAAACAAATACCCTCCGGCCACAATTCGTCATTCATAAAAATAATCAATTTGTTCTCTGGAATAAAAATTTTATAAGCGTTATACTGCTTTTCCTTTTTCATATTAATTTTTTCCAATGTTACATTAACTTTCGTTTGTTCAAAGATATAATTTACTATGTCACATTCTTTGGCCAACTTGTCGACATTATTTATAAACAAAGGAATCTTTGTGTCCGCCGCCCTAAAAGTGCTCGTGGAATTTATCATTGCTCTGCCTCTGTTTCCAATGAATTTATTACGTAAACTCTTTCTCCGCACTTCAATCCATTCATCCGTATTCTTTGATCGTGTGTCCGTCTTTCGTAAACAATCCGCATAAGTACCCGCTTGCGCTGCATTATTGGTTTGTTGCCCATTGCAAACAGATACACGTGCCCCACTATCGGTCATTGACACGGACCGGGCCTCACGCACCTCGGTTTCTATGGTACTTTGTTTGTATTATAAAATCTCGTTTAATTCAGCTAATGTTGTTTAAATAAATACCTCATTTTATAATGGATTACATTGCTTATTACAATATACCTAATATCTTTAAAACATGCTTTTGTTTGATTAAATGATGTCCACTAGAATCATACGTTATCCTAGATAATATATTTTCTAATAAATTCCTACACATATATCAGCCTTGGATACTCCATCATCATCGTTGTCCATATCTTTCACTATGGTTTTGGATACATACTCACACTCTGTTATTATTCTGTAGCCTCATGACTAAAATAAAGGTTTTACTAATAAAAGACACTGTAGTTATAAGTAGGACATATATTAAAGCTGACACGCGCAACGGCTGAGCTTGTGTGTTGACTGCTGCTGTGAATTGTTTATTCCATACTTTTTAAAATAACGTTAGATAGTGTAATTTTTTATGTATTGAACTGAGGGCCGATTGATCAATTGTCAGATAAAACAAGTCTAATAAGTTATTATGTGACTAAAATAAAAACGTATCGTTACTTCAGTAAAGTGAAGAATTATAGTTTGTTTTATATCAATAGTATTTTACTTTGTGAGGCAGTTAAATCTGCAACGTGGCGCTTAACGGGAGAATATAATGATAGTCAATGGCTCGCGTACAAGCATTTAATGTGTCAAATTACTTAGCCTTAGGTTTGAATTGTGTGGGTATGAAGTTTCATATCTGCGAATGATCAAATATGAATCACTCATATTTTCGAATGCTACAGTACTCGAGATAAAATTTAGTCCTCCAATTCCCAACTAGATGGTGTTACGAGTCACGAATTCATTTCTCTCGCATATTTGGTTTGTTTACCTACGTAATAATTCCGTTACGAGGGTAGTGTGGGTACTTGGAAAAACGGACGTTCTTAACTGGGCATTGACTGCGCGTGTTAGATATAAGGTATTTTAGTATGTTTTAATTAGCATTAAATATCGTGATTATTAATATTAAATATGTATTTCAAAATAGTTTTGAAAACATTTTACCAACTTCAGGTCGAAGTGTGGTGATTTCCGAACGATTATTTGTCTTTGATCAGTTAAGAACTGTTTATGAGAAACTTCCTTAATTAATTATGTAAGTAATAAATTTATAATAATGTTAAATAACGTAAAAAGTATTGTAATACATTAAATTAACATGTAATCAATCTATTAGTAAATTTAGGAGACCAGAAATGAGAATAGAAATGACATTTCCAGCTAGATAGCTGGTATAAAAGTCCAGTAGGAAGGCTGAGAGGGACTTTTGCTCCAGAGCCGGCACAGAATTAAGTACAAACTTACATTGTCCCCTTTCTCCCAGATGTCAGACAGTATAGACGTACTTTCGGTTAAATTTGTGCAATATAAATTATAAATTAAAATCAAATAATAACTCGATAACTACTAGGAGCGCAGTGCAACAGAGAAGTGATTTTTAAATAATTGGAAAGAGATAGAACTGGGGTGAGTGTGACACTACTACATTTCTGGATTCCGCAATCAAACGCACAACAAACCTAATCCTCTCTCATTGGCCAATTCGAGACACGCCTACCTGCGCAGGAGCAAAGTTTATAGGGGCGGAGCCATAATCTACAAAAAGTTCGCTGTGCTACCGCCAACATTGAATCGATTACCTACCCACAAGTACGGAGCCGTCGGAACAATTAGGCCTACAATTCAAAATGGAAAGAATATGGCTAGCAGCTTCGGCTCGGACCCAAATGTTTTTAGCAAGAGGGACCGAGATAATCTGATACATCGCCAAACAAAACGTCACCGTTGCAACTGTGGTGATTTGACGGCTTTTCGTAATGAAATAATATCGATATTGTTGTCCTGGAAGGAAGAACAAGATAAGCAACTCTCTCAAATACACTCTTCCATGCTTGATATGCAAAAACAAATGTCCGTTATACAGGAAACTAGCCTAGAAATAGAAGAATCAATGGATTTCTTGTCGTCACAGTATGATGCAATGACTACAAAAATGAAATGTCGGTTTTGGAGCATAAATCCGATAATCATACCTATAATTATAAGGGTTGGGTTGTACACAGAGGAGGCGTCAACTTAATATAATTGTGATCGAAGTTCACTTACAGGTAAGTTACTTTGATCATCTAATTATATGCAGTTGCATACACTACTTTATCTACACTCATATTTTTATGTTAATATATCGTACCTATAACTTTCTCAACTTTGCTGGAAGTAAGCTGCGAGTCAGTTCTGTTGTATCTACGCGTCGAGGATATCAAGCGGTGGGAAATTCACTTCACTACTTTCACATTTATCTATTCATTTGCTTCAAACAAGAAAAAACATTCACAAACACAAATTACAACAATTAGAAAAAATATTCTGTTTAGCGGGAAAATAATTACACACATTAATTATAAACAGGAAAATTTGAATTTTGAATTTGTTAAAGACATTTAAGGTAGTAGTAGTAAAAGTGTTGCGTAATGATTAAAAAGTTATTTTACGTTACAGCTGTCATGAAATTAGTATGGGAAATGCTGAATCGAAAAGAATTTTTTTAAATTTTTATAGACTGGCGTGAAAAAAGTGTTTCCTTAAACAACTGAACATTACGCTATGAGTGTAGATAAACTACTATTACAGTTTTGTTTATTATGGCACTTTAATTTTCGTATTTCCATAGGCTTATTACTTTTATTTAATAATGATTGTAGGCCAGCGAAGTTCTGTACATCCTGACCAATATTCACAGTTATACAGGACTTCTCTTTGTCTTATGTACTAGTTTAAAGAGTTATCCTTTTTGTTTTTAAACAATTGGCACTCTGGTCATAACTACTTATGGTAGGAGTGGTCAAAGTTTTATATAAATAAGTACTATTTCGATACAGTATGTCTAAATTGTATGCTAGTTAGCAACCGTAAATTTATATTTCCTATGCATTCGCAAGGAGTTTTTTATAATGTATAGAAGTCTTACTAATAATTTATTACTATCAAAAATTGTAAAGCGTCGCTATGACGCATAGTGGTATTATGCAATAAAGTATTCAATTTATGAATACGGTCATTTTCTTCTCTTGTGTTGTAAAAACAATATATAAATGCACACAAAATTATATGATAGACCTTTAGTTCTAATAAAGTCTGGAGACCAGCGAATACATCCTGTTTTCTAATATTCTTACAGTTACCTACCAATGATACAATATTTGCAATATTTTTCGAAAAACTCTTTAAACGGTTTCCGCTTATCGGTACACACACAGGTAAAGATACAGTCTTAGAAATATTGTAGGACGTTGGAATCCTTTATACCACTTCTGATGTCGTAGATTAGGGCAGACTCTAGCAGAGGAGAGATCCATCAGAAGGTATTTTCTGGATAGTTTCGTTAAAATAAAGATCAACCGAACAGTTTAATAGGGTATTGAGATAGTAAAGCGATATTACAATAATAATAGCAAACAATTATGGGGTTTTGATGAGCGAGGATGATCGCAATGATGCACGGATGATAGTTAGGTAAGCTTATAATGATTGTAAGCAAGCAGAGTTACAATGGTAAGCAATAACTAGAACTACGTAAGCATAGGATGACTGTAGGATAATTTTAAGTAACAGATAATAATGTGGGACTACTGAACCCGTGGGTCACTGGAAGACCCGCCACCACCCATGGCCATCCCGTGAGGCCGAAAAACAAGGTCCGCCAGGAAATTTATTCACGTGCGCCCTTGTACAAAGTTGGTAGTCCCTTCTTCTACTCACACTCTCCTTTATAGAGTACGGCTATGTGATGTGAGACAATAAATAAAGACTTCTTCTTTTTTCAATGTATGAGCAGCTAGTTACACGTCTTGACTCGTCGATGGTCGAATGGGAAGTGTTCGTTGCGACCGCGCGCCGAATATGACGTCTTCACGGTATTTCCAGCTATTCGCAAGGTGGCGCTTCGATTCACGTTGCGTTAGCGAGCGTCCACACAGAAAAGACGTAAGACGCAGACACCGGCTACCTGTCACTGTGACACTGTCACCGTACCGAGAACATCAACGATGACGTTCGCAAATAGCAAACGATTAAACTAACCTATAAAATAATCTGAGCTAATGTAACACAGCAGAAAATCAAACTTTTTACATATTATAATAAATAGGTACTGATTGAATTAGTGAGTCAATTATTAAACAAAAAATTACGTGCCCTATGGTAAGTACCTAGATACTCCATTATATTATACAGATACAGTACAAAATTTTGAATGTAAACATTGCAAAACGTGCTTCCACATGTTTACTCTGGTCTCAAGGCTGTCCCTAAGGTTGTTCACCAGTATAATGTCGTCAGCGTACTTCATAAGCCAAGGAGGCATGTCCTGAATTTCCGCCGAGAAGGAATCGACATGGTTTTGACGACAACTCCAGTATTGGCATACATGTCTACAAATGTACGCCTCGGGCACAGACTTTGCTCTCACCGCCCACCAGATTATCTCCCGAACGACTCTGTCCCTGAAGCCCTTGGGACTATCCACACAAATTTATTCAGCTTAGTTATCCAGGAATAGTCTAGACTTCGTCGTGCTTGTTCTCAATTTGGACCAAAACAGCTTATTTAATAGGTATCCAAAACAACATTTTGATAGCGAAATTAACTCTGTCTGTCACAGTGTCACGCTGAACAGACTAAAACAATTTATATTTGGAAAGATGATAGCTTGCTACCTAGGAAGGATATAGGCTAGTCGTTTTCGTAAAATAACATAATCGTATGCGGACTAAATCGCGGGCAAAAGCTAGAATCATTATATTCGAGACTAGCCGTTCCCCGAGGTTTTGACCCACGAACAGTTATGTCTTTGTATGTCTATGATCGGATGTCTTTATATAATTTTTACGTGAAAAGTACCCTATGACGTTCGGGAATAACATAACATATCTTCACCATAGTGAGAGAATTTACAAAATCGGTTCAGTTGTTTCGGAGACTACCCCTGTAAGAGTTAGACAATAAAACGTCGAATTATTGTAAAAATTTGTACATGAAAGTGCGATTAAAAAGCTACGAGTGCACTCTATACAAAATTGCTAGAGAGACCAAACTACCATCCAGAAAGCAAATTGAGTCATGAGATATGATAACTTTTTCACAGTGAAACCGTTAGAAAAGAGCTAACGAGACTTGGCCAGCCAATTATTAAATTATTAAATAATAATTAAATTTTTATATGAAATGTTTTTGGTGGGATATCATAGGTATATTTTTGTACTTAGTACGTTATTCTTAACTTCGGGAAGTGTCCTAAATATACAAACCGGCACCCTCATTTATGGGGTTGATTGGAGGTTCAATTTGCAGTATTTTTTCTCACTATCTTGTCGTTAATGTCCCGGTTGTGCGCTCGAGGGCGAGGGCGCTGTGTCCACCTTGATCACTATCCAGGATTTTGCAGATCAGGTAATTACAATGGAGCGACTACCAGAGGAACCTTTTACACATTCAGTCACCTATTTAGGGAGCTTTCGTCACGATGTTTTCCCTCACCGGAAGTACTTACTCAGATTTCAATTTATTGACAGCGAAATTAACTCTGTTTAAATTAAGATTAAATTAACATAAACGACACCTTCATCTATAAATTATTTATTACTTCCGAAATTTGTTACAATATGGCATTAGGTGTAAATGGAATATTTTCACATATACAACAGTAGAGTTTACAAGTATGATAAATGTAAATAAAACTAAATTATATCTACACATACACATATTTGACAAAACATAAAATTCGCTTACAATTCCACCCTCTAAGTGGTGATAGCTATCCTAAGTAGTATCAGCAGTGCTATCCGCCGGAGCGAGTAGGGCGACGCGATTGACAGGACGCAGGAGAATGCCGGTGCGTGTGCGCACGTCTACGATTCGTACGCGACCATCTTCGGCTTACGCCAGGAATCACGATCTAAGGCTCAATTAGGATGACTCCGAATCACCGACTTGTAAGGGTTTAGTTTCACCCCAATATACAAACTTACGCAGTTCTCCAATATATAATATTTGCATAGATATAGATTAACTAATT
Source organism: Blastobasis lacticolella (assembly GCA_905147135.1). NCBI lineage: Eukaryota > Metazoa > Arthropoda > Insecta > Lepidoptera > Blastobasidae > Blastobasis > Blastobasis lacticolella. The sequence goes on along the minus strand of LR990049.1, from coordinate 20,651,589 downwards.
GAAATTCTATACATACAATAAAACAGTAAAAATAATGTAACAGTAAAAAACAGTTAATTGAATATATTTACAAAATAAATTAATCAATTACTAAATAACTAATTAATCGACCATTCAACATTGGGTCAAAAGTAATTCAATTAAAAATATCTAGTGCCCCGACAGTCAATTCAGGAGCAGACCAGTACATCAACCCGGTGCGTTCAAAAAGCCGTAAGGGTCTAATTTACTAAGTCCAATAAATATAAAATTAACTCATATTACTATCCAAAATAAATAAAATAATATGAAATACAGCCGTTACGCACGTCTACAAACGAATATTGTGCGCTGCCGCGTGCCCATCAGCGCGTTGAGACTGGAAATATGGATTTTATACATAGAGCGCGCAGCCTAGCGGCGCGTGCACCGGAGTATAACGGCTTCAGGAGTCAAAGACTGAGTAACGGTCGTGGGTGGAAGGAGGTGGCCTTCCAAAACTCACTAATGGAATAAATATTCAAAATTGCTCGAAATCCTTTACACACACACTGAATTTCCTGAATGGTCTTGAAATTTTTCTGGGCCAGTGGGTAGGAAGAGATCCCTCTTCCAGTCGTTTTAACTTGTTGTGTTCGTGACAGTCTAATAGTTCGCCATCCGGCGGTTGCCGATCTAGCGGTAATGTGCAAAATGCAATTGTTTATCAGCTGATCTTTGGGGACGAGAGGTGGCAATAGGAACCCTAAACTTAATAAAGCATGGTAAACTCGCCTCTCTCGAAAAATGTTCGATGTTCGATAAATTTTGATGAAACACATTCATCGCCAACTCTGGCGTGTTGGCGCCGTGGCTAATCGTAAATACATATGTGATAATATTTTTATAACTATATTTTTATTAAATGGCATTTAAAAATAGAAAATTTGCTATTTATTTAAAGTACAGCTTAATGTGCAACCAATAACTAAAACTGTTACTAAAATTTTAATATAACAAACCGAATTAATAGATGCAATTTAACAGTACCAGAAAAATATTTACAATTAATATTGTACAATATACATATATATATTATGACGTTGTTGTGATATGTAGTTTAGGTTTAGATAGCGTATTGTGTGCAACGACCAATACGCAGAAGTCTAGTAATTTCTCCTTGTAAGACCACCGTACTCGCTATAAGACATTAATGTCCGCATTTTTTAGGTCCATTCATTACACGAACACCATACAAGCCTCGCTAAGTTTTAGCAATGGCCTTTTCATTACACAAATACCATCTCAGCTTTAAATGTTTATTCATTACACGAACTCTATACTGGACTTTATTTATTTTCTCATATTTTTCAACTTTTCCCTGTTCTAATCGACTTCAAAAAATTAAGGAAGAATGAGGTTCTTCGTTCGACTATATGGCGGTGGTGGTTCAATTTTTTAGGTATGAATTGTCCAACGATTTCTTCGTCACTTGTGGACAAATTTTCCGTACCGACCGTAATCAGAGCAATCCTCGACAATTGTAAGCGCGTATCTTGTAATTATTACGATTACGTCATCATCAGATGCTGCGTTATTTGCTTGTACCCGGGAAGTGACCATTTGTTTACAAATGCTAGCCAGAATACCAAATTTCAGCTTATTAAGGCTTCAGAACTGCCCTCTCAGCTATATTTTGAAAAATGATAAGCATTCGGTTATAACAATGATATCACAGCTTAGGCAATGTTTACTCGCCGTTTTAATGCGGTAAAGTTTTCGAAATGTTTGAAAACGCTACGTATTTTTGTGTAAGTATGGTTAGTGGATTATATTATAGGTATGCAGTTCTCTGCATTACAAGACCTTGACGCGAATATAGAGAAATGATTTAAAATCATCATCATCATCATCAGCCAGAAGACGCCCACTGCTGGGCATAGGCCTCCCCCAGAGATCTCCACAAAGACCGGTCCTGTGCTTTCCGCATCCAGCTGGTACCTGCGATCCTTACCAGGTCGTCGGTCCACCTTGTAGGAGGCCTACCCACGCTGCGTCTACCGGTACGTGGTCGCCACTCGATAACTTTACTGCCCCATCGGCCATCTGTTCTTCGAGCTATGTGCCCTGCCCACTGCCACTTCAGTCTGGCAATCCTTAGAGCTATGTCGGTGACCTTGGTTCGCTTGCGGATCTCCTCATTTCTGACTCGATCGCGCAAAGAAACTCCGAGCATAGCTCTTTCCATTGCCCTTTGGGTAACAGTGAGCTTTCTTATAAGGCCCACAGTGAGTGGCCACGTTTCAGCTCCGTAAGTCATCACTGGCAACACACATTGGTTAAAGACCTTCGTCTTGAGACACTGCGGTAATTGGGACGAAAATATGTGGCGTAGCTTCCCGAACGCTGCCCAACCGAGTTGGATTCGTCGATTCACCTCTTTCTCGAAATTGGACCTACCTAGCCGGACTATTTGTCCTAGGTATGTATAGTCGTCAACAACTTCAAGTGGAGTGCCTCCAACTGTCACTGGAGTAGGCACAACATGGACATTCGACATAATTTTCGTCTTGTCCATGTTCATTTTAAGACCTACTTGTTGAGAGGCACTACAGAGGTCATCGAGCATTTTGCCCAAGTCTTCCAGGGTTTCAGCCATGACTACGATATCGTCAGCAAATCTGAGGTGCGTGAGGTACTCGCCGTTAATATTGATGCCAAGTCCGTCCCAGTCCAGAAGCCTAAAGATATCCTCCAGTGCAGCGGTAAACAACTTCGGAGATATGACATCACCTTGTCTAACACCTCGCTGCAGCTGAATAGGTTCTGTGGTCTTGTCCTGGAGACGAACTGACATAGTGGCGTTTTTGTACAAACACTTCAATGCTTCGATATATCGATAGTCAATTTGGCACCGCTGTAGAGACTGGAGCACCGCCCAAGTTTCGATCGAATCGAAGGCTTTCTCATAGTCCACAAACGCCAAGCATAATGGCCGGTTATACTCTTCGGTCTTCTGTACAACCTGCCGCAGCGTATGTATGTGGTCTATGGTACTAAAACCTTTTCGGAATCCGGCTTGTTCGGGAGGCTGGAAGTCATCAAACCTGCGTGCGAGACGATTCGTAATGACTCTCGAAAACAGCTTATAGACATGGGTCAGTAGCGATATTGGTCTGAAGTTCTTCAAGAGAGCCTTATCACCTTTCTTGAAGAACAATATCACTATGCTTCTGTGCCATGCTTCCGGCGTTTTGCCCTCGAGGATGACGGAATTGAACAGCTTCTGAAGGGTCTTAAGCACAGGTTTGCCACCAGCTTTCAGAAGCTCAGCCGTAATTCCATCATCACCCGGCGCCTTGTTGTTCTTAAGCTGTTTGAGAGCCATACTAATCTCGTACAGGCTGATGTCCGGGATATCTTCGGTGTAGTGTCGGGTCAACTTGGTTCTGGGGTCTTTTGCCATACTGGTAACAGGTGCCCGTGTTGTCGTGTATAACTGTCCATAGAACCTCTCGACTTCCCTCAAAACCTCGGACTTGGTCGAAACAACTGTGCCGTCATCCGTTTTCAGTCTCGTCAACTGGCTCTGTCCAATCGACAGATCTCTCGCAAAGACTTTAGAGCCTTTGTTCCGCTCGATCGCCGCCTCAATATTGGTAGTATTAAAGCGGCGTATGTCGCGAGTCAGAGACTTGGAGATCTGTCGATTAAGTCGCCTAAATTGAGAGACATCATCAGGGGATTGCAGAGTCATTCCGCGTCTTTCTTCGATGAGTTTGAGGGTATCGTCAGAGATTTTGTTTGTTCTGTTTGTACGGCAGGCCTTATAAAACTTTGACCCAACCGAATAGACAGTTTCCACGAACCTGTTATTATAGTCGTCCACGTCGACGCACTCTCCTAGGCACTCGAAGCGATTTTGTAATTCGAGTTGAAAGCTCTCGGGGTTTTGGATTTGGATGGGTACAGGCCGGAGCGTGGACCTCATCAATCTCGATCTTTCCAGCTGGGGATTAATATTCAATGTGCCTCTTACCAAGCGGTGATCACTGCCAATTTTAACGCTATTGATCACCGAGACATCATTGAATATATGCCGTTTCGTAGATAGGATGAAGTCAATCTCATTTTTTGTGACACCATCGGGACTAACCCACGTCCATCTGCGATGATCCGGCTTCCTGAAAAATGAGTTCATCATAAAGAGTCCCTCCTTCTCCATAAAGCCGGCCAGCATCTGGCCACGGGCGTTCCGACTTCCAACTCCAAATTGCCCCACTCTCAACTCGTCTCCGCCTCGTTTGCCCAGTTTCGCGTTGAAATCCCCCATGACAACGGTATAATGTGTCTTGGAGGTATGCATGGCTGTAGAAATATCCTCATACATAGCCTCCACTTCATCGTCGGAGTGAGTCGAAGTCGGTGCGTAGACCTGTATGACCTTCAACGAATACCGCTTGGTAATTCTGAGTATAAGGTACGCTACCCTAGACGACACACTCTCGATTTTGACGATGTTGTTCACGAGGGATTTGTGGACGAGGAACACGACACCACCTAGGGACAGTTGGTCGCCCTCCCGGAAGTAAAGCAGATTTCCGGACTTCAGATAACCCTATAATATCCCAATTTAATCTGCTTACCACTTCCTCCAGTTCCACGAGCTTTTCGTCGGTCCGCAGTGTCTGGACATTGTATGTTGCCAGGGCCAGTGGTCGTGCTTTGTGGTAGCCTGGTCGCATCCGGTGATTCTTCGCACCCCCTGCCCCGCCGTTACCGTGACCGCTACCATAGTCCGGAATAGCGGGGCCGCCGGGTACTGGGGGCCGTGGCCTGTGTGTGCTTGTCATCGGGGGGGGGTTGCCATAATCGCCACGCTTGGCAGGCGGGTTGGCGATCGCAGTGCAGTAGATGTAAATGTACCCGAAAGATGCTGCTGCCCATCTTCCGGGTTATTCCCTTAGTCGCCTCTTACGACACCCACGGGAAGAGATGGGGTGGTGCTATTCTTTTAAGTGGCGGCACCACACACCAGATTTAAAATATTACAAGATAATTTGTTATTTACACAAAGAAAAATCTAAACGAATTACTATATATCGCGCCTCATAATCTACAGTGTTGATGTACCTCTTTTCGGCCATTAGCTTGGCGGGACACTCAGCAACACCTGTATTATGGTTGCTATTTTGATGGCTTAGTCTTTTTTGTGCACTCGTTTAGTGAGGGACCTAGATCGTCACAATGGCCGCATGTGATGTCAGTCTGACGACAACATTTTGCGGCATGTCCATACTGCTGACACTAAAAGCAGCGACTGACACGAGTAAAGTCTCTAAAGTAAAGGGTATGATGACATGTTCACGAAAACTCTATCTTACGTTAAGAGCGCCTTACGTATGAGAGTAGGTATTTCTAAAACATAATTACAGGTCTCGGCATCTGTTTTCTCTGACTTATGACACATTGGACGTTAAAAATATCTCAATGTCATATTATCAAGCTTTTCTCATTATCATTCATTCATTTTCAGGGTCAAGTCCGAAATACGAAGCAGTTCTTCGAGATCCTAGACTAAAACACCTGGCGCCGGGCACCTGGAACAACGGATCCAATGTGCCAGCGTTCATCGTACTCGACTATGCATCATTGGGAACCTAGCATATATGGTGTGGCACCCCATCGTGTTTGGGCTCTTTGGAACTCCCTGCGAATGTTTCTCGAACAGAACAATCTGTGGCATCCTAAATATTTGGCCACATCATTGTCTGTAGGTGAGATGGCGGTTAAACGTAATAAGTTCTCAAATTAAAAATATTATTTTTTCATAACAAGCTTTTATCGTGCAGTATAGTACCTACTCACCAAGACCGTTCCAAACAGCACAATCACGATGGGGTTATCTTCTTGCGTTCAGTAGTTCCTATGACCACCTTCCATCATCATCATCAGACCTTAAATATCACCTAGTAGGGGTTTATTTCTCATCATGACCATTCCAAAGTGACCAAATACGATGGGGTTATTTTATGTGCTCATTATCTTCAAGAATTGAAGTTTAAAGCCACATTCCTATTCCATATCATCAGACCAGTTCCATGATACCATTTTGATGTATTGTCAGCCAAGTAACATAGGTATACCAAAATTTTAGTAAATTGAACGCCGGCAAGTGGGTCAAATTAGGCTTGCATGACATGCGTAAAAGATACTTTAAAAGGTCGTGCTCAGGTATCGGCCGTCAATAATGCACATCGCCTAGTCCGGCTTCGTCGAGCGTCATCGCACGCGTGGGAGTAAATGCGAAGCCTTACCTATTTGATGTCCATTTTTTACGGCCGATACCTGTACATAGAGCACCACACATAAAGAAGTTTTAATAAAGTAACAGATATAAACGTTACAACATTATTTCTACAAAGTTCGATTTCTTTGTGCCAATATACTCGTAGATGATTTGTTTGTAGAATCGATATACACTAGGGAATTGTGAAAGATCATAATTAATACAATGAGGTCTATTCCTTATTAGGGGAGGCCGTAAGCCAATCTTTACTTAATATATGTATGTATTTTCACCGCTTAGGAGCGTCAGTGGCCTAGTGGTAAGAGTATCCGATTCGCAAGCGAGAGATACCGGGTTCGAATGCTCTTACTATGAGAAAAAACATCATGATGGAACCTGCACATTCAGGCGACTGAAAATGTGACCATAATCTAATCAAGCCACCTTTCCCGGGTAGCTGGACCACGGAGGTCAAATGGCAGTCGCTCCAATGTATTAACAGGGCCCTTGTACGCGAGACCACAACCGGGTCATTAATGCCAAGGTAATTATGATTATTTTTCACCAGCTGCTAAGCAAGGCACGTGGCATGATCTTCGACAAGATGGTAAAGAAACAAGAGTTACACATCGAGGCGCTCCTTCCCCTACCCCTGTTTTTCTTCTCTTGGAAGGCACACGGACAGATGATCCATCTGATCGAATCCTAAGAGGAGCCCCCCCCCCCTATCCCAATCCGATAAAAACACCTATCCTATACCTACTTTGCCCCTACCTACCCTTTTTCTTTGCTTATAAACCATCCTCTTGAATCACTTTATCCATTGTTAAAAACCCAATAAATCCGTTGCTTAGTTTAACAGATCTACGCGTACATAGATACATAGAGACAAACGGCGGGCAGCGACTTTGTCATATACTAATATAAATAAATAAAATCATTTATAATATCTATCTCACACATGAAGTATGATAATATGAAAGTCCCACGTCGCGTCTGTCCGTCTGTTTGCGATAAACTCAAAAAGTACTGAACTGAAGTAACGAAGTCGCGCCGGGCGTGGGCTAGTGGTAGTGCAATATAAAATTCAAGCAGTTTCTTGAGTCTCTAAGAAAGATATGAACAGTTGCTTCGAGAAAAGGGTGTAAGTACGGGCGTGCCTGTCTGCTTGACTTGGCGGAGGGCACTGCCGTACCGTTGTGAAATAGCGACCTTTTTAAGTCTATACTAATATTATTTGTTTGTTTGTAATGTATATATATAGCCATAAACTATTAAACCGATTTTAATAATCCTTTTAACCTATAGAAATCTTAACTTCAGAAGGTAGTCTAGAATAAACAGAAATTTACCAAGTTAACGCATGCCGACTAATAATAGGGTTAATAGCAGCTCGCCCCATTGGCAACGAAATCGCTGAACCCCGCGCGCGAGAGTACAACCGAAATATTAACGCCAAGATGACTCTTAGGTCAGCGAATCGCTTAAGAAATCAGAAAAAGAGTATGAGTCTGGGACAGAGTTCGTGTAATGAACGAAACCTTCAAAAATTTATTAGTGTAAAATTCAATTAAAATCTCCAATTCCGGGATGAAGTTCGTGTAATGACAAAAACTATAAAAAATAAAAGCATACGAGTCAAAATCACAAAGCCCATGGGTAGTGGTGCTTATGAAATGAATATTATAAAGTATATAGATGGTGTTCGGGTAATGAATAACCACGAAAATGTCTCTTCTGCCCGTTACAACCCTTTTGGTGACCAAGGCCTTTCAAGGATAATTACTAGACTTGAACGCATATTGGTCATTACACGCATAGAGAGGTAAAAACACATTACGCTATCTAAACCTAAACTACATCAAAGTAATACACACACAAGTTTTAAAACCCCAAGCTTTTCATTTAAATTAGTTATAATGTGTACTTAATATGATTAGCACTTCTTGGTAGTGTTGGTAATAAAAACTATCAAAACGAGCGCCCCAACTAGATTGATTATGTATGTATCCATCATGCGAAGTTTAGGGTTCCAATGGCATCTTCAGTCTCCATTATCCGATGAGCTAGATTGTGTGACAATATTGCATTTTTCAGCTCAATCGGAAACCGGGTCAAACCTTACTTTCAATAATTTCATTGCGAACACGCGGGACAGACGACAGATGATTGTTTTAAAAACAATAATTCTAATCAATGCTCCCGAAATAAATCTGATAATTTCAGGTATTGTGTAAATTGTAATAAGTAATGACTTTCATCTCAACTTCTATTTTATATTCCATTCGTGGACGGCGGGCTTTGTAGACACACTTTGTATCTAGTTCGAGCCGCTACTTATTGGGCGCGCTGCACATACATAGATTTGAGCCATTTAGGCGGCCATAAGTCATTTTTTTTTTATTGTTTTAAGATGAATCATCGACTACCTGAGGTAGTAGACAACTCCAGGAACAATGTAGTGACCATCCCACCCCTTCCCGATGCGCTGAAGCCGACCCGCCGGCAGTCGGAATTCGATAGTCGCTTAACGTGTACGTGTCTGTTCTCGGCGCTCCCAAACTTACAACATTTGTAAAATGCATTATTTATTTTTTAATACTTGCATTAAAGTGAAAGTGATAGATTGCGATAATTCAGGTATGTACCAATGCTTTTCTAAGGTTATTAACTAATTGTTCATTTTTATTCCAATAATTTATAGTTAACAAAGATAGCTCTATTAATAATGTGATTTTTTGTATTTATCAATTTTAGGAAGGCATTATGAATAACTTCAGGGTCCGTCCCTGTGGAATTTTCTTTAATTTTTAATATATAACATGCTCAACTATATAATGCAAAAAAAATTGACCGCGGAATCGCGCGGTTTTTTAAATTAAAGGCATTGAAATCTTATAAGTCAGAATAATGTAATTTTTATAACTTTATCCATTTTAAGTTAAATACATATTATCCTTTGTTTTAGGTCCATCTAGTGCTTCGGGCATTAAATTTGTGGCTCGAAAATATTTGTTTGACCAGATTCAAAGAGGAAATTTACCAACTTTGCCTGAAAAACTGGATTTTTATGAAAATCGTCTTTTAGCTCAGTATGGAGGAATAGAATCGCACATACTGAAAATGTGAGCCCCCAAGCTCTAGAATTCGGCTTGTCGGTATTACACGCTAGGATTCGGATTTTCGAAAGCATAATCCATCTATCATACAAATTACCAGTAAAAAAATATAGAGAAAGGAGAACAGAAGAAGAAAATCAATAGAAACAAAACGAAAGTCAAAAATCCAAGAGAGATTTCGCAATGAAACCGGACTACTCATCGATATGCCGAAGGCTAACTTTGGAAATACGAATGACGGCAACACTAACAGAAGATTCTTTGAAAACCTGGAATTGGCATCAGAAATTACACGAAATTAATACCAGAAAATATGACGAATATGCCTACGATACCGCAAAATTATACGTGGAGCTATATGGATGGCACCCTATGACTCCAACCATGCATAAACTATTGATGCATGGTGGACAAATCATCGAAACATCATTACTTCCTATTGGCCATCTATCGGAAGAGGCAGCAGAAGCCAGAAACAAACATTTCCGGTCATACCGACTTAACTTCGCCAGAAAGTTTTCTAGAGAGGAATGTAATTTAGACATTTACAATAGGCTTTTATTAAGTTCTGACCCAATCATTAGCTGCATGAGACAAGTAAAAACAACATCATGCAAAGCATTCCTTCCGCAAATAATAGAATTACTAATGTCTGCCGAGCCAAATAAAGAGGAGGAGGAGGGACGGCCTCCTGAGGAGGATTGAAGATTAGTTTATTTGTCTCATGTAGTGAAGAATTAGGATAATAATTGTTAGTTTTAGTTGTATTTTACTACGTATTTTCGTTTTAAACTGACCCAAAGTCTATGTCTGTACAATATATATGTGTATAATCTTGTGTAAATAAATATAATCTATTATTTTACTTAAAATTGTTGTTTTGTTATTCCTTATCGCACGTAGAACTAATTTCAAACAAAAAATGTTTTTGACCGCCTAAATCTTCAAAATCGATGTATGTGCAACGTGACGCTTAACGGGAGAATATAATGATAGTCAATGGCTCGCGTACAAGCAATTAATGTGTCAAATTACTTAACCGAACTTACATTGACACGGTTTGAATTGTTTGGATATGAAGTTTCATATCTGCGAATAATCAAATATGAATCACACATACTAAATTAGTCCTATAATTCCCAACTAGATGGTGTTACGTACGAGTCGCGAATTCATTTCTCTCTTATATGTGGTTTGTTTACCTACGTAATAATTCCGTTACGAGGGTAGTGTGGGTACTTGGAACAACGGACGTTCTTGACTGGGCATTGACTGCGCGTGTTAGATATAAGGTATTTTAGTATGTTTTAATTAGTATTAAATATCGTGATTAATAATATTTAATATTTCAAAATACTTTTGAAAACATTTTACCAACTTCAGAACGAAGTGTGGTGATTTCCGAACGATTATTTGTCTTTGATCAGTTAAGTACTGTTTGTGAAAAACTTTCTTAATAAATTTATAATAACATTAAATAACGTTAAAAGTATTGTAATACATTTAATTTACATGTTATCAATCTATTAGTAAATTTAGGAGACCGGAATGAGAATAGAAATGACATTTCCAGCTAGATAGCTAGTATAAAGGTCCAGTCGGAAGGCTGAGAGGGACTTTTGCTCCAGAGCCGGCAGAGAGTTAAGTACAAACTTACATTGTATTATTGTTGCTTTATATTTTGTATTAGTTTTATTTATTTATATAATGGTTTGTTTATTGAATCGTACGTAATACCACAGTCCCATTTTTAAAGGATAAGTATTTAATTATGTGATCGATAATTGTCATAACATTTGGTTAGGATTTTGTATAAATGTGGTTTACCTATGGTACTTTGTTTGATTTATATAACCTCGTTTAATTCAGCTAATGTTGTTTAAATAAATACCTCATTTTATAGTGGATTACATTGATAATTACAATATACCTAATATCTTTAAAACATGCTTTTGTTTGATTAAATAATGTCCACTAGAATCATACATCTACAATCTACAATCATCTACAATCCTAGATAACATATTTTCTAATAAACTCCTACACGAATATCAGCCTTGGATACTTCATCATCATCGACCAGTCCCGGCTTCCGCCAGGGTCTGGTTACCAAGTCTTACTCCTCCACTTCGCCCAGTCTCTCTTAAATACTTTATAACCTATGTAATAACAAATAGCACTACCTCCAATAACTATATTTTTACATGACATAGATATCTATTTATTAATATGCTCTTGTTTACTTAATTTAGCATTTTCCATATATTTCACTGGAGTTTTAGATACTTACTCACACTCTGTTATTATTTTGTAGCTTAATGACAAAAATAAAGGTTTGTACTAATAAAAGTCACTGTAGTTATAAGTAGGACACATATTAAATCTGACACGCGCATCAGACACTGGTGCAGAAATCATTGCATCTAAGAGTGTTAATATAACATTGTTACTGTTTCGCATAAGAATTTGGAAGCAGGCTTTATGCTTTTACACCGGTAGCAATTCATGTTTTGACGTCAAACTAATAAGCGCAAGTAGCTGAGTGGCGATACGGGTATACTATTGAACACGGAGGTCGCGGTTCGAATCTGGAAATAGAGATTTCAACCAGAGACCAGAAATTCGAGCTTCTCACGAAAGCTTGATACGTGATCGTAATTGCGTAAGCCGAAAATGAGGCGAATACAGTTATTTAGAAGGCGATCTAATTTATTCAGTTGATCCTGTTTGAGGTCAGAGCAACATACATCACCATAATTAATAATTGGTAAAATTAAAGATTGGACAAGTAAAGTTTTTGTGGAAGGTGGTAAAAAGTATTTAAAACGATAGAGGGATCGCAAAGTCCCTGTAACCTTTTTGCTAACCTCAGTCAGCTGATTAGACCAGCTCAAAGTGATGTCCATATGAAGTCCTAAGTTTTTCATACAGGAGGCAAAAGGTATTATTATTGAAGCAGATAGTAGGAACCTTCGCTAAGTCAATACGACTAGCAATGCGTCTATGAATTTATTATTGACAAACGTTAGCTATATTATTATTGACATTATGAATATCATTATTCATTTAATTAATGACTAATCACTTCTTGAGAAATTATTATTATTTATATTTAACTATTGATGGATTGCTATAATTATTTTTATGACATTTGTTAATATTGGATTAGATACTATCACGATTGTTAATTTGAAGCAATTAATTTAAATGACCTGTAAATTAATTTATCAATAAATCAAGGTCTATGTCTATGTCTATGTCTAGTTAGCCTTGATGATTAAAATGTTGGCTTGGCATTTGGATGGATTAACAGAAATACCAAACCTCTGTGACCATTCGCGGATATGTTCTAGGTCTCTGTTTAATGCATCAGCAGCCTCATCAACATTCGAAGCATCAGCGCTGGCATAAAGTTCCATATCATCTGTATAAAGATGGTGGGAGCATATGAGATTGTGGGTAACGTTATTAATAAATAAAAAAAACAGTAATGGAGATAAAATACCGCCCTGCGGAACACCAGCAATCAGATCGCACCAATTAGAAACTACTATGCCCGCCCGAACTGCCTGCTGCCGACCGCGGAGATAAGAGAAGAACCAGTTTGTTACTGAGGATGATAGCCCAAGCTGAGATAAGATTTCCAATAGGATGTCATGGTCAACATTATTAAATGCGTTGATGAAATTAATAAAAAATAGAAGAGTTAATTTGTATTCGCCATGGCTTCTCTGATCTCCTCTGATTTAAAGCAGAGCCGCAGAGGTGCTATGACCCGGACGAAAACCCGACTGGTATGGGCTCAACAGTGCATTGGTGTGAGTAAAAGTAGATAGCTGTTTATGGACAATAGCTTCGAGTAACTTTGAAAAAATGTTAGAATTGATATAGGCCTGAGATGCTTCAAGGCACTGGAAGTAGGTACTTTGGGGAGCGGGATAACAAACGCCTTACCCCACTCCTTAGGGAAAGAATGAGATGAGAGGGAATGATTGGATATGATGGCATAAGCACTAAAGTAATAAAAGCGTGTGCGGATGAACTGTGTGTTATTCTGGCGCATTTGGTGAATTTATCTTTTGTTAACGGGGTATTTCCATCCTCCCTAAAACTTTCTATCGTAAAACCACTGTTAAAAAAAGGAGAGCAAGATGATGTTCGAAACTATAGACCTATTACACTCATTCCCGTTCTATCAAAAATATTTGAAAAGGCTTTCCTTAAAAGACTAACTGATTTTTGTGAAAAATTCAACATAATATGTCCTCAGCAATACGGCTTCCAAAAGGGAAAATCAACATCCCTGGCCTGCTTCAGTCTTGTTAGACATATATCACACCACATGGACAAACGAGTTCCTGTCTCCATGTTGTTGTTTGATATGAGTAGAGCGTTTGACCACGTATGCCATAAAACACTTCTGGATAAGCTAGAGGCATACGGCATTCGAGGGCTTGCACATGACTGGATCAAGTCATATCTAACTGGAAGACAACAAATGGTTGAAATAAATAGGCTGAATGACTCGTCTCAAATGACCGCATACAAATCTTCAATCAGAGGAAACCATTTTGGGGTACCCCAGGGAAGCTTGATTGGACCAACATTATTTATTCTCTACATAAATGATCTTCCCTCCATCATCAGGTATCCTTGCGCGTTATTTGCTGACGACTTATCAATAGTTATTAATAAAAAACCAGACACTGACTATGAAACTGAAATCAACATGACCATAACAAACGTAATCAATTGGCTAAATTATAATAATCTTTCAGCTAACTTATCAAAAACTAAACACATACAGTTCTATAATAAAAACGGAGAGGCTCAAAATCTATCTATTGTACACAATGGAATACCTATTAAGAATTGCACTTCGGCTAGGTTTCTTGGGATAAACCTCGATGCTAACTTAACATGGAAAGATCAAGTTGACGAGGTTTGTAAAAAAATCAATCGATTTACCTATGCCTTGTATCGCTTAGCAAAATTAAGTAATCAAAAGACCTCGTTATTAGCCTACCATGGGCATGTCTGCTCTGCTTTGAGGTATGGGCTTATTATGTGGGGAAACTCCGTGGACATAAACCGCGCTTTCATACTCCAAAAGAAGTGTCTCAGAGCCATGTGCGGTGCGGCTCCACTGGACTCCTGCAGGCCACTATTCAGAAAACTTAAACTTCTGACCTTGCCCTCAATGTACATTCTCGAATTATGTGTATTTGTAAAAAATAACCCAGATCTATTCAAGGTGAAGTCTGATGTATGCACGTTTTCGACACGTTTTCCCGATAATCTCGTGACTATCCCTCACTCAACTACATGTTTCGCAAGAAATAGTCACAACATGTCCATTCAAATCTATAACATGCTGCCAGATGTAGTAAAAAATATGCCTGTTCAAAAATTTAAAGCTGTGCTGTATAATTTTTTATGTAATCATGTTTTTTACAATATTGATGAATTTCAAATGTATTATAAAATAACCGTCGAAATTTGATTGTAAATTTCCAATAAGTGACATAAGTAATTTAATTGATTTAATATTTTATACAAATTTCAATGTATTTTGACTTATTGTTTTGACATCCTTAAAATATTAGAATTAATTTTTTTTTTTTTTTTAATCTATAAGTTTGACATGGGTATTCAATTGATTTTCTTTGACATATAATTGTATTTGAATAATTTATTTTTGTTATTGTTTGTGACGCTCTCTTTTCATTTTGCATGCCAATTGACTTGGCTTTATGTGTGATACTAAATACTCTGTAATATCATGTTGTACCTACATACTTACCACATTTACTGCAATAAATAATAATTGAATTGAATTGATTAATTATGTGCGTGAGAACGGGTAAGACTAAATCTAAAACATGAAAAATCATAACTCTACTCACATCATCACATCTTGCAGCCATCGATTTAATGGATAAAAAAGGTTTTTCGAACTTCATCCTCAGTGACGGTACTGAAATCCAACGCTGCTGGAGATGTAGCCATGGACTTGATGAAATTAATGGTGTGTTTCTAGTGGATTAATCTATTTGTGCTACGGAAGAGAAATGTCGATAAGAGTTTCAGGACAAAAAGATGATCTAGCAAGAGGAGACTAGGGCTCAGCAATTAAAAAAAATATATTTTTTGTACTAAGCTTAAGCTTATTAGCTCCAACTCCAACTGACTTTACAAAATTCCAAATATTGGCCTGGGAAGAATTAATTAAGTATCGGGGAAGTACTAGCGTTTAGAGTCCCTCACCATCTTATGGCAGAGATTGCGAGCCGTTTTATAATCAGACCAAATAGAATTGTTGCGGTCATTTTTAAACTTGCTAAAAGCACGCAGCATCCACGCGCGTGGCTGCGGATCCACATCACCGTACGTTTCCATAGACAACTCCAGAGCTGCATTACCGTAGACCACTCTAGTGTTACTAAATTAGGCCCTTTATTCGTCATTCGGGCGAAATTTGAAAATATGTGTCATTTTTATTATATTTTATTCGGGTGGTTTACAGTATACATAATGCATTCAAAAATAGCTTATCCATAAGCCATTTACAAATCGCCAATTTACAAAGTTCTCCAAATTGTTATATTCTTTTCATAAAATTATATTATTTAGGCGAAAATAATTAGAGAACCTCAGTTCTCATAACTCAATCTCATAGTTCCGTTACTCATAACGAAACACCTATCTGACAATCCTGGAGACCTCACTTCACAGCAGCGACCTATTTGACGTACGTCACGCACATCCGTACGGTGCTGCGTTCCAGTGTATGAATCACCTAAATAATAATGGGCAATGACTAACAAGGACAGATTATCCAATCGATATTGCCATATCCACACTTTATAATTTCTACCACTGTCAGTCGGTGGTTCAATTATAAATCGCGACATCACCCCCGCGCTTACCGATGCGGTCGTTACGTACAAGCACGTAACCTGATAGAGAAAAGGAAGTGGAGGACAAGGAAGGGTTCAGCCAAGATTCAGAGACAAGGATAGTGTGGGCAGGTGAAGCTGAGAAAGCTGGGGGATACTCTGCGCATTTATATAACAAGCATTAAAGGTTATATTATTGGACAAAGATGTGTTCAGAGAGGTGGGTATGCTATTATCTAAAGAGTTGAAGGAAGAACAGGAAGAGCAAGCAGAGTAGATAGAACCATCACTATCAGACATAAACTAAAAAGAAATCGGTCTGTGAGTAACTATATAAAATAAGTTAAGGTGGATCAATGCAAAAGGCAAAACCCGCCGGTCAACATTATTTAAAAAAGAAATACAATCAATGAGTTTTTAAACAGTAAAGCACAAATTAAAATTAGAAAGCAAAGCAAATACACCACAGCCTACTATACAAAATAGAAAGCGCAAACAACTACATGTTTCAAGTTTACAGCTGGCTATAGATGCATTAAGCACTCACGACTAAATAATATAAAAAGCAAAAAGCAAGATGGCTGCATGGGCCCAACATCCTTTGCCAATAAGTACGCAGCATGGACTTACCAACCAAAAGGGACTGCGCAGTGCTTTGACTAAAACCGGTCAGAGCGAGAGTCACCATCGATAGTCCTGTCGCCCCTTTTCATGAATTATCTTGATACTAGTAGTGCCTTAGGTTCATAATCATGAATCAGTATAAATCGTATACAATCAGAACAACAAATAATAGCACACACATGGTGTAATAAGATGAATCAACTGCAGTATAAGCCAATGCATGTACGGTAAAGAATTGACGGTATTAAATTCACGTCGTACGTACTGCTATCAAGTAAGCTGAGCAAATACAGTCGACTCGCTCCGGTCTAAGCGTAACAAATCGCGCGGGTACTTTCCATCATTTGGTCTCCGTGATTCTGGGAAGCGGGCTACTCGCCTTCCCAGTACACTCGCTGATCATAGGTGCCTGGTCTGAGCAGTTTACCTAGATCTTGACCTAGCCAGTACCTGGACACCCGGACAGCCGGACGTGGAAGATTTGCCTCCACGAGGATCTCTACCTTCCCCATAGTCCTGCCACGGTTGCTCCAACTATGAGTCGACTGCCGTGATGGGCGAGAGGAACTCGCTTCAGTCCAATTTCTACGCACCATGTCTATGACACTACTCAGAGTATATTATACTAGCGTTTGTTGGACTCAAATGGAAAGCTACTGTGCTAGTTCTATACGTACAGGCTCATCATCTTTCCACACCATATAAATGACAGTCGTATAATAATATACATGAACACTTACCAGGGTCACAGGTCACTGCGTATGATCTGCTCCGTTCACGTCCCTTGGGGTTTCCAACTGCGCGCCGTTTGCTGTCCTCGTGCCAACATACACAACCGTTATATTCAAAAGCATAGCCAAAGCGGGGTTACCACTTTACAAAAAGATTGACATAAAACGGTTTGACACTTACCGACTATTTTACAATGTCTCGTGTATTAAATTCGCGACACCCATCAATAGCCTGTAAATGTTATTATTTTGGACACGAATGCTATTCAGAGAGGCCACCGTACACTCCGTCCATAGTTGACACGAATAAAAACTCTGACAATAACTTCTAAATAAATTAATTTTAACATTCTTATCAGCTTTAAAAAAACCCTGGCAATCATATTGCCTATCACCGAAAGCGACCTACGTTGGCGCTCGATATCGGCATCGTTCTTTATGTCTGACGTAAGAATATGGCCAAGGTACCTAAACTTCTTTACAACATTAACAGGTTGACCACAGACAGTGACTGATGGAATGTCCTGGGGTCCCTTTCCCGACCCGAATACTAGACTTCTGTTTTTTAGCGTTATACATTAGGTTATGAGTCTCGGCATACCCTTCACATATTTTCAGTAACCTTCTAATGCCCTTGATAGAGAGGCTGAGCAGTACCATATCATCAGCATAACTAAGGTTGTTCACGTAACGATTGCCCAACTTTAAGCCTACGTGGGTCCTGCTCAGCTCCACTATCAAGTCATTGACGTACAAATTAAACAGGTCGGGAGAAGTAAGTTCACCCTGCCTAACACCACATGTCAGTCTGAGCTCATCAGACACAGCACCACCCCATTTAACAGTGTTGGTCT
Source organism: Blastobasis lacticolella (assembly GCA_905147135.1). Classification (NCBI taxonomy): domain Eukaryota; kingdom Metazoa; phylum Arthropoda; class Insecta; order Lepidoptera; family Blastobasidae; genus Blastobasis; species Blastobasis lacticolella. The sequence goes on along the minus strand of LR990049.1, from coordinate 20,633,115 downwards.
GATTACGATACCAATATCGCATCATGCGTATACACTTGTTTTCCGGGTTACATATAGTTACGTATAGGTCCAGTAAGATAGACTAGAGAAGTTAACCACTTCATTACCATCCAAGTTATTATCATCATCAACAGATATCTATGCACTATCCCAAGAATTCGCAGAGTTCAAAAAGTCTGTCTGGCAAGTTCTCTCGAAATTCAACATACGATTTGGATCTTTGGAACTGGGCCTGGACCGGCTTTTCTGAGCAGGAAGGTCCTACTCTTCCATGGAGTCGCTGAAATAAAGGAGGAAAAGCTCTGTGACGTTGTGGTTAGGGTGATAGGAATCCTGCCACCGGTTGGGGATCTCCACCGACAAGCCTCGCCCGATCCTTGTGCGCTTCCGTGAGTTGGAGCCCCGGCGCATAGTGTGGGACTTTTAAACATCGCTCAAGGGTACTGGTATCGTGGTATCAGAATTTTTGACTAAGTCCAGTTCCGATATGTTTATGTCAGCCCGTAAGCACTTCGGAATCAATAACTGTTGGTCGGTGGATGGGAAGATCGCCATAATTCCTCCGAACAAGTCGTGTACAAAAATTGAGACCACTACTCAGTTTCAATCCCTGGCTACTCAGTTCCCGAACGCTAGGGAACCTGCGCTTGATAAAAATATTAAAATATAATATATTTATGTATTTATATATTGAATTATTGTGCACGTCGTATCTGCGTTATTTTAGTCCAGCATCTCTCTTTTGTAGGCCTGCTGGAAGTACTTTCTCTTTAGAAATAAGCAGTGCCTGTTATGTCTTGTATACAGTTATATTTAATGGTTAAACAAATCTCTTCGGATGTAACGACTCACATAATTATGGTCAAACGTCACAAGGTAAGTTTGTTTAACCATTAATTAAATTTCGTCGTTACATACTCGAGATTTATATTTACTATATAGATGTTCAGAGTATAATTGCGAATTAAACCCAATTGAATACCTATAATAATTATATCTTTATTATACTGATACAAGTGCGACTAATATCGCGTGTCCCACCCTACACACCCGCAAGGAGTCTATTCCGATCTAAAAACATTATGACTTTAACATCACAATATACGTAAAATCAAACTTGGAACATTTCCCTAGCAAATCAGAACATCTGAGATACACACTTCGAAACAAATCTGATCTTAATTGTGAAGCCTACAGGTTACATAAATCAAAATTTATTATGACGAATTTCGGTCCTGTAGTCTACAATAAAATTCCAAAGTATATCAGGGACTATGACTGTTTAATAACATTTAAAAATAAACTAAAAGTATTGTTAATAGCAAAAGCTTATTACAGGTTGAAAGAATTCTTTGATGACAAATTCAAATAACAATAGTTTTAAGACGTTTTAATTAAATTAATCTCCTAACGTTGATATTGACCTATAATGTGAAAGACTGTATTAATTTCAATTTTATTTATAAATGACATGTAAAATTTTGAATTTTATGTAATAAAGAGTATTTGAGTATTTGAGTAATTCTTATTATTACAACGATTTTTAACCATAAATTGAATCTGCAAATGTACAATCATCATTATCTCTGTTAAGAGGTTGATTGTATAACTTCCCAAATATTAGCGAGTTGCCTGACCAGCCTGCACACCTTCTAATTATTTCAAACGACACTCCTTTACGATGAGCAGCTGACGTGGCAGCGTGTCGTGTGCTGTGCGCCGAAAATATATCAATATCGACACCACTGTTTGCCAATGTACTCTTTATCCATCTACTAACAGTAGAAGCACAGGCGTTATGAGTCGGTTTCCTACAAGTTAAGAAAAGTCTTTCCGAGCTAGGAGAACCTCTAAACTTATCAGTAACTTTGAGATAAGCAGAAAGTGTGCCCGCAGGACAGACTTATTTTTTTTTGAGAAAAAAAGGTATCACTAAGCGAGGCAATTCACGACCTGGAGCTGAAGATTTGATTGTGTCAGTAATGACAATTTCCACAAACGTATCCCGAAACCATATATTAGATCGTCTTATCAAAGACAACGTCTGGACTCGTTGTCCCGTAGACAATGCGATCAGAGTTGCTGTTTTTTCCGAAATTTGATTTATCGTTAGACTATCATTAGGATAAGTTAGCCAGACAATCTAATACCAGGTTTGGATCCCAGGTACAAACATATTTAGGATTAGATGGTCGTTTTTTGAAAACACCTTTCAAGAAACGTGTAACACTGTCATTGCCTCCGAATGATTTTCCAAAAATTTGTGATAACGCCGATCGGCAGGTATTTAAACTAGAATAATTAGCACCGTTATTATACTGCTCTGTAAAAAAATCTAAAATTATTGGTATGTTTAGACATAAATAATCAATATTTTTACTATTACAATATAGCCACCATTTTTTTAATGATACATTATATTGTTTTAGGGAGTTTAATGATAGTGATGATATAATAATATCTATAGTTTCTGGCTTTAGCTGTTGTCTTGAGTAAGCTGCCCTGATAACTTGCATGACACCAGGGTAAGAGACCTCCATAACGGATGAGGCCTTCTGAAAGGAGATAATAACATTTGACGGTTAGGACGCAAATGTACAGGATCACTACAAGCTAACTTCATAAAAAGTGGGTACCACGGCTGACTTGGCCAGTATGGTACAACCATAAACCCAGTTGCTTGATCAATGATGATTTTTCGCAAACATTTCAATATTAAAGAAAATGGCGGAAAGGCGTAGAAATAGTAGTGACTCCAATTCAAAGTAAACGCATCAATATTAAACGCTGACGGATCTCGTTTCCAAGATACATAGTTGGAACATTTGGCATTTAATCGAGTAGCAAATAAATCTATCTCGGGTTGACCAAACATTGTAACAATTTTCTTAAACGCCTCAGCCGATAGGTCCCATTCAGTATCGATATTAATACGTCTAGACTCTTGGTCAGCTTCAACATTTTCTTTCGACTTAATATAAGAAGCAAAAACAATAAGTTTTCTCTCTTCACACCACAGCCATATTTGGCGGGTTATATCATTCAAATATTTGTATTGTACGCCACCCATTCTATTAATATACAATACAATACAATACAATATACATTATTTCAGACACAATATGTCCATAGTGTAATACAAAATAAAGAAAATAAAGACAAAAATAAATAAAATGAAAATCTTAATTCTAACCATCTAGCAGTTTGGTCCAGTAAAGAGCACTTATATATATACTACCCTTTACTGAACAAAACCGGCCTAGATCCCATATGGACATCGTTCCAGAGCCTAACAATAGGACACTGTAGTCTGTCCATGATAGGGTTCAGGAGTCTACTGGCGCTGCCCAGCACTCGCCCAAGCAGGGAGGCTGTGCGCTTGCGCACAATGGCGTTGAAACCGTCCACTCTTGCATCCGCAAACATAGCGGACGCGCTGCAATATCTAGGCAGCCCCAGCAGTATCCTGAACGCGTCATTGTACTGGACGCGGAGCTCCCTGAATGCCCTCTGCGAATACTTGACCCACAGGCTGCACGTGTAAAACGACTGACAGTAGGCTCTAAACAGAGTGATTTTAACATCTCTTGTACAACGTGCGAACCTACGAGCCAACATATTCGCCCGTACAGCCAGGGCCCTCCGCTCCCTCTCAATATCTGCATCATCTGACAGATCCTCAGCGACCCAGTGTCCCAGGTACTTAAACCGTGAGACGAGCTTCAGCTGCCTTCCACCAAGTGTGACCGATGGCACCTTCTCAGGCTTTTTGTTGCCCGCTTTAAAAACCAGGAGCTCAGATTTATCGGTGTTGTACCTGAGACCATGGGTCCTTGCATATTCCTCACATATGTGAACCAATTTCCTCAAAGCTCCGATCGACGGACTCAGCAACACCATGTCGTCTGCGTAACTAATATTATTGACAATGTTACCATCAATCGAGCAGCCGACCCTGGTGTTACTGAGCTCGACGATCAGATCGTTAATATACAAATTAAAAAGGTTAGGCGAGGATAGACCACCCTGCCTAACCCCACACTCTAACCTATACTCATCAGAGTAAGACCCACCCCACTTTACTTGGTTGTTCTGATTACCGTACCAATATGTCAACAACTGCACTATATCTGGCGGAGCACTGGTATGTTCCCTCAATTTCCGCCAAAGCACCTCATAAGAAACTAAATCGAACGCCTTTGACACGAGAGAACTAGGTACCCTAAAGTGATCCTTAAAAAGCTGGGCTATGTGTCTATGATCACTGCACCCCTCCACGCTTGCTGGCATACTCGACGCCCCCCTCAGTCTGTTGGTTTGTTTCCAGAAGTTACCAAAGTCATTTGCTGAGTGGCTAGTAGCTAAAATGTCCATTTGTATCTGTGCTTGATTGTCTTGACACCACTTCAGCTTACTCTTAAATGCCTTTCTGGATTCACACATTTTCGAGTACAGTACACCCGTATTTGGTTTACCTTGTAATAACCAGAGCTGAAAACAGCGTCGAGCCTCCACATGCGCTTCGTGAACGTGTTTATTCCAGCCCGTAACACGTTTCCCTCTCCTAGGCTGTCGCTTTTTGGAGCTCGCGATGGCCGCCCCCGTCAAAGATTCCACCAACCTATGGTACAGCGTATCTACAACCTCTCTATGTTCCTCATTGGCACAGTAACCATCACAACACAAGCTACATTCCCTAGGAAAATCAATCTCCCTTAACTTCTTATTACAAAATTCACCATATTTTTGGATTTGCATACTATCTCTCTCTCCCCAAAATACATTGTTTGGTGTGCGTGTTAAGCCATGAATACAATTCAACCTTCCAATATTACACTCAATTTCAAGCGGGAAATGGTCCGACCAAAATACATCGTACCGTATCCTTACATTAGTAACCGCCTGTAAGGCCGACTCCGTGACGATGCAGTGGTCCAACCACCTCTCGCACCCATAAGCATCGCTGACAAAAGTGTATGAATTGGATGTTTTACCCAGCATATTATAATCTACACACTGCCAGTTTTGTTCAGAACAAAACTCTGAAAGTTCCCTGAAAAATAGTTCGCCAGGATGGGCATTAAAGTCCCCCATAATAAAAGCTGTATTTATAGAACTACTAACAATTATTGCACTTATTTCACTCATACAGTCTGTAAATTCAGTCAGCGAGTCCTGCGAGTCAGTTGGCATATACACAGAAAATACTAAGAATGAGCACTCACTTGTGCATGCGGATATGGCAACAGTGTTATCAACACGTAACAGAATTTCTATATTTTGACATTTATCTGCGAAACATTTAAGATCCATAAACACTGCTTTTAACTCAAGGTAGTTAATATGAAACTGGGATTCAGATTCACTCCAGAAACCATGTGTTCGTTCGCCGTTACACATCACGCCCCAACCAGTCAATGAAGCGTCTGAGAAAATCTCGAGAGAGAAGTTATTCATACTAATAGGACTAGTAGCAACCACTATATGTTTACTCCACCATAAAAAATCTGTCTGTTAATGTTTTTTCAAACACATAAGACAGTCATAGTCATCTGATGAGTTTTGTAAGGCTAACAATTTTTCAGTTTTGAAACGTTTAGTATACATCCATCCATACGGTATTGCTAGGCAAGCCGATGTGAGGACTCCTACAAATTTAGCAAACCCCCTTATAGTTAAGGTAGTTTTCTTTGAGGTTTCGGTAATTAACGCCAAAATCTTTTCCCGTTTTGTATTAGGCAAACCTAAAGTCATATTGATAGAGTTCAATTCATATCCAAGATATACTCGTATTTGCTCTGGCGTTAATTTACTTTTACTATAATTGATTACAAATCCAAGATATGTCAGTAGCCGAATGCACTCTTGGACACAGTTATTACAATCTTCAACGGATTGACTGAGACATAAGATGTCGTCCAAATATATAACAGTAATGTACCCCTTTTATCTTAGAAAAGCCATCACCGGCTTAAGTAGTTTCGTAAATATGTACGGCGCCGAGCAAAGACCAAATGGGAGGCATTGAAATTCATAAGTAATATTATTAAATTTAAAGCGCAAATATTTCCTACAAGAGGGTTTTATCGAAACTAAAAAATACGCGTCCTTAAGGTCAATGCTTGCCATAAAACATAACGGTGACATTAACTTCATGGCAGTACGGATATCCTCCATTTTAAAATGAGGAGAATCAATAAACTTATTTAAAAGCTTTAAGTTCAGTATAAAACGGGATGTACCATCAGGCTTGGGGATTAAAAATATTTTTGATAAAAATTGTCCCTGCGTATCCTCACAAGATACGACAGCACCAGATTTACACAGCCTGTCAATTTCTAATTGAACTTGTTGCTTCTCAGAGGAGCAAAAGTTATTATTTAGCGGTACAGATCGTTGGGTTACGGGTATTTTAAATGGAATATTGTAACCATTTACAATTTCAAATATGACAGGATCGTCAGTTACGAATGTCCATTGTTCAAGAAATTGTTTTAGCCTACCTGATATTTGGATTACCTCTATTGGGTCTTGTTGGACTGCGTTTTGAACGGTGAGTTCGTTGGAGCTGGGTAACGGTTCGGATGCCTGTATTTTCTGGGACCTTGGTAGGCAGGCCGATATTTGGCCCTCATTTGTTTGCCCCCGCGCTGAGCCTGGCGAGGTGGGCCTCTCAAGTTTCCCTGTTGAGGGGTGTATCTTTTACCTGAAATGTCCTTAGGATCCGACCTTTTTACTTGAAGGCCTGACTTTTCGGCCGTTTTCGAAGCTTTTATTCTTTCTCCGAGGCCTTCACCAAAGAGGAATTTATCTCTCTTAACATCCTGTGTTATATTCAAAAACTTTTTATCCAGAGTGGGAATAATAAATTTGCTTTTATTGACAGTATTTTCGAAATGAAGGTCTAATAGAATCTGGTTAATTTCTGATAACTTTTTAATTAATTCGACTTTGTCTAACTCAGTCTTAATAAGTAGCGAAACGAAAGTGTTTGCTATCTCGGCTATTCCTAAGCCTAAATGTTGTTGTGCTTTTTCTAAGCGTTTGTCTCTGTTCCGTGCTGAGTCAGTAAGGACAGCAGAAATTTCCGGGTTCAACTTAGGTGCTTTCACTAATTGAAAAATTTCAGGCACTACGACTTTATCCATTAGCTTAAGCTTGAGGTCTTTGTCCAGTCCTTCAGTTAGAATACGTCCCCAAAGGTCAGAGACTTGTTCCTGTATTGGCGGTCCGGGTACTTCCGGTTTGCCTTATGCAGCGCCGAGGGCGCCAATATATCTGTCGAAATTTCAGGAACCGAAGAAAGTGCTTGAACAGGGGCCGAGGAGCAGGAGGGCTCAGTTACATCAGGTACTTGGGGCTGATCGACTGGCAGCTCATGTTCAGCAATAGGTAACTCCGAATTAGCAGGAGGTACGACGACTGATGATCGAAGTCCTAAGTGTCGATCTGATTGATCTGAATAGGATATTACGTAAAGGTCGGAGCTGTGGCCGCCTCTTCGTTGAGATTGTACTCTTGAGTATTCGTTCTCTGTCAAAAGAGAAAAGAACATTTCGGTCACGATCGCATCATGACACTCAACTATAATGACTGTAATCACGTAACAGTACTACGTTAAATAATAGCATCGACTGTAATCTCGTTATAGATGACTACACGTACTATAGTACTAGCTCACAAAAAAAAATTGTTCCGACTGTAATCTCGTTACAGTACTAATAAACAAATAACAAATATATTCGGAAATATCTGACTTTAGTCTAGCTAAAGTACGGTAGGCCTGAGCGTACGTAATACCTGAGCAAGTATCTATCGTAAATATAAAATGTCGACCGTAATGTTTATTACGGTACCTACATAATTAATCGTACTTATACGATTAATATCTTTTAGATATCGATTAAGATATTTAGTCTCATTTATGTTTAAGTATTGTCAATAATAATAGTAACACATGTCACTATTTTAAATTTAAGGATATTTTTGCTTACACACAACACACATATACACACACGCACACACACAAACACACATACACACGACTATCTGATTAAAAATTAAGACATCTTTAATTAATATGTTAAATTAGTTTATTTTTATTTTTGTTATGTTTGTAAAAACCCATTATTAGCATTAAGGTTACTAATGAACAAATCATCATCATCATCATATCAGCCACAAGACGCCCACTGCTGGGCATAGGCCTTCCCCAGAGATCTCCCCAAAGACCGGTCCTGTGCTTTCCGCATCCAGCTGGTACCTGCGATCCTTACAAGGTCGTCGGTCAACCTTGTAGGAGGCCTATCCACGCTGCGTCTACCGGTACGTGGTCGCCACTCGAGAACTTTTCTGCCCCATCGGCCATCTGTTCTTCGAGCTATGTGTCCTGCCCACTGCCACTTCAGTCTGGCAAGACTAAGAAACAGTCGTGGGTGGAAGGAGGTGGCCTTCCAAAACTCACGAATGGAATAAATATTCAAAATTGCTCGAAATCCTTTACACATACACTGAATTTCCTGAATGGTCTTGAAATTTTTCTGGGCCAGTGGGTAGGAAGAGATCCCTCTTCTAGTCGTTTTAACTTGTTGTGTTCGTGACAGTCTTCGGCGGTTGCCGATCTAGCGGTAATGTGCAAATGGCAATTGTTTATCAGCTGATCTTTGGGGACGAGAGGTGGCAATAGGAACTCTAAACTTAATTAAGCATGGTAAACTCGCCTCTCTCGAATAATGATCGATGTTCGATAAGTTTTGATGAAACACATTCATCGCTAGCTCTTTCGTGTTGGCGCCGTGGCTAATCGTAAATACATATGTGATAATATTTTTATAACTATATTTTTATTAAATGGCATTTAAAAATAAAAATTTGCTATTTATTTAAAGTACAGCTTAATGTGCAACCAACCAATAACTAAAACTGTTACTAAAATTTTAATATAACAAACCGAAATAATAAATACAATTTACCAGTAACAGAAAAATATTTACAATTAATATTGTATAATATATATATGACGTTGTTGTGATATGTAGTTTAGGTTTAGATAGCGTATTGTGTGCAACGACCAATACGCAGAAGTCTAGTAATTTCTCCTTGTAAGACCACCGTACTCGCTATAAGGCATTAATGTCCGCATTTTTTAGGTCCATTCATTACACGAACACCATACAAGCCTCGCTAAGTTTTAGCAATGGCCTTTTCATTACACGAACCCATCTCGACTTTTCAAATGTTTGTTCATTACACGAACCCATCTCGACTTTTCAAATGTTTGTTCATTACACGAATACCATCCCAGCTTTAAATGTTTATTCATTACACGAACTCTATACTGGACTTCATTTATTTTCTCATATTTTTCAACTTTTCCCTGTTCTAATCGACTTCAAAAAATAAAGGAAGAATGAGCTTCTTCGTTCGACTATATAGCGGTGGTGGTTCAATTTTTTAGGTATAAATTGTCCAACGATTTCTTCGTCACTTGTGGACCGACTTTCCGTACCGACCGTAATCAGAGCAATCCTCGACAATTGTAAGCGCGTATCTTGTGATTATTACAATTATGTCGCTTCAGGGCGTCATCATCAGATGCTGCGTTATTTGCTTGTACCCGGGAAGTGACCATTTGTTTACAAATGCTAGCCAGAATACCAAATTTCAGCTTATTAAGGCTTCAGAACTGCCCTCACAGCTATATTTTGAAAAATGATAAGCATTCGGTTATAACAATGATATCACAGCTTAGGCAATGTTTACTCGCCGTTTTATTGCGGTAAAGTTGTCGAAATGTTTGAAAACGCTACGTATTTTTGTGTTAGTATGGTTAGTGGATTATATTATAGGTATGCAGTTCTCTGCATTAAAAGACCTTGACGCGAATATAGAGAAATGATTTAAAATATTACAAGATAATTTGTTATTTACACAAAGAAAAATCTAAACGAATTACTATATATCGCGCCTCATAATCTACAGTGTTGATGTACCTCTTTTCGGCCATTAGCTTGGCGGGACACTCAGCAACACCTGTATTATGGTTGCTATTTTGATGGCTTAGTCTTTTTTGTGCACTCGTTCAGTGTATCGCCACAATGGCCGCATGTGATGTCAGTCTGACGACAACATTTTGCGGCATGTCCATACTGCTGACACTAAAAGCAGCGACTGACACGAGTAAAGTCTCTAAAGTAAAGGGTATGATGACATGTTCACGAAAACTCTATCTTACGTTAAGAGCGCCTTACGTATGAGAGTAGGTATTTCTAAAACATAATTACAGGTCTCGGCATCTGTTTTCTCTGACTTATGACACATTGGACGTTAAAAATATCTCAATGTCATATTATCAAGCTTTTCTCATTATCATTCATTCATTTTTCAGGGTCAAGTCCGAAATACGAAGCAGTTCTTCGAGATCCTAGACTAAAACACCTGGCGCCGGGCACCTGGAACAACGGATCCAATGTGCCAGCGTTCATCGTACTCGACTATGCATCATTGGGAACCTAGCATATATGGTGTGGCACCCCATCGTGTTTGGGCTCTTTGGAACTCCCTGCGAATGTTTCTCGAACAGAACAATCTGTGGCATCCTAAATATTTGGCCACATCATTGTCTGTAGGTGAGATGGCGGTTAAACGTAATAAGTTCTCAAATTAAAAATATTATTTTTTCATAACAAGCTTTTATCGTGCAGTATAGTACCTACTCACCAAGACCGTTCCAAGCAGCCCAATCACGATGGTGTTATCTTCTTGCGTTCAGTAGTTCCTATGACCACCTTCCGTCATCATCATCAGACCTTACATATCATCTAGTAGAGGTTTATTTCTCATCATGACCATTCCAAAGTGACCAAACACGATGGGGTTATCTTATGTGCACATTATCTTCAAGAATTGCAGTTTAAAGCCACATTCCTATGCCATATCATCAGACCAGCTCCATAATACCATATTAATGTATTGTCATCCAAGTAACATAGGTATACTAAAATTTACGAACGCCGGCAAGTGGGTTAAGTTAGGCTTGCAAGACATGCAAAGTTCGTAAAAAGTTTTAAAGTCTTAAAAGGTCGTGCTCAGGTATCGACCGTAAATAATGCACATCGGCTAGTCCGGCTTCGTCGAGCGTCATCTCTGTCGCACGCGTGGGAGTAAATGCGAAGCCTTACCTAGCAGATGTCCATTATTTACGGCCGATACCTGTAAATAGAGCACCACACATAAAGAAGTTTTAATAAAGTAACAGAGATAAACGTTACAATATTATTTCTACAAAGTTCGATTCCTTTGTGCCGATATACTCGTAGATGATTTGTTTGTAGAATCGACGTACACTAGGGAGTTGTGAAAGATCATAATTAATACAATAAGCTCTATTCCATTTTAGGGGAGGCCGTAAGTCAATCTTTACGTAATATATGAATATATTTTACACCGCTTAGGAGCGTCAGTGACCTAGTGGTAGAAGTATCCGACTCGCAAGCATACCGGGTTCGAATGCTCTTACGATGAGAAAAAACATCATGATGGAACCTGCACATTCAGGCGACTGAAAATGTGACCATAATCTAATCAAGCCACCTTTCCCGGGTAGCAGGACCACGGAGGTCAGATGGCAGTCGCTCCACTGTATTAACAGGGCCCTTGTACGCGAGACCACAACCGGGGCATTAACGCCAAGATGATTATGATTATTTTTCACCAGCTGCTAAGCAAGGCACATGGCATGATCTTCGACAAGATGGTGAAGAACCAAGTGTTACAGATCGAGGCGCTCACCGCGCAAGTGGTGTCCACAACCAAAGACATCAACCAAATCACCAAATACCTGCTGGAGATACGCAACGGAGAGATGAAGGCCATGAAGGTATGTTTTTGTCCGCGCAAGGACTGTCACTACTTATTATAAAACAAGTAATGGAATGGCATCCCTCCCCTACCCCTGTTTTTATTCTCTTTGAAGGCACACGGACGTACGAGACCCTATCCCGACCCAATTAAAACACTTACCCTACACCTTTCCTATACCTACTTTGCCCTTACCCTTTTACTTTGCTTATAAACCTTACTCTTAAATCATTTTATCTATTGTTAAAAACCGCAATAAATCCGTTGCTTAGTTTAACAGATCTACGCGTACAAAGATACATAGAGACAAACGGCGGACAGCGACTTTGTTATATACTTTAAGAGAGGTAGGGCATAGCGGGGTATCCCGTTCGAATAGGAGCCGCCCGACTGGGGAAGTACCTCCACCTTACAGAATACCGCAGCTAAACAATATTCTTTTAAATAGTATTGTGTTTCTGCAGGTGAGTAAGGTTTCTAGTGCTCCATGGGGTGGGGATTTGGGGAGCCGTGGCTTTAGCAGTGGACTGGCATTTGCCTTTTTGCTGCCAGAGCAACGTGTTATAGAGGTGGGCAACGCATTGGCGATGCTCTTGGTTTTGCTAATGTCTATGGGCAGTGGTGACCACTTTCCATCAGGTAGCCCGCTTGCCTGTTTGCCTACCGTATGACATAAAAAAAAACTAATATCAATGAATAAAAATCATTTATTACATCCACCTTACACATGAAGTATGATAATATGGAAGTCCCACGTCGCGTCTGTCTGTTCGCGATAAACTGAAAAAGTACTGAACTGAAGTAACGAAGTCGCGCCGGGCGTGGGCTAGTGGTAGTGTAATATAAAATTCAGACAGTTTCTTAAGTCTCTAAGAAAGATATGAACAGTTGCTTCGAGAGAAAAGGGTGTAAGTACTGCCGTACCGTTGTAAAATACCGACCTTTTTAAGTCTATACTAATATTGTTTGTTTATTTGTAATGTATACATTTAAACTATTTAACCGATTTTAATAATCCTTTGAACCTATAGAAATCTTCACAACAGAAGGTAGTATAGAATAAACAGAAATTAACCAAGTTTACGTGTGCCGACTAATAATAGGGTTAATAGCAGCTCGCCCCATTGGCAGCGAAATCCTGTGAAAATTTTGAATGATGGTCAAGGTGTACCCCGCGCGCGAGAGTACAAACGAAATATTAATGCCAAGACAACTTAGGTGTCAGCGAATCGCTTTAGAAATCAGAAAAAGAGAATGAGTCTGCGACAGAGTTCGTGTAATGAACGAAACTTTCATTAAATGTGTTAGTCCAAAAATTCAATTAAAATCTATAATTCCGGGATGGAGTTCGTGTAATGAAAACACTACAAAAAGTAAAAGTTTATGAGTTAAATCACAGAGCCCGTACGTAGTTGGTAGTGCTTATGAAATGAATATGAAAAGTATATGGATGGTGTTCGTGTAATGAATAACCATGAAAATGTCTCTGCCAGTTGTCACCCTTTTGGAGACCAAGGCCTTTCAGGAATAATTACTAGATTTGAACGCGTATTAGACATTGCACGCATAGAGAGGCAAAAACACAATACGCTATCTAAACCTAAACTACATCAAAGTAATACACACACACACAAGTTTAGTTTTAACACCCCAAACTTTTCATTTAAATTAGTTATAATGTGTACTTAATATTATTAGCACTCTTGGTGGTTGGTAATAAAAACTATTGAAACGAGCGCCCAACTCGATTGATTTTGTATGTATCCATCATGCGAAGTTTAGGGTGGTTTCAATGGCATCTTCAGTCTCCATTATCCGATCAGCTAGATTGTGTGACAATATTGCATTTTTCAGCTCGATCAGAAACCGGGTCAAACCTTACTTTCAATAATTTCATTGCAAACATGCGGGACAGACGACAGATGATTGTTTTAAAAACAATAATTCTAATCAATGCTCCCGAAATAAATCTGATAATTTCAGGTATTGCGTAAATTGTAATAAGTAATGATTTTCATCTCAACTTCTATTTTATATTCTATTCGCGCGCGGCGGGCTTTGGAAGCCAAACTTTGCATCTTTGTGCAAGGCGTTATTTGTTCGAGCCGCTACTTATTGGGCGGGCTGCTCGGCCGCGCCCTTACATAATAAAAACGGTACGTCTTGTCTCAACGCGCAGAGGGCGCGCGGCGGCAGCGCACGGGGTTGTGTTTTGAATATTTATTTATTTATTATAGTTTGTTTTATTTTAGTAGTATTTTACTTTGATTTTATGAACTAAGCTTAAGCTTATAAGCTCCGACTCCAACTGACTTTAAAAAAATCCAAATATTGGCCTGGTAAGAATTAATTAAGTTTCGGGGAAGTACTGGCGTTAAGAGTCTCTCACCATCTTATTGCAGAGATTGCGAGCCGTTTTATAATCAGACCAAAAAGAATTGTTGCGGTCATTTTTAAACTTTCTAAAAGCACGCAGAATCCACGCTCGTGGCTGCGGATCCACATCACCGTACGTTTCCATAGACAACTCCAGAGCTGCATTATTTGCAACTGGGACATTTTGAGACTAAACGCTTAATATGCCACCAATAACTACTAAAACTGTTACTAAAATTTTAAACCGAATTAATAAATACAATTTAACAGTAACAGAAAAACATTTACAATTAAGTAATATTGTATAATATATATATGACGTTGTTGTGATGATATGTAGTTTAGGTTTAGATAGCGTATTGTGTGCAACGACCAATACGCAGATGTCTAGTAATTTCTCCTTGTAAGACCACCGTACTCGCTATAAGACATTAATGTCCGCATTTTTTAGGTCCATTCATTACACGAACACCATACAAGCCTTTCTAAGTTTAGCAATGGCCTTTTCATTACACAGACACCATCCCGGCTTTTTAAATGTTTGTTTATTACACGAACTCTGTCCTAGCCTTTGATTATTTTCTAATATTTTTAAACTTTTCCTGTTCTAATCGACTACAAAAAATTAAGGAAGGATGAGGTTCTACGTTCGATTATATGGTGGTGGTGCTTAATTTTTTATGTATGCATTGTCCATTGATTTCGTCGTCAATTATGGACCGACTTTCAAAACGGATTAATCGAGCTGGTCACAATGTAATCAGAGCAATCCTCGACAATTGTAAGCGCGTATGTTGTGATTATTACGATTACGTCGCTTCAGGGTGTCAACATCAGATGCTGCGTAATTTTCTTGTACTCGGGAAGTGACCATTTGTGTATAAATGCTAGCCAGAATACCAAATTTTAGGTTATTAGGGCTTCAGAACTGCCCTCTCAATATTCAAGTTATGTCTCACACTTCAGCTATATTTTGAATAATGATAAGCATTCGGCTGTAACAATGATATCATAGCATAGGCAATGTTTACTCGCCGTTTTAATGCGGAAAAGTTGTCGAAATGTTTGAAAACACTACGTATTTTTGTGATTGTATGGTTAGTGGATTATATTATAGGTATGCAGTTCTCCACTGCGATCTCCGTGGAGATTATGGCAATAACCTCCTCCTCCTAGATTTAAAATATTAACATGATAAGTTGTCATTCATACAAAGAAAAATCTAAACGAATTACTGTATATCGCGCCTCATAATCTACAGTGTTTATGTACCTCTTTTCGGCCATTAGCTTGGCGGGACACTCGGCAACACCTGTATTATGGTTGCTCGCCTTTTTAAGCGCGAGCACGTGGCGCATTTTAATAGCTTAGTCTTTTTTGTGCACTCGTTTAGTGAGGGACCTAGATCGCCACAATGGCCGCTGACGACAACATTTTGCGGCATGTTCATACTGCTGACACTAAAAGCAGCGAGGGTCACGAGTAAAGTCTCTAAAGTAAAGGGCATGATAACATGTTCACGAAAACTCTATCTTACGTATGAGAGTATATATTTCTAAAATATAATTACAGGTCTCGGCATCTGTCTTTTCCGACTTATGACTCATTGGACGTCAAAAATATCTCTATGACATTTTATCAAGCTTTTCTCATTATCATTCATTTTTGAGGGTCAAGTCCGAAATACGAAGCAGTTCTTCGAGATCCTAGACTAGAACACCTGGCGCGGGCACCTGGAACAACGGATCCAATGTGCCAGCGTACATCGTACTCGACTGTGCATTATTGGGAACCTAGCATATATGGTGTGGCACCCCATCGTGTTTGGGCTCTTTGGAATGGTCTTGAAAATAATAATCTTTATTTATATTATTTTAGGTATATATCAGGATACAACCATCAGGTACTATACCGCTCGATAAAAGCTTGTTATGAAAAAATATTTTTTATTAAAAACTTATGTAATGGAATACGCCAGACAAAGAGGCAAGCTGTCCCCTAACGTCCACATCAGCAACGCCAGGCGCGCTGCCAATGCGTTGAGGAACCTCTTGCATAGAGAATGCCCGTAACTAGCATTCATACACCAAAGATATAACTAAAGGTCATTAAAAATTAATTTGCGTTAAAACGAAGGCACTGGCCCCTGAAAACACCTTTCTCCTGTGTAAAGTTCGGACTGCAGGATCAGAACTTGTAAAGTTAAGCTTACAATGTCTTGTCTGCGAATATTTCTCAAACAGAATAATCTGTGGCATGCTAAATATTTGGACACATCATTGTCTGTATGTGAGATGGCGGTTAAATGTAATAAGTTCTCAAATTAAAAATATAATTTTTCATAACAAGCTTTTATCGTGCGGTATAGTACCAACTCATCCAGACCGTTCCAAACAGCCCAATCACGATGGTGTTATCTTCTTGCGTTCAGTAGTTCCTATGACCACCTTCCGTCATCATCATCAGACCGTATATATCAGCTAGTAGGGGTTTATTTCTCATCATGACCATTCCATAGTGACCAAACACGATGGGGTTATGTTATTGCGTTCATTATCTTCAAGAATTTGAGTTTAAAGCCACATTCCTATTCCATATCATCAAACCAGCTCCATGATACCATATTAATGTATAATGTATCCAAGTAACATAAAAATACCAAAATTTAAGTCAATTGAACGCCGGCAAGTAGGTCAAATTATGCTTGCAAGACATGCAAAGCTCGTAAAAGAGACTAAAAAGTCGTGCTCAGGTATCGGCCGTCAATAATGCACATCGGCTAGTCCGGCTTCGTCGAGCGTCGTCTCTGTCGCACGCGTGGGAGTAAATGCGAATCCGAAAGTAGCAGATGGCCATTATTTACGGCCGATACCTGTACATAGAGCACCACACATAAAGAAGTTTTAATAATATAATAGAGATAAACCTTACAACATTATTTATACAAAGTTCGATTCCTTTGTGCCGATATACTCGTAGATGATTTGTTTGTAGAATCGATGTACACTAGGGAGTTGTGAAAGATCATAATTAATACAATAAGCTCTATTCCATATTAGGGGAGACTGTAAGCCAATCTTTACGTAATATATGTATGTATTTTTTACCGCTTAGGAGCGTCGGTGGCCTAGTGGTTAAAGTTTCCGACTCGCAAGCGAGAGGTACCGGGTTCGAATGCTCTTACGATGAGAAAAAACATCATAATGGAACCTGCACATTCAGGCGACTAAATGTGTAACCATAATTTAATCAAGTCACCTTTCCCGGGAGCAGGATCACGGAGGTCAGATGGCAGTCGCTTCACTGTATTAACAGGGCCCTTGTACGCGAGACCACAACCGGGTCATTAACGCCAAGACCATTTTTCACCAGCTGCTAAGCAAGGCACGGGGCATGATCTTCGACAAGATGAAGTGATGGTGAAGAACCAAGAGTTACAGATCGAGGCGCTTACCACGCAAGTGGTGTCATTAACTAAATCACCAAAGACCTTCTGGGGATACGCAACGGAGAGATGAAGGCCATGAAGGTATATTTTTTTCCTCGCAAGGACTGTCACTACATATTATAAAACAAGTAATGGAAACGACGCGGCTTCGTTCGGGTGGCATCCTTTCCCTACCCCTGTTTTTATTCTCTTGGAAGGCACATGGACGGCCGATCCATCTGATCGAATCTCTCCATCCTAAGGGGAGCCCCCCCCCTATCCCGACCCGATAAAAACACCTACCTTGCACTTATCCTATACCTACTTAGCCCCTACATACCCTTTCTCTTTGCTTATAACCTTCCTATTGAATCAATTTATCCATTGTTAAAAACCGCATTAAAATCCGTTGCTTCGTTTAACAGATCTACGCGTACATAGATACATAGAGACAAACGGCGGACAGCGACTTTGTTATACATATACAAATATGGAAGTCCCATGTCGCGTCTGTCTGTCTGTTCGCGATAAACTTAAAAAGTACTACAGTATAAAGTTCAGGCTGTTTCTTAAGTCTCTAAGAAAGATATGAATAGTTGCTTCGAGAAAAGGGTGCCTGTCTGCTCGACTTGGCGGAGGGCACTGCCGTACCGTTGTAAAATACCGACGTTTTAAATTCTATACTAATATTGTTTGTAAACTATTTAACTAACTAACCCATAAACTATTTAACCGACTTCAATAATCCTTTGAGCCTACAGAAATCTTTACTTCAGAAGTAGTTTACGCATGTCGACTAATAATAGGGTCAATGGCAGGTCGCCCCATTGACAGCGAAATCTTGAATGATGGTCAAGGTGAACCCCGCGCGCGAGAGTACAACCGAAATATTAACGCCTAGATGACTCTTAGGTGTCAACGAATCACTTTAGAAATCAGAAAAAGAGAACGAGTCTGGGACAGAGTTCGTGTAATGAACGAAACTTAAAAAAAATGTACTAGTCCAAAAATTAAATTAAAATTTATAATTCCGGGATGGAGTTCGTGTAATGACAAAAACTATAAAAAATAAAAGTATACGAGTTAAATTACAAAGCCCGTGACGCTTATGAATTGAATATTATAAAGTATATGGATGGTGTTCGTGTAATAAGTAACCACGAAAATGTCTTTACCAGTTACAACCCTTTGAACCTTTGAACTACATTTGAACGCGTATTGGTCAATTCACGCATAGAGAAGCAAACACACAATACGCTATCTTAACCTAAACTACGTCGAAGTTATACACACACAAGTATTAAAACCCCAAACTGTTCATTTAAATTAGTTATAATGTGTACACTTAATATGATTAGCACTAAATGGTGGTTGGTAATAAAGACTATTCAAAACGAGCGCCCCAACTCGATTGAGTATGTGTATTGTGTATCCATCATGCAAAGTTTAGGGTCCAATGGCATCTTCAGTCTCCATTTATCCGATCAGCTTGATTGTATCACAATATTGCATTTTTCAGCTCTATCGGAAACCGGGTCAAATTAAACTTGCATTAATTTCATTGCGAACACGCCAGCGGGACAAATGACAGATGATTGCTTTAACAACAATCAATTCTATCCAATGCTCCCGAAATAAATTTGATAATTTCAGGTATTGTGTAAATTGTAATAAGTAATGATTTTCATCTCGTCTTATATTCCATTCGTTAGCGGCGGGGCTTTGGAAGCCACACTTTGCATCTTTGTGCAGGCGTTATTTGTTCAAGCCGCTACTTACTGGGCGGGATGCTCGGCCGTGCCCTTACATAATAAAAACGGTACGTCTTGTCTCAACGCGCAGAGGGCGCGCGGCGGCAGCGCACGGGGTTTGTTTGTTGGCGCGCGCAACGGCTGAGCTTGTGTGTTGACTGCTGCTGTGAATTGTTTCATCATCACCATCACAGCCCATAACAGTCCACTGCAGGACTTTGGGCCTCTCCCACAAAAGGGGAGGTTATTGCCATAATCTCCACGCTTGGCAGGCGGGTTGGAGATCGCAGTGTTGCAAACATAACAATGGAAAACGTTGCTGCCCATTTTCCAGTTTACGGAGACTCTAGATCTTTTGTCTTTAAACATTAGTCGCCTTGTACGACACCCATGAGTGTAAAGGGTTGGTGCTATTCTACTCTGCCGGACACCACACGGCTTGATCAATGATTGATCAATTCTCAGATAAAACATAAGTCTAATAAGTTATTATGTGACTAAAATAAAACGTATCGTTACTTAAGTAAAGTGAAGAATTATAGTTTGTTTTATTTTAATAGTATTTTACTTTGTGAGGCAGTTAAATCTGCAACGTGGCGCTTAACGGGAGAATATAATGATAGTCAATGGCTCTCGTACAAGCATTTAATGTGTCAAATTAACTAGCCTTAGGTTTGAATTGTGTGGGTATGAAGTTTCATATCTGCGAATAATCAAATATGAATCACTCATACTTTCGAATGCTACAGTACTCGAGATAAAATTTAGTCCTCCAATTCCCAAAAAGATGGTGTTACGAGTCTCGAATTCATTTCTCTCGCATATTTGGTTTGTTTACCTACGTAATAATTCCGTTACGAGGGTAGTGTGGGTACTTGGAAAAACGGACGTTCTTAACTGGACATTGACTGCGCGTGTTAGATATAAGGTATATTAGTATGTTTTAATTAGCATTAAATATCGTGATTATTAATATTAAATATGTATTTCAAAATACTTTTGAAAACATTTTACCAACTTCAGGTCGAAGTGTGGTGATTTCCGAACGATTATTTGTCTTTGATCAGTTAAGAACTGTTTATGAGAAACTTCCTTAATTAATTATGTAAGTAATAAATTTATAATAATGTTAAATAACGTAAAAAGTATTGTAATACATTAAATTAACATGTAGTCAATCTATTAGTAAATTTAGGAGACCGGAAATGAGAATAGAAATGACATTTCCAGCTAGATAGCTGGTATAAAAGTCCAGTAGGAAGGCTGAGAGGGACTTTTGCTCCAGAGCCGGCACAGAGTTAAGTACAAACTTACATTGTCCCCTTTCTCCCAGATGTCAGACAGTATAGACGTACTTTCGGTTAAATTTGTGCAATATAAATTATAAATTAAAATCAAATAATAACTCGATAACTACTAGGAGCGCAGTGCAACAGAGAAGTCATTTTTAAATAATTTGAAAGAGATAGCACTGGGGTGAGTGTGACACAACTACATTTCTGGATTCCGCACTCAAACGCACAACAAACCTAATCATTTCTCATTGGCCAATTCGAGACACGCCTACTTGCTTCTGCGCAGGAGCAAAATTTATAAGGTCGGAGCCATAATCTACAAAAAGTTCGCTGTGCTACCGCCAACATTAAATCGATTACCTAACCACAAGTACGGAGCCGTCGGAACAATTAGGCCTACAATTCAAAATGAAAAGAATATGGCTAGCAGCTTCGGCTCGGACCCAAATGTTTTTAGCAAGAGGGACCGAGATAATCTGATACATCGCCAAACAAAACGTCACCGTTGCCACTGTGGTGATTTGACGGCTTTTCGTAACGAAATAAAATCGATATTGTTGTCCTGGAATGAAGAACAAGATAAGCAACTCTCTCAAATACACTCTTCCATGCTCGATATGCAAAAACAAATGTCCGTTATACAGGAAACTAGCCTAGAAATAGAAAAATCAATGGATTTCTTGTCGTCACAGTATGATGCAATGGCTACAAAAATGTCCGTTTTTGGAGCATAAATCCAATAATCATACCCAGCAAATCAAGGAATTAGAAAACGTGATCGATGAAGTAAACCGCAAACTAGTTATGAATTGTGTGGAGATACGTAACATCCCTTTAAAACAAAAAACAAGTCAGGATGAATTGCTAGTAATGATTGGCTCCGTGATCAAGGCTATATCTGTTGAAATTGCACTCTCCTCTATTCTCCTCCTCTCTTTAAGAGAGGTTTATAAGAGGGCATAGCGGGGTATCCCGTTAGAATTGGAGCCGCCCGACTGGGGAAGTACCTCGACCTTACAGAATACCGCAGCTAAACATACTCTTTTAAATAGTATTGTGTATCTTCCGGTGGGTAAGGTTTCCAGAGCTCCATGGTGTGGGAATTTGGGGAACCGTGGCTTTGGCAGTGGAGGGATATTTGCCTTTTTGCTGCCAGAGTAACATGTTATAAAGGTGGGCAACGCATTGGCGATAGTCTCGGAGTTGCTAATGTCTATAGGCAGTGGTGACCACTTTTCATCAGGTGGCCCGCTTACCTGTTTGCCTATCGTATGACATAAAATAAAAAAAAAGTATTATGTACAATTGTTGCCATCTAAAACCGAAACTAAAATAATTTTGCTTTTGCTAAATAGTTTACTGGACAAAAATAAAATATTAAGAACAGCGAAAACCTACAACTTGCAGAACCCTAACAATAAACTAAACACTGCTTCTATAGGAATTAATGGCCCATCACAACCTATCTACCGAAACTATAATAGCCGAACAACTGACTAATAAAGATCGGAAACTCTTCTATCAGGCAAGAGTCATGGCCAAGGGCACCTATAAATATTGCTGGACCGAAAACTCAAGAGTCCTCTTGCGGAAAGAAGACGATAGCAAAATCATAATGGTCACGAATGAGTCTCAGCTCCATGATTTAAAGGTCCAAGACATTTTGTCTATGTGACTAATTGTTTCCATAGAATATTTCATTGCATGTTATATTACGTTAACCTCCACTAGGAAATGTTGTATTTTGATTTAACCGTTCTATTAATTTTTTATAATAAAAACGTTTGTAAGCCTGTAGTACTACACACCCAACACAGTATACCTAAAATGCACCTACTTTTAAACAATTCCTACACACTAAATATATCGCTAAACAACATCCCTACACACCAAAAATACGCCTCTCAGGCAGTCCGCACATGACGCAACACGGACGCGACAGCGACGCGACGGAGACATGCAGGACGCATGCACGACACATGCACGACACATGCAGGATGCATGCAGGACGCATGCAGGACGTCAACTGACGATTTACGAAGATCATTTGGCTCGTGGCCGAAATCAGAATTAACTCTGCCATCTTGTACAGCGTCACTTTTGACAGACAGCTGGAGTTAATATTTGACACTCACGCCCTCATCCAAATGCCAAATGATCCTTGTAACTGTGATGCAATGAGAAAAGAAAATGCTCCTTTTAAGACGAGAGAGCACAATGTCAAATAATGCGTGAAACAGATGTGCTCAAACTAGAAGAACATTATATAAAATACCATTGCATCATAGTTTATCTTATCTTATACACTCAGCTGCACAAAAACTTGGCCAAGTGCTTCTCGCAAATTTATAAACAAACTATGGGTTATTCATGAGATGTTTAGTCGTGCGTATAGATAAGAAGGAACTTGTTTAGTTTATATACTTGTCTAGGACACGGGACGACCCGTCATCCCGTGTCCATGACGATCGTTCGACGTTCGACGTTCGACGTTGAACAGTCTCGGAGCCGATTGTCACCGAGAGTAGTTCAGCTCAGTAATACCATTATATTCTACTGTCATTTATTTTATATGTATGCAAAATTTTAATTAATTTGATTACCGGAAAGTGGGGAATGTATGTTTGATGTGAACGCTGACTTGTAACCAATGAGAATGGAGAACAGCATCCCAGTACTTTAAAGTTAAAAAAAATAGAGTATAATTGCTAATTTCTTGCTTACAATTGTATACTCGATAGTTTAAATGTTCAGATCATTTAAGGTTAATTCTGACGTCAGCTAGGTGAGTCAGGTAAATGTAGGTAGATACGTATAATATCTAAACTTCTTAAGTGTATGCGGGCTCCCAACACACTCTATTCTCCCAAATTACAAGTTTAACTGCGTTATATTTCAGTCAGTATGTTTATTAGTCTTGTTCGTGGCCAATCCAAAGGTTGTATGTAAATAAAATGCGAATAAAGTGTAAGATTCGATAAGAGTAATCCGAGAAGTACGATGATGATGAGAGTGTCGGTAGCCTAATAGTTAAGGGGTCAGACTCGTACCCTGAAATACTGGGTACTAACCCCAGGTCCACTATGTACCTATGACTCTTTTCTGAGTTATGTACAGTTGAACATTAACCTATACCCTTACGGTGAGGGAAATCACCATACTATTTGTTTTAAATCTCGGTTGCGCTCCCGCCCAACACGCGGAGGCCCGCGGTCAAACTTTCTGCTCTTCTTAGATGACTTTGCACGGTCTTTGACACCCTTAGTGGTGAGTCTGTTGAAACGCACGTCACTCTTTACGACCTGGGCCGATTTCTCCTTCCCGTACCTGGAGAGCGTGGCCGGACATCTGTTCCCCACGTAATTTACAGCACACTCTTTTATCAGTTTACCTGCTTTGCATTTATATTCAGTATCAGAGATGTACTATGATGAGAACGTTGGAGGCGTAATGGTTAAGGGGTAAAACACGTACTCCGAGGTACGAGAGTTCGAACAGCAGTGCCAATGCTCTTTATAAGTTATATACATTAGTTGAACACTACGCAGTGGCCTTGCGGTGAGGGAAACTTCGTGATGCAATATGCACGTTCAGGCCCCAGGAATGTCCAATCTGGTCAGGTTCCCTTGTTAACAGAGTCACGGTGGTCAGATGGCAGTTGCTCCACTATAATTGCCTGATCTCCCAAATCATGGATCAAGACGGACCCCGGGCACTTGCGCGCGAGACCACAACCGGGACATTATCACCAAGATGACCAGCCGAGATGTATGGTTAATTTTAAAATGTCATTGAAAGATAGGTATTTTGTTTATATTCAGAGGCCCACGCGGATGTAGTCGCGGGCAACAGGTAGTATATAATAATAATATGGATAATCCGCTGTCATGGCCTATCATCGCCACAGAAACCATAACCACAACCACTGGAAAACTGAATTTGTCATATAAAAGTCTTACACTACTTTAATTTTGTAGACGCTATGGCTAGTGGCCAACGTAGATGACGTAGTGTAGAATTATCTAATGTCAAATTAAGTTTGCAACTGAGTTAGGCAATAGTCCCCCCGTCATGCTACTATATGAACTAGTGTTGGGACGAACATTCAGTTCTGGCTCTAATTTTATAATAGTTATTGAAGGAATAATTTATATAATAATTATAAAGTGTCTCAGTACCCTGTCACGACAATTTTTGATATGGAATCCATTAGTATTTATTTATTTATTTATTTATTTACTTCACCATACATTTGTAGCATTACAGTATACTTAACACTAATGCACTACAAACGTGACAACAATTTTACAAATAAAAATAGTAATAAACTATGGCACATTTCCATGCAAAATTTAAATAATTAGGAACGATCATTCATTCATCAACTCACAAAACCTCAGACACATACGTCGCACGTCTGTCCATCCACTAGCAAATACGTCACACTCAGGTGCTGATGTCTGAAGAGCGTTCAGCATGTCCATAGCGCGAAGTAAAGGAGAATGCGCGCGAGCTACGGTTCGCGCGGCCGGAATCGCGAGGAGCCGGTTCTGACGCGCTCTTAGGATTATTCTTGGCTTAGGGGGGACAAATAAACTTACTACCTGTGAGACCAAAGCCGTACAGTCGGCATCCCCGCGCAACGTGAGACATACCATTATAAGCAAATTAAAGTTACGAATTACTTCCAGAAAATTGAAACCTAGCGTACCCAGCAGGTATTTAGTGGGGTATAAAAAGGGATAGTATCCATACATTTTTTTATATAGAAATCGCAGAAACGCTTTCTGGACTTTCTCCAGAAGCAAGTCATAACTACTCTCATATGGATGCCAAATGACAGAGGCTGACTCCAGTTTACTCCGCACTAATGCACAATAAATGAGTTTGATGGCACGGGGGTCTTTAAAATCGCGCGAGTTTCTAATTACGAACCCCAGCCTCCTTGAGCAGTCCGATGCAAGACTTTCATATGCTCATGGAAGTTTAGCGCGGGATCAAAAATAACGCCCAGGTCCTTAATTGTGGTGACACGATTAATTATGTTAGCGCCCAGCGTATACTGAGCTACAAAAGGACCTTTAGACCGACTAAATGACATGACATGGCACTTCGATGGATTAAAGTGTAGCTTATTATTTACACTCCATTTATACACAGCATCGATGTCCGACTGTAATGACTTACAGTCGGACATCTCAGACACCTTATGGATGAGCTTAAGGTCGTCAGCATACAACAAGCTACGAGAAGATTGGAGAGCCTGTTTCATGTCATTCACCATTATACTAAATAATAACGGACCCAAAACTGAACCCTGGCTGACCCCGGAACGTGTATGATACGTACCAGATTCATAGCAACCGTGGCGGACGTATTGTTGCCTGTCACGCAAGTAACTAGCGAAAAGATTCAACAATGATAGAGAAAACCCTATAGAACATAGCTTACTCAGCAGCACATCATTATCAACCCGGTCAAAAGCTTTTTTAAAATCAAAGTAGACCACGTAAAAAGTATGTAAAAATCTAATGTACTTTCGGCATACCATTATATCACGAACCGCTCAACCAAGCCCAGCAAACCAGGTGTCAGGTAATAGAGTGTCTCGGCGCTCTTCCACCAACAGTAGGTAGTTATAATTTTGATACCTAACTTACGTCAGTCGCCTCTATTCTTTCTCTGCATGAGTGTATATTTGGGCCTCTATTCTTTCTCTGCATGAGTGTATATTGGTGTATATTTTCCTCGTTAAAGCCTAAATATCTTCGGAACTGCAAGTCAGTTTGCGCAAATATAAAGTGCTTTGTGAATTTCAGAATAAAACCTCTCTTATAGCACTATCATTGTGAGTACCAGAAAGACTTACAAAATATTATAACAACATTAACCTAGTGTGGTGACTAATAATTTGACGAATAGGCAAACACCAGCGCGAAGAAAGAACTTATTAAACAACTGTACCGCTATTCGAAACCTAATTTATGAGTGTGGCAACACTGTCTTCTTTCTGATTGGCCGCAAGTGCCCCTGTTCCTTACTTCATGTTAGTCCCCCTTTTGCGTCTTACCCCTTCCACCAGGCAGGCATTTGGCGCGGCGGAGTGACGAATGCTTCCCTCATTGGCGATTTGTTCTTCGAACTGATCGGTCGTGGTAAGTGAAATTTACTTACACTTTTTACTTTTCATATTTTCATATGTAATTTCAAAAATATTTCTGTAAAAAGATAGCACAGAACTATCTTTTTGAAATAACGGTTATAACCGTTCGAATTTTATTTTCTATAGATAAAATTATTTGATTACCTGTTCCTTTTCAGCTACCCACATTATAATTTTTTTCGTTTGTACAACGGTTATTTTAAATTTGTTCTTAATTTGCAGAATAAAGACAAAGAGCTTTTCGGGAAGGTACGTACGAAATGGAAGAGACACGCTCAACGCCGGCGCGTGTAAGTGCTAAACGCAACCTTCCATCAACCGGAATAACCGCCGACAAGCGTCAGCGGGTCGATCCAGGTGTTATTAACAACTTGGCACTACAGGTTAGCCACATCCAAGATTTTTTGCATACTCTTATGTATTCTGATGATTGTCCTGCCTATCAGGATGACGAAAATGTCGATAATGATGATATTTTATCATTAGATACCAGCGGTGACTTATACCTAGACACAGAGGCAGCTCCAGCTCCTCAACAAAATGTACAAGAGGCGGTCAATCCAACCCCTCGTCAACTAACCACCGAGGCGGCCACCCCAGCCCCTCAGAGCACAGCTCAAAAGAATCCCTCTCCTCAAGAGGATTTCGCCTTTAATGTGAATACTACTCTTAAAGAGCCTACCATGCCAAGAACGGAAGCACATTTACTCGAAAGATTAGTTTCCGTCCAACACTTTGACTCACCCGAGTGGTCCGACGTTTGTTACGCGGACTCTCAAAAACGTTATTGCTCTAAACCGGGCTTTACAAATCTTGATTGCAACGATGAAATTAAACCATATGATAAATTTCATAATCTAGCACTAACCGAAAGAGGTTTTGCTGCAATTACCCAAGGGGTATTAAAACAACAAGAATCCGCAGAAAACGGGTTTCGGGAGCTAGTTGCATGGATAAAATCTTGTGAGATGTTAGATATTTCCAAGCTTGAACTTAAGATACGCGAGATTTTTTCTGGTGACTTTCAAAAAGATTCCACCAACTTACTGCAAATGACGTGTGGGCACCGAGCTGAAGTAATTCAGCAGCGTCGTAACGCAATATTACGTTTTGTTAAAGACAAGTTTGTTAAAGCAAGTATTAACAAAATCCCTCCTTCATGCGAATTTTTATTTTCTCCATCAGAGTTCACATCAGTCATTGATAAGAATGGAGGTATGAGTAAAGTCTTTTGGCCTCAGTCGAAACCTCATAATAACAAGTTTGTGCCCCAGAATACTCCTGGCCAACAAAAGAATATGAGGCCTGCGCAGGATTCTCAGGATTTAAAGAACTCAGGTCCTAACTTTGCCCAGGGTTTTACACCAATGCACAGTGTACCTATGTACCCTTTTACTTATCCTTCATCGCCTCAGGGAGCAATGCCTTTCTATGGTCAAACTTTGTTACCAATCAGTCGTACTAACGTGCCCGGACAAAATTTTCGTCCCCGTGGTCCTAGACCCCGAGACTTTAGCTCAATACGGCAACCTAGACCGAGCTCGTCTCGAGGTGGGCAAGGAAAACGTAAATTGTGACTCGATTTTCCAAGCCGGTTGCCTACAACATCATTACGAAAATTGGGAAGCTCTCGGAGCCCCAGATATGATTCTAAAAATAATAAAAGTAGGCTACCGTATACCTTTTATGATGATACCACCGCTTCACAGACCGGATCTGACGGCTCTTTCTATATCTGTACCATACTCGAAAGAAATGGAGACACAAATAAATGTTTTAACACAAATGAAGGTTGTGGAGCACGCACCGCAGTCTCCAAGTTTCCTTTCGAGCATGTTTCCATAATTGTATGGAGTCTACCCATTTTACCCGCTAATGTATCCAACACTCTTCGTGTTGGGCATGGTGGGATATTTTAAGTTGGAGGTTCGACGAAATGTAGCGTTAGCAACTTATGTATTTAAGGTGTTTCGGGGTATCATTACAAACCCGGAAGTACTGGAGTCGCTGGAATTACTGGTACCAAATTCGAGACTGCGAAGGAATTGTAGAGACGGGACATTTGCTACCCCGCAGTGCAGAACCAACTTGCTTTTGAACGCCCCGATTAAAACAGCACTGAGAATAATAAACGAAGCAGGAAAATCGGTTGATTTGTTCCACTGTTCAATTCAAAAATTTAGCGAGACAGTAATTTTTGCAATGTGTAATGTAAACGGAATATAGATAATATAGAATAAGTAATCAATTAGTTAATAATGTTAGTAATTATAAAAATGGTATTGTATATGACGTAACTTTATATTTTATTTATTAATAGTATTGTATAAATCAGGACAAATATTAAATTAATTAACATTGACGTCAACATTATCGCATTGGTTAAGCTGTAATGATAATGCTTGCAATAATAAATAAATAAATAAATAAATAAATGTTTCTTACACCAAAGAGCGACGGCACTTGTCGTCCAATATTCAATTTAAAACACCTCAACAAATTCATTTATGTAAGCAAATTCAGGTTAATCAATCAACAAAAAGTTTCTACCTTTCTACAACCGAACGATTGGCTAGCGAAAATCGACCTGTCCAATGCCTACTTCCACATACCAGTAGCGCACAGTCATCGAAGATTCCTAAGGATGATTTTTCAAGGATCAGTTTTGCAAATGACTTGCCTGCCGTTCGGCCTAGCCACTGCGCCGAAGGTATTTGCCACATTTACCAACTGGGTCGGTCAAATACTCAGGGACCAGGGTATACGCATCCTAATATACCTAGACGACTTTTTGATAGCTCATCCAAATGCAGAAATTTTACGGAGTCAAGTGCAATATGTGATAAAACTCCTAGAATCATTAGGTTGGCAAATCAATTACAGAAAGTCGATACTAATCCCACAACTAGAACTACAATTCCTTGGCATCGTATGGAATACATTTCAAAATCGAAAGTACCTACCTGTAGAAAAACACGAACGCATCCAAATGAGACTAAATCAGGCCCTGTCCAGGAAAAGCCTATCATTGAAAGAAGCACAAAGGATAGTAGGAATTTTAAACTTCTCCAGCATAGTTGTCCCGTACGGTCGTTTACATTTCCGATATCTACTGAAATTCGTAAACAGTTTGCTGAAAGAGAATCCCCACACACAATATCTCCTTCCAATAGAAGTAATGACCGAACTGATATGGTGGGAGGAACATTATACAAGGAGTTCACTAATTCACTTCCCATCAGCGAGTCACTTCCTTTCAACAGATGCCTCGGGCCTAGGCTGGGGAGCCCAGCTAGACAATTTACAGCTAAAAGGTATTTGGAATACACAAGAAAAGTCCCTACACTCGAATCAAAAGGAAATGACTGCGATATTACGGGTGTTAGAGAATTACGGTCACATTCTAGAAAAAACAACTGTCTCGTTCCAATCCGACAACATCACGGTTCTGTCCTTTCTCAGGAACGAAGGGGGCACAAGATCGGAACCCCTAATGAACCTCACATATCGTATCTTTCACCTTCTCCAAGCCCATCACATTCGCCTGAGCTTAAACTATCTGCCGGGCAAGTACAATGCGGAGGCAGATCGCCTTTCACGGGGTTGTCCTCACCCGGAGTGGCATCTACTACCGGCTTTAACCCAGAAAGTCTTCGACAAATGGGGCTTGCCCGAGATCGACCTCTTCGCATCTCATCGAGCGCATGTTGTCCAACAATACTCGACCCTAGACATGACGGACAAAGAAGCATTATTCGTGGATGCCTTTTCTCAAAGCTGGGACTTCAAGCTCGCGTGGGTGTTCCCACCTCCATTCTTAGTTCCAAGAGTTCTAAGCCACCTGAATCAATCGAGAGGTGTATTTTTACTGATAGTTCCACGTTGGGAAAAGGCCTTTTGGAGACCAGATCTAAAGAAACGGGCCATAGCGCCCCCATTTACCATACAGAACCTTCAAGCAGCGTTAGTCGATACAGTAACAGGTCGCCCTCCCCCGAAAATACACGAGCTGACTCTGGAGATCTGGAGATGTGGGGGTGGGATGAAATACTAGCAGATTGGACCCCTGAACAACGCAATTTATTACGACAAAGTTGGCGTGAGTCTACTAGAAAGTCGTATAAAGCTGCTTGGACCCGCTGGTATATGTGGGCCAAGAAGCACGAAGTTCGGGTGAGTTCACCATCAGGGTCAGATCTTGCTCGGTTCCTGTCAGATCTCTACCAGAAAGAAGGTCTTGCCTACAATACAATACTCTTTCACAGATCAGTAGTCTCGACGTTAAGCAATCCGAATAATGAGCAACTAGGTTCTCATCCTTTAGTGAACCGCATTTTGAAATCCATTTCAATTGAAAAGCCTAAACTGTGTAACAAACCACCGATATGGGACATTGATGATTTAAGTACCTGGCTAAGCAACAGCTTTAATAGGAACTTAAACCTTTACGAATGCTCTAGACGGACAGCCTGCCTTCTTTTACTATGTTCCGGTCGTAGGGTCCACGACCTTACGCTATTGTCAATCGACCCAGAAAACTTCTCAATTTCGGAAGATTGTGCAACGTTTTGGCCTTTGTATGGATCCAAAACAGATTCTCACGATTATCGACAGTCGGGATGGAAACTTCAAGTTAACCCAGATAGTGACGCATTAAATCCAATTTTTTGGATTAAAACATTAATTAGACTTTCCAAGAATAGAAGAGATGCATGTAGGATCTCCAATCTGTTCCTGACGACATGTGGAATACCTAAAGCTGCATCACGAACAGTCATTGCACGTTGGGTGAAGAATCTGCTGCAGGAAGCTGGAATACAGGCATCAGCGGGCAGTACAAGGCCTGCAGTGGCCTCTAAGAGCTGGGCGTTGAGATTCCCATTGGACGATATCCTCAGCCGTGGAAACTGGAGATCATCCAACACCTTCTTAAGATTCTATAGGCGCGAAGTTCGGCCTAACAATGTAATCCCCACAATTCCCAATCTCTTTGATTCCGTATGATTTCAGATACGCTTTCGAATTAGGTACTTACTAAATTTAGGAAGAACTGCTTTCTTTTCTTTTATTAAAAACAATACTTTGCACTAAAATAAACGAGTCTTATTTACTACTACACTACACTAAGTACTTACATAGTCTTTTTAATAACTTAAAAATAATTTTATAGTGTTCATAAATACCTACACATTGGCGATGATCCACCAGGCGATAACAGACACTTCTCATAAATTAGGTTTCGAATAGCGGTACAGTTGTTTAATGGCAGCGTTTTACCTAACAATAAAACGCTTATTAAATAACTTACCCTATTCGAAACCTAAAGTTTCTAAACTACCTGGTGTAGTAACCTGCCTACCTGTAACTAACCTAGCTTAACCTAAACTATTTGAACTTAACACAGATAAACCTTTCATCTGATAGAAGTTTTAGGTTTACAGGTAGGCCCCAGACCGATATATGTTTATACTTCTTTGGTAAGTATAAAACAATTTCTTAATGGTACTTAATATATTAAGAAATTATTATATATAATATATACATAAATGCCAATGCGGGAAGCATTCGTCACTCCGCCGCGCCAAATGCCTGCCTGGTGGAAGGGGTAAGACGCAAAAGGGGGACTAACATGAAGTAAGGAACAGGGGCACTTGCGGCCAATCAGAAAGAAGACAGTGTTGCCACACTCATAAATTAGGTTTCGAATAGGGTAAGTTATTTAATAAGCGTTTTATTGTTAGGTAAAACGCTGCCAATTTCGAACTTGTACCCAGTATAGTGAAGGTACGAAATGTCGGCCTGTTGTTGTACTGCCCGCCATTTTGATTGCAAAAATTTCACAAGTCCCGGGTTGGTGTTTTGCGTTTGTGGCAATGTGCGTTTTTCATATTTTGCGTAATTAATTGTAAAAAGTCGCAAAACGCATAAAATCCCGAGTTGGTGTTTTGAGCTGGTGGTACAGTGCGCTTAATCCGGTCCATCGTTTGAGACTAAAATCAAAGAAATCGGCCAAGAACTCAGAAAATAGCAATGATTAGAAGATTAACGAGACCCCCAAAGCGACTCAAATCGAGCGTACAGCTAGCTTCAAACTGTTATGACTAGGAAACTATTAGTCCTGGAATACTAGTTTCTAAAGAGAAATGATAGTACTCGTCGAAATCTACATTTCAGATGACAGCTGTCAAATTTAAAATAGTTATAACTCGGAAACTAGTGGTCCTCGAATACTAGTTTCTAAAGAGAAATGATAGTACTCGTCGATATCCACATTTCGGATGACAGCTGTCAAACTTAAAACAGTTATATTTCGGGAACTTAAGGTCCTAGAACACTTGCTGCTAAAGGGAAATGATAGTTTTCGTCGCGATCTATAGTTTAGATGACAGCTGTCAAACGTGAAAGAGTAATAACTTGTAAACTATTGATCTCAGAATTCTTGTTCCTGAAGAGTTATGATAGATCTGTGCCACTCTGTCCATGATTCCATGTCTAAAGGAATGTAATAAAAAAAAATATATAGGTATTTAATGTATAATATACGGAGTGTGAGGTCATCATCATCACTACATAGTATAAAACAAAGTCGCTTTCTCTGTCCCTATGTCCCTTTGTATGCTTAAATCTTTGAAACTACGCAACGGATTTTGATGCGGTTTTTTTTAATAGATAGAGTGATTCAAGAGGAAGGTTTTTAAGTAAGAAAAAAAGGGTAGGTAAGGGTAAAATAGGTGTACGCGTACGAAGTCGCGCCGGGTCCACTAGTAAGTGATAAAATGAGGAGTAATCTCATAAAAGTTCGTAAGGATTATGAAAGAGTATTGAAAGAGGTATGCTGAGATGGTTTTGACACGTGGAGAGGATAGAAGAAAAACAGATTAAGAATGGTATCTATCGTATGAATGTAAACGGAAGGGTTGAAAGAGCGCCCAAGAAGGACATTATATTGATCAAATAAAGGTCAGGAGTACCCTCAACCGGCGCAAATGCATGAAACGATGTATGAATGTGGAAGAGGCAAAAGAGGTGTGTTAGGATCGTAGCTTGGGGTACTCGATAGTCTCTGCCTACCCCTATGGGACACGGGCGTGAGTGTTGTATGTAATGTTTGAATGTAATAATAGTACCTATACATATATATTTAGGTTTACTTAATTAAAATTGAACCAATTCTCTTATGAGAAGTACCTTATTGCACACTACATAATATTTAATCGATGAGGGTCTTACTTTTGTATACCGGGTCACAGCTTTCTAGTTTTTAGCTTGAATTATACAAAAACTGGAACATCCCTAGGAGACACGTATGCAGTGAGTTTCATGTCAGTGTCAAGTTGCATGTCGTTACGATGTCGATAGCGTGCGATGTACGCAGACTAAATATATTATTTTTTTCTCATACGCGACATGCATCCGACGTATCGCGCCGTGTGCGGACTACAGTTGTACGCGACACGTCGGACACATGCATCCTACACGTCGGATGCATGTCGCGTCGTGTGCGGACTGCCTTACACACCACCTACAATCCAATCTCACGCGCTACTTACAAGTCGCCTATTACAAAGATGGAATTAATCGACTATCCGTCATATCTAGTATTACTTGACATATCACACACTCCACTTACTTACACTCACTCACAGCGAACCAATACATGTACAGCAAACCCCATTCTCACTAGTGCCAAACGTCTAATTTATCACACAAATAAATTACTCTTAAACTATTTGCTTGAGATGTCATTGCACTTTACACTTTCTCTCTGGCCCACACTATTTCTTGCCTACCTAGTTTATTATTCTTATTACAACTATGCTATAATGACCTCCCAAACAGTCCCAAAAGGTTTGCGTAAGGAATACTTATGGCAATGCCCTCCGCTTGTGTGAGTTCCTAATGGCCCTTACTTCTGGCCTCCATCTGGCCACGGAGATCTCAATGACAAGGCTTAGGCGTTGCATTGGTTATATTCATTGTTTTAATACAGTTTTAATGGATTTCTTGTATATTGTGGCATTGTTGGTGAGGAAATGAAACAATATCGGTAGTAATAACGGTTAAAATATCGGTAGTTTATTTGAGTGGTGACTAACGACACGGTGGCGATGCAACAAATTCTAACATTACTACAGAACTACTACAGAACACAAGTTATTCGTTATTATAAATTCTAATAGTTTGTCATTAATATACATTCAATTATTGTTGTTTTACAAGACATTACTATTAAATGGTGTGCCTTTGTAAACCACAATCTATAAATCATTTTAACTAGAAACAGATCTTTGCAACTTGTTAGCCTCAAGATGGTAGAATACTCACAATCTGTCTATAACGTTCACGATGAGCCGTTCATATAAGACAACAATCACATACCTAATGTTTAATTAAGAAAATTACCTAGTAAGAGATTTTTTTTTAACTTCTGTGTTATTGATTCGATTACAAAATTCATAAACAATCAATCTAGAATATATTATTATTTGTTGTAAACATTTACAAGTAGAGTGAAATAGGACCACGACGTTTTAATTATCTGAAAACAAAAGAATTAATGTTAAATGAGACTAAAACATAAATATGAAAATGCGATCAAGTTCAGGATATGGACATCGCCACCTAGGATTGGGGTCTAGCTAGATAGATGCCAAGTTTACAAATCTTACTATACTACTATAGATTTACAATGCGAATTTAAAAGATTTTCCTTTTTTTTAGTTAGTTTTATAAGAAATCTTGGTACTTATAATACCTTTTCATTGCTGCAAAATTATTTTGCATTCGCGAGAACCACATTGAATTTCGGGATAAATTAACGCCTTGTGTTATTCTGGGTTATAATAGTAGGCGGACCCTGGGCCCTCGCGTGCCGCGCGGGGGCGCAACCGGGACATAACGCCAAGATAATGATGGTGATTCTGGGTTATAAGCTACTTATTAGACAACACCGCGAAATTGTGACGTCATTTTATAAGGAGAGAAAGAAAATTATCTGTGTTTATTTTCAATTTTTAAATTTACAACTTTATCATCGTGTTATATAAGTATATTCCCAAATAACTTACAGTCGTGTAGGACGCCAGAGAGATAACTGAAAATCCGTTGGTAGTTATATGTAATTCTTTACAAGATCTGTAAAAAATTAATTTGGTAAGTAGACATGCGAGGTCCGGCTCTGCCTGGCATTGTCTGGCACGGTCCGGTCGTGGTTGGCGTGGGGTGGGTTTGCTGCGGCCATGGGGCGGCCCGCGTGTCACTGTGTGTTTGCTTCCTACTTTCCTACCCCTCCTTTTTGACGATTGAAAGAAATATTTAATGTCCTAATCAATAAAGAAATTTTGAATTTAACTACCGACCCACAACGCATTCGCGACTTCGCGAGTGTTAATATCTGTTCTTATAATAATCTTAACCCCAGAAGTTTCTATGGTTAATCCTAGTTGTAAAGACAGGCCACTTTTTTTTTTATCACTAATGTGTCAAACACGTTTACGTTATGCGTGATGGTCGCCGCAGCCGGATGTTTGCAAAACCAGGAGCATCATCCTTCACTGCCGAGCCCATGTAAACCTTTTTAACGCTTTCTTGAAGAACTCCATGTTGTACTCTCCAGGGAAAACTTTACCACGTAGCTCATTAAACAACCTACGGCAATTACGGGGGCCTAATACGAGGGAGCAGGAATCATGAATAGAAGCTCAGGGTTATTCTATGTATTAAAGTTAATAACAAGCAATATGTGTTAAGTTAGTTAAGTTCCTTAAAGGAACGGTCATAGGTGTATCTATACTTTAGAGTTAGACCATGGCAAGCAACCTAGTACAGTTTTAATTCCTGTGCCCGCAACGTTGTAGAGCTTTGCATGAGATTTTTTTGAGATTGTACATCCGATTATAGATATAATTAGCTTTAGCCCACGAATTCGTCCGCGTGGAAATAGTTTTTATGACAACTTTGCTTTTGCCCGCCTAACCATTTTAAATAACCTTAGTATTGTATGAACGCTAGTGCTACGGGAAGGTCAAGCTGTATCTCAGGTTTTACATTCCCGAATTAGATAAATCATTGCTTAGATTGTACCCTGGACTTCAAGCTATAAACTATCAAAACCTATTCTTAATCCGTTCAATAGTTAATAATATGCGACAGACAGACACACTGACAAAAATTTCAAAAGACATTTGCTGGGTATAGTTACCAGAATTCTATTCCGACAATATTTTCTGAAATATCTACAATGTACCGACACGCCTTTTTACAGTTTTTAAATGTATAGATTTGAATAATAAAACGTACCTTTGTATCATTATGACCAAAGACTTGCTCAGTTTATTGCTCAGTTTATACCAACCGCTGCAGTAAAGTGCGTCTGCCACTCCCATACTCTATAAAAGATGAAATATAAATTGTTAAACTGACTCCGATTTACCTGATAATATATGATGATAGTGGTCAGCTTAGGGTCAGGTCAGGTAGGCTTGACCATCGCTAGGCTCCGCGGGTAGGCCTCGTGCGCGAAGTTCTTGTACTTATACCACATCGGGTACCACTTAATCACACTTATAATGCGGGTTTTTTAAACTGTAAATATAGTGAGGCGAGGCGAGGACGACCGAGTACACTTCTGCACTCGGCAAGTCTCGGCAATCTTTCTTACCGTCTCGGTGAGTCGTTGGCCATACCAGCAGAGCACCCAAGTCTGCAGCAGCGCAGTGGTCATAAATGTCTTGTATGTTATCACATTCCATTTTTCGACGATCTGAAAGTTTTAGCCCCGATTTACTGACTACCAACGTCAGGATCTTCTGGTTTCAAAATATGTCGATGCCAAAATTTATGATCGCAATCGCGTTCCGGTGTTGCGGGTGTCCATGAGTGTCAGTGATCGTTTACCGTCAGGTAACTTGCATGCCTGTTTGCCTCCCTTTACCACTTTCATAAAAACAGGCAAACACAGGTACTCTCGCGTCACAAGGGAGGCCAACTAACAAAACAAGTACATATGATACATATATACATACCTGATGATTAGTGAACACCAAGAGAATCACAAATGCGTTGCAGGTGCCTAAATAGCTGCTCAAATGCTCAAAGAAAATTTATTGGCGGCTAGAAAACGACCAAAAAGTATTTTCACATCTGTAACTGTGTGTTTGCACTGGTCTTACTTTACTACGAGACTCCTAAGCTTAAGTAAGATTAGATAATATTATCCATGACATTAGGTAAGTTTTGGTAACAAGCTCAGGTAACACAGAACTCTAAGGGGTTGATACACAATATGCTACTAAAACAAATATCACATGAGCAGAACGTTTCAGGAATTTAAAACTTACGGCTGCACAGAATCCGCAGAAACAAATGACGATGGAACTGTTGAAGAAGTTTACCAACATCGCGAAGCTGTACAGGTTCTCCACGTCGCCAGTGAGTCTGCAGCGTTGAGAAATACATAAATTATCATCACAGCCTGGGACGCTTACAGCCTTCACAAGTACTGGCAAGCAGGTTGTTAGAAGCCGAAGGATAAGAGCCGACCGATATGGAAGGTTCGAGGGAAGCCATATGTTCAAGCTAAGCTAAGTTGATATAATGATGACGATGTATAGTATTGTGTTTCTGCCGGTGAGTAACGTTTCCAGTGCTCCATGGGGTGGGGATTTGGGGAACCGTGGCTTTGGCAGTGGAGTGGCATTTGCTTTTTACTGCCAGAGCAACGTGTTATAGAGGTGGGCAACGCATTAGCGATACTCTTGGTGTTGCTAATGTCTATAGGCAGTGGTGACCACTTTCCATCAGGTGGCCCGCTTGCCTGTTTGTCTACCGTATGACATTAAAAAAAAAAAAGATAAAAATAATTATGCAGATATTAATAACAATAATCTATAAGTACGTCTCATGAAGCTCACCTGATCAAGTCGCGGTGCCTGGCCAATATTTCCATCAGTTCCTTCTCGTGTCTGGCTTCCAACTCAATGTCTGAGACCATTAAATTTTCACGTTTGTGATGACTGTTCTTTGCTGAAATTATAGAAGCAATAAGAAAGAAACAACTCTAGAGTCGACGTGGAGAATGAATAAAGGTGAACATGTGACAATAATATAACTATTGGCCATAACATACAAATTTCAGGTTTAGGTTTCAGCATTGTTGATATGAGTTGTCTATATATATAATATATATGTTTTGCGTGGACATAGTTTGACTGCGTTGTGTCCGGCAGAGTAGAACTGCATTGCCCCTTCAACTGTATTTATTCGACTAGCGGATACTCTATTCGTAGGGAATAGTCTCGACAGTTATGGGATATTGTTGTTAATGGAAGTTACATCGAGTGACTCACCCATGGGATAAGAGGGGATTAACTGGTCGTCAACATCAACGATGACGAGCCTTTGTATCCGCAGCGATAGCAGCTCCAGCTGCATCGTGATGTGGCTCAGGAAGATGCAGAACATCAAATCCGCGGCTAACATAAGCCAGATTGTCAACGAAGCTAAACCAAAGAATAAATAGTATTGATATAAGTAATAGACTTTTTTGGGAAGAGAAAACAAACACACAGGTCAGCTAATGGGTAAAAGAACCAATTTATGAACACATAAGCCAGATTGGTGCCAAACTGGCCCATTTATCATCTCGGAGCGCCCTTCGGTTTGGTTCTTTGCAAAAGTGGCCGAATCGAACTTTACCACCATTGATGTAGCCTGACGCGACACTGATAAAGTTTGCTTCACTTCTCGCAGCGAATTAGTGAATACTATTTAAATAAATATATTTTTAATTAATTTCAGAAAACCACACTGAAGAGACTGTCGACAATAGATCACTAATCCCCATTATCTTTCTGCTCGACTAGTTATAGTAAGACTTTTTTAAATTTATATGGAACTGTAGGTCTGTTTGTAAAATAAAATTGCATATAATATTATTAAAGACTGTTTGTTTCCTGAATAAATAAATAAATAAATAAATAATTATCCTGCCCGATTCAACATCATCCACCTCCCCTATCTAGGTAATGTGTATGTTTTACATAAATACTGTTGTAAATGATTGGTAATAATTTATTGACACGTGTACATGATTGTGATCACGTTTTCAGTTTACTATTTAACGGTGACAGTTACCGCTCTCCATAAGGTGGGCTGTTTGCTAACTCGACAGTAGGATCGTGTCGTCACTCACCGTGCCAGCACTGCATCAACAGGATCACTTGGTAAACCCCTGGCTGGAACTGGTCTATGGGGAGCCAGTAGAAGAACGGTAGAACCAGTGGCACGTCCCAGCCCGCGGCTTTCATACCCCACAATAAAAACGGAGCTGACAGGAAAATGACCAGTAGCGCGTAGTTGCCGTAGTAACAGCCTGAAAGGTGTTATACAGATCTCACATAAAAATCTTTTAAAAGTTTTTATGTAGAGTTATATTCAAGAGGAGTAGGCAGTTTGTCAACGGTACCACATTATATTAACAGAAGAGTATAAGACTTATTTTTAATGATTGCACTGATTTCACCCGGCACTGCGCCGCCCTTGGCTAGGGACGCGCACGTACAGGCGATGTGGATACGGTCTTAAGGATGCGTACGACGCGGAACTGTGGACGGGGTCCATTGCGCTCACCTTTGATCACCGTGGTCAGCTTCCGCTGCGAGGTGCTGATGATCCGCTGCTGCTGGTCGTCCGCCTCCAGCAGCCACATACCGCGCAGCTCGTCTATCAGATTCTCCACCACACGACGTTCAAGTTTAATTTTCACCGACTTTACAAGAGCTGAGTCGGAAACAATTTCAGGTTAGTGATTGCATTCTAGTTTTAGTGTTCAGTATATTATTGGCGATATTTTACAAATTATGTAAGATGAAATGCCTTATCCTTCAAAAACGATCATAACAATTCAAGCATTCTTGCTTGGCTGCAGAAATAGATAAGATTCAGATTCAGATACTTTATTGATAACAATAGTTACAGTTCATTTAGTTACATTATCATCATGTCGTAGGTATACAATAGTTACAAGTTAGTATAAATTGGAATAAATAAAAATTACAGAAGTAATTTAAGATTCATGTCGTACCTATACTTATCTATACTTGTCGTATATATACTTATGTTAAATTTAGATATACAAATGTAACTTGCTCCATGAGTTTTGTATTATGAGTATTGTGATGTCAAAATAAAGAATGTCTATGTCTACGTCTATGTCTACCTACTGCATATTGTAGGCCAATAAAAATGTCAATTAGATTAATATCATTACAATAAAATGTCTTACAAATTATAACAATTTAACAATGCCAAGTGTTACCTAATTAAATAGTCGGTAATTATAATGTATATTTATCATAATAATCTATAGATTCACATAAATGTCAAATATATGCTACTTATAGATTTAAAAATTCTTCTAGAGTGTAGAAGCACTGCTCTAAAAGCCATTTAAGACAAGGCGGTGGTACTCACCCAGGCGGAATCCTCAGGCTCGACAGAGAAATTTTGAGAAATTTTTGCAGTGTTGTACCTTATAAGTTTCCAGTGAAACGCATAGGCTACAATTTATCCCGAAATTCAATGTGGTTCTTGTGGGAACACGGCATTGCTGAATTTTACGCATACTAAGCCGTGGTCATATTATTATTATCACGATCAAATGGAAGATATTGTCTTAAAGAAAGATCAAGATAAGAGTTTCCTAAACTGCCGAGCATGTATGAAAAGTTCGATGAATGTGAAAGAAGAAAGAGATTTATCAGGACCGTAGTAAGTGGAAAAATGCGGCCCCTACGTATAATAAAATGGATAATTACTTATATTTAAACTGGATGGGCATTTTTCCAAAAACAACCCACACCGACACTTCCTGACCAATCGTGTTGTGAGAGCCTGGAACGGGCTCCCTAAAGCGGTGGTGCCCGCAGGGAACAAACGAATTTAAAAATATATTGGACACATTTCTAAGATCAGAATCACAGGAAGAATAATCTTGGTTACAGAGAAGTCGGACGCAGGCAACCCAACAGTTGTTCACAACTGCCTGCCTGATAAACAATAATAATATATTGCACTCACCGAGGGACACGTACCCAATGCAGGGCATCATCCTGAATATCGCCACGGCGTCGTCGAAGGAGGTGGCTCCTTGCGCGGTGATGATCATCTGCGTCACCTCCAAAAACCACACTATGGTCAGCGTCACCGCCTCGTGCCAGTAGAAAAGGCTCCAGCAAAAGCTATAATCATCATGAACATCATTCATCCTAACAGTAATTTGGGCTTCATCGTGATTTCCGCTCTTTTTAGGCGGGTCGAATATACAAATCATAACATCGCTGCTCCTTTTCTGATTAACTTAAGACTCAGTTAGTCTATCCTTAAGACATTCATATTGTAAACTCATCGTAGCTTGCAATTATAGTCACCGATTATATTCTGAACACACATAGATTTCTCATCATATTAATGAATCAGTGTCCCAAATAGTTACGGATGTCTCACGTTGTATAAATGCCTGGTATTGAGGCCCTAAATATTTTATAAACAGCATGGATTTGGATTTATCTTTTCTATTGACAGTTTCGTACCTATACGGATGGTGTCGGTATCCGCGCTGCAGCTGGCCATATACTCTGTACTCACCAGTACGATGTCGTCAGGGTACTTCATAAGCCAGGGAGGCATGTCCTGAATTTCTGCTGAGAGGGCATTGAGCACAATACAAAACAAGTAAGGGCTCTGCACAGAATCCTGGTGAACACCTACAGTAATCGAGAAGGCTCATTTCTGATAATTAGTATGGTAGTTTAATTAGATCAGTGCCTACTAATGTACAAATAAGATAATTTTAAGAGCGGTAGGGCATATCGGGGCATCCCGTTTGAATTGGAGCCGCCCGACTGGGGTAATACCTCCACCTTACAGAATACCGCAGCTAAACAATACTCTTTTAAATAGTATTGTGTTTCTGCCGGTTAGTAAGGTCTCCAGTGATCCATGGGGTGGGGATTTGGGGAACCGTGGCTTTGGCAGTGGTGAGGCTTTTGCCTTTTTGCTGCCAGAGCAACGTGTCATAGAGGTGGGCAATGCATTAGCAATACTCTTGGTGTTGCTAATGTCTATAGGCAGTGGTAACCACTTTCCATCAGGTGGCCCGCTTGCCTGTTTGCCTACCGTATGAAATATAAAAAAAAGGCGAAAATTTAAATCTGGTTGATTCTACAGTATTTTTAGGCTTTACTCTGGATAATAGATTGCAATTGGGCCCTCACATTGATGAATTGGCGAAAAGGCTAAGTTCTGCAGCATATGCTGTAAAGAAGATACGACGTATTTCTGACGAGGCTACATACTTTAGTTATTTCCACAGTATTATGGCCTATGGCATACTGCTGTGGGGACACGCTGCCGACTGGCACAATATATTTGTACTGCAGAAAAGGGCTATTTGCGCGATTTATCAATGAGCAGTTTTCCAAAAGGTATCTAAAGCATAACTAACCACTCACTAGATGGCGCCCCAACAATTTTGGTAATTGATAATTGCTTGAAATAGGTTCATAGCAAAGAGGATATAAACACTGGATATGTTGTATTGAATAATATTGTATTTGTCAATAGTTTTCAACAATTTTAGAGGTTCTAATAATAATGGAACATAGTGCCAACTTATATAAATATATCTTTGTATATTTCGTTCAACCTTTAACAGTTATGTTTATATTAAAGTTTAGTATTAGTTGGCTGCATGAAATCACTGCATCACACAGAATAAAAAATTATTACCAAAATTGTAGAAGCGCCATCTATTGAAGCTTTTTAAAACCAACTGACAATACCTACTGGAAAACTTCT
Organism: Blastobasis lacticolella; assembly: GCA_905147135.1. NCBI lineage: Eukaryota > Metazoa > Arthropoda > Insecta > Lepidoptera > Blastobasidae > Blastobasis > Blastobasis lacticolella. The sequence continues at coordinate 20,589,387 of LR990049.1, read as the reverse complement.
CATTGAGACCTAGAACTTCACTAAGAGATAAATTCAAGAAAATTGATGTAATGACAATGCCGTCACAATATACATATGAGAACTTCATGTATGTTCATAAACATTTACACTTATTTAAGGAGAATGGTGATGTTCATGATATTAATACGAGAAATAAAGATAAGCTTGTTGCTGGTGCTTGTCGTCTAGCCAAAGTCCACAAATCATTTATGGGTCAATGTGTACGCTTTTAAAATGAGGTTCCAACAGATATTCGGAATTTACCATTGCATAAATTTAAAGTCTTGTGACTTTTGAGAAAACAAATTATGTCAAAAAAGTTATTAGTATATCTGAATATGTAAATGGCAAAAGTCCATGGGACTGAACTGCTGTTCTATACAGGTATTTACTTTTAGGATAGTATATAGGACAAATAATATATTAGTACATAAGACATGTCTAAAAAAAAGAATAATGTAGGCTCTGTGGGTTTCTTGCCGTTTCTTTCCCCCACGGAGAACAACCTTGGAAGCGGCGTTAATTTTCCTTCCTTTTCTAGACATGGTGTCTCCTATCAGCCCTACCGGTAGGGGTAGGGTAGTAGTTAGAGTAGGGGTAGGGGAAGTAAGATAGGGGTAGGGTAGGGATAAGGTAGTGATAGGGTAGGGTAGGGATAAGATAGTGGTAGGGGTAAATTAGTAGTAGGGTAGGGGTAAAATAGTAGTAGGGTAGGGGTAAGGTAGCGGTAGGGTAGGGATAGGATAGAGTAGGGTGGGAGCGTCTACTTATCACAAATACATCAAAGTCTGTCTGGCGGTGGTGTGGGGGCCGGGTCGCCCTTTTTCCCTCAAATATGGTTGAATTAGACGATGGCTGGGCCCTGCGTTATACTCGTGAAAGGGTGCTGCCTTGGTGGACTGGCTTACTCTTGCTGTAGTTTTAGGTAGTTTTTCTAAATTATACTAGACATACCTAAATTATATACCGAGCGCGGTCCGGCTCTGTCTGGCATTGTCGAGCACGGTCTGGTCGTGGTTGGCGTGGGGTGGGTTTGCTGAGGCCATAGGGCAGCAGCGCGGTCAGCGTGTCACTGTGTGTTTCCTTCCTACTTTCCTATCCCCCTTCTTTTTGACGATTGAAAGATATATTTTATGTCCTAATCAATAAAGAAATATTGAATTAAATTGAATTGAAATGGCCTACGATGGTTTTGACGACAGCTCCAGTATTGGCATACATGTCCTGTATAATACAAATGTACGCCTCGGGCACAGACTTTGCTCTCAGAGCCCACCAAATTATCTCCCAAAGGACACTGTCGAAAGCCCTCTGCAGGTCGAGAAATGCGTAATGCAACGGTTGATTCCTACTGCAATGGGACTCCTGGAGGACCCTGAGAGCAAAGACTGGATCCATTGTGCTGCAGCCCGGCCTGAAGCTGTATTGGCATTCCGACTAGGAACATTTCTGACGAAATCTCTGGTCAATAATCAGTTCGAATAGCATAGAGATCTTCATTTCGGGTGACAGCTGTCAAACCTAAAAACTATAATAACCTTGAAACTATTATTCCTAAGACACTAGTTCCTAAAGAGAATTTATACTTCTTGTAGCGATCTAGTAGACGAAGGTCTTTGACCAATCTGTGTTCTCAGTGATGACTTACGGAACTGAAACGTGGCCGCTCACTATGGGCCTTATAAGAAAGCTCACTGTTACCCAAAGGGCAATGGAAAGAGCTATGCTCGGAGTTTCTTTGCGCGATCAAATCAGAAATGAGGAGATCCGCAATCGAACCAAGGTCACCGACATAGCTCTAAGGATTGCCAGACTAAAGTGGCAGTGGGCAGGGCACATAGCTCGAAGAACAGATGGCCGATGGGGCAGTAAAGTTCTCGAGTGGCGACCACGTACCGGAAGACGCAGCGTGGGTCCTCCTACAAAGTGGACCGACGACCTGGTAGGGATCGCAGGTACCGGCTGGGTGCGGAAAGCACAGGACCGGCCTTTATGGAGATCTTTGGGGGAGGCCTATGCCCAGCAGTGGGCGTCTTCTGGTTGATACGATGTTGATGATGATGATGTAGCGATCTACATTGTGGATGCCACCTGTCAAGCTAAAAACTGGAATAACTTTGAAACGATCGCTCACAAAAATGGCAGAAATTGTATGGCCTCTCTGAAAATGGTATAATTTTTTTTTAGCCGTGCTGGCCACTATTATTTTAGTCCAAAATGAATGGTATCATTTTTGTACGTTTCCCTTCGTTGCATTTGAGTCGGCAGATTCGCGTGTAAAAGCGTCGAAAAAGCTCTCGTGCTAACGTTGCCTAACTCACAATCTCCCGTAAATTTCTCGTGCGAACGTGGCCTAGCTTGAAAAACCAGAATAACACCCCTGTTTTCTTTGTTGTCACCGTGACTTGGCACCGCGCGGTGCACCGAGTTAGACATCGAGCCTTTGGTGAGAGAACTCGCGAGTTGAGAAATATACCTAACAAAAGCTGAGTCTTTCATTGTAGCACGTAGACCGACCAGCCGTAGAACACGTAAAGGTATCTTAAAATTTTCATCGTAGTCTTTCACTTCATACTTGTAGATCTGAAAGAGAAAAATTGATAATAACTAAGCAACATCGTTTCCTAATGGCTTCGCCGCACACAGCTCGATAAATGTTGCCTCATATAAAGGGAAGACTAAATTTCCGTTACCACTTTCCGTCAGGTATTATTACTCGTATATCACGAGATAATAATTATATATGTTTTATACACTAGAAGCAGTAAACGGGCAAGGAGCCACCTTGTTAAAGTGATCACTACTGTTAATGGGTATCCGCAGTGCCCAGGGAGTAGCGAATAAGTTGTCGGCCATAATTCACAAAATTAATTTTCGAAATAACATTTTTGTTGTTGTAAAAATATGTTTGAGTTTTCGAAGATTATTTCTATATAGAGACGAGGGTTAAACTGACATCGTAGTCACAAACTAATGGATTGTCGACGAAAATCCACTTACTCCATCTTGCGGTAACCTTTCAGCGATACTTCTGAAGGGATTCTTGAGAAATGATGCCATTACGTTAGTGTCCGGATAGTAAATTACTTTAAATCGCTCTTTTACAAGCCTTTTATTACATGTACTAGCTGATATCAACGGGTTTACTTGTATATTTTGAGTTAAAGTTGGAGTTACTACAAGTACTACTTTGCTAAAATATTCCATCAGACTGGGTCCATAATTTAATATCTCTGCCAAAAACTACGTTGTTCCCTTAGTTACTTCATTGTGATGTGATAAAGTTTGAAGCTATGTTTGGAAAATAATTACGAACTTATGGACAAAATATTAGATCTTGAATGGATATGTCGGTAAATACGAGAGTGTAAACGTTGGTAATACCCTACAATTACCCATATAATTGCTGATTAAAATTGTACCTACTAGAGTGTGAGAGCTAGCTATCTTTTTAAGCCCCGACAAAAAAGAGGGTGTTATAAGTTTGTCTTGTGTATGTTGACTCTGGGAATGTGTGTAGGTGTGTGTTCTCTGTGGTATGGTAGCTGTCGAACAATTGGACCAATTATAATGCGGATTTCCATATTTGAACAGTTCCATCGACATGGTTCTTAGCTTTTTTTCATTGAAATCGCTGTAGTAGTTTAGTAAACATTTGAGTATATTATGTAGACTGGGTCGGGAGTTTACCGATGTTTTTAAAAGAATGTTTACTCAGTATGTCATTTTAGTTTTACTTTTAGTAACACTTGGGTACTGTAATCGTGTTGCTTACGTTTAGAAATTGCATCGGTAGTTTCGGAGATAACTACATACTTTATAAACAAACTTATAAATTTGTTCAACAATATTAAGTAGACTATTTATTAGAAATGGATTGGTTTCTTCAGTACTAATAAAGTACACAAAATGAAATCGTACATGTAATTATAGTTGTGGAAACAAGGTAAATTAGGTACCTTGTAATAAAAATAATGACTTAATTGCTTCCTAGCTGTCTTCAATTAAAAACTCAATGTTTTCATTACAAAGTGTGGGAATTGATCCACTGTTGCTGTGAACACATTCGATTCGTTATTTGATGGCGGTAATTTTCCGCTATTGGCCAATAGGGCCTGCCTGAAGCACCAAATTTCTTTAGTGTAGGGGGCTGCAAGGCGACTATTGTGATAGACGCAGATCAGCTGGTGCATCCGTAGAATCGACTATGGGTATCTCGCGGGATTAATAGTTTGCTGGGCCGGCGGTATAGTAGATCCGAAATAGGTTGTTTGCTAAACTACACAATAGATATAGGGCACTTTATAAGATTAGGAAGAAAATATACTAAAGTAAATTTTGACTAACCCTTATCGAACCTTGTCGAGTTATTAAATATTCTGCATACTATCTACATGGCGTGGGCCGATCGTTGAATTGGGCGGATTGCGATCTACCTGGGCACATCGCGTCGATATATTATTATGTATCAATTCGGTTAAGCTACCTAGTGAAAACATCCGCAGGGTTCCGTTAACTCGGTACAGTGTCCAAATATGTGGGTATACAATTAGCCCAGGCAGATCGCGATTAACCCACGATATACGTAGGCACCCTATTTGGCTTATGTCCAGAGCTTATGTATTACGTTTCTAAAAATAGCTCTATTTATCTATCTATGTATACAATTATAAAACTGTAAAAAAGCCGTATCTGTACATTGAAGATATTTCAGAAAGAACAGCCGGTATAGGATTCTGGGACGAAAGTACGGCCAAAAAAATGATTTATTTCGTTATTGTCTGTTAGTTTATCTGTCTGTTCGCATATTGTGCGTAACAACTGAACGGATTTCGATAGTTAAGTCCAGGTTAACAATCTAACCCATGTTTCATCTTATTCGGGTAGGTAGAACTTGGGATATAGCTTGACTTTCCCGTAGTAATGGTAACGCGGACGAAAGCTAAACTGTCATAAAACCTTAGCATTCTGGTTGAATCATCATTAAATCAGCTAAAAAATGCCCACTGCTGGGCATAGACCTCCACCAGAGATCTCCACAACGGCTGGTCCTGTGCCTTCCGCATCCAGCTGGTACCTGCGATCTTTACCAGTTCGTCGGTCCACCTTGTGAGAGGCCTACCCACGCTGCGTCTTCCGGTACGTGGTCGCCACCCGAGAACTTTACCGCCCCATCGGCCATCTGTTCTTCGAGCTATGTGCCCTGCCCACTGTCACTCCAGTCTGGCAATCCTTAGAGCTATGTCGGTGACCTTGGTTTGCTTGAATCAGTTGCATGCTCTAAGCATAAAACTATTTCCTCGCGGACGAAGGCGAGGGCAAAAGCTAGTTACAAATAAAAGGAAAGGTCCAACATTATATGGACCTAAATCTTAAAATAGATAGGAACACACTAAACATCGATGATTCTTTATTATTAATGAAAAATCGCAGGTACCAGCTGGATGCGGAAGGTACAGGACTGGCCTTTGTGTAGATCTCTGAGGGAGGCCTATGTCCAGCAGTGGGCGTCTTTCGGCTCACATTATTACTGAAAAATGTTACCAAAAACATTTAATTGGTTTATCAAGCCTCGCAAGCTCATAACGCTTTCTCTAATAAAAAGTTATCAAATCTTAGGGTCAAGCCCCTAAGTGGCGATCCACATTAAAGAGGTGCGCCGCGCGGCGCACTGCAAGATAGGGGTAAAACCTGCAATCCAAGCCCGAAACGTTAGCTCTGATGTATGAATTTTTTCAGCATTTTTTAAATTTTTTCCCCATCGTGCAACGTGCGGCGCGATGTCAGTAGATGTCACATGACTGTTTTTTACCAACAGTTCGAATAATTCCTCCTTATGTGACATAGTTCACTCACATATACCTGTCTACCTTTTTAAAGTACAGATTCGTTTTCACACTCCATTGTAGGCCATCCGATGTTTAGAGCACGTCGTCACAAAATAGAAAACTAACCAAGACTGCTGCAAAAAAACTTGGAATCCTCTCGAAGGTCAAGCGGTACTTCACTTCAAGGCAGTTGCTTCAATTATATCAAGCACAAGTCCGATCTTGCATGGAGTACTGCTGCCACCTCTGGGATGGATCAGCCAAATACCAACTGGCTGCTTTGGATTCGGTGGAAAAACGGGCAAAGAGATTAATTTGTGATCCGCAGTTAATTGAGGCTAAGCTGCAGAGCCTCGAGCATCGGCGTAGGGTTGCGCGTTTGTCGGTTTTCTACAGGTTGCACTTCGGAGAGTGTGCGAAGCAGTTGCACGACCTCATTCCGCCGGCCCCTTTCCGCCATCGGGAGACGCGATCAGGGCGAGCGCTTCATCCTTATGTCGTGGATCTTCCAACTATTCGCACGAGCCGCTTTGGCTCGACTTTTATAATGCGTACGGCTAAGGAGTGGAATGCGTTGCCTGCGAGTGTGTTCCCTGATCAATATAATCTGGATGCCTTCAAGGCTAGAGTGAATAGGCTGTTCCTAGACAGGCATGCTCCATCATAGACCGCTTCGTCACTTACCACCGGGTGAGGTGGCGGTCAAATGCCTGGCTCGTATACTAATAAAAAAAAAAAAATAATAATAACAGAAGGTCCACTCCCGTCGTCTTCGAAAATTATTACCTTAACTTGCCGACTCACTAGGGTTGCTACTGTATTTATTCTGAATTTTGAAAAGAGTATTTAAAAGATCGAATAGAATTTTAAAGAACATTCACTATAACATGTCCCTTGCAAAGGAGCAATATCTAATCCTAGCCATAATGTGATCATAATTGCTTCCCAAGCTGTTCAGATTGTATTCAAGAAGTAGGCGTAGTAATATCCTACTGTTTATCACTTTTTAAAAATTCATCGCTACCTGATTATATCATCAGACCCTGAGAATACCCTTTCCCTGACCTGGGATTTGACCCACTTCCCGGTAATCAATTGCATCAAAAATTTCATACACATGTAAATTTATGAAAATGCAATATTATGGCATTAGTCAGTAGATCTGATGATGGAGAAGGAAAGTGGTCAGCGTTTTTTTTTTATATTAGACTAGATGCCTGTCTACCGACTAAAAACCATTAAGGTGGGCATTACGATTTCTTATTCTGTTAAAAGCTGTCACGTGGTGCCTGAAACTGTTCAACTAGTCCTAGGGTCCTTAGCGAAAAACCTTGGTCAACCTCGCTTCACCATCGGCATTAGAAGTCGTAATGGTGCTAATGTTCGACTAGCCTCAAAATCTGAAATGGTCACCCATCAGTTCTTGGACTTTGCGTGCGTTGCTTGTATGTTATTAAGTAATCTTAGTTACGTACACGTACTTTTATTTTATCAATAATAATATCGTTTAATTAATTAATATTCAATTTAATTCGACACTACAACGAATTCCCGCGTTAACAATCGCGACCGAGCACTGTTTGAAACTGCGTGAGAATGCCTGTAAACGTAACGTCAATGTGTGCGTGATGGAAATGGCGCATTGTTTCCAGTGGACCTTCTGCTTGGGGCGGGCCGTTCTTTATTTTGTGACGTCGTAGTGCGCGCGAAGGGAAGCACAGATATAACGAATGAAATAGAAAGTCTACCTGGTCAAAGAAAGTTTGACCGCTGATGTGTAAGCCTCGCCCCTTTTTCTGATTCTGTAACACTATTGTATTCGTTTCGTTGTCGTGGTTCTTTCTTCATCCTGAATTATAAATAATTCGTGTTTAGTTCTGTAACAGTTCTTTCTAGAGATAAATACTAGTGCTCGTCAAGATCTGCGTTTTGGATGACAGCTGTCAAACTTAAAACTGTAATAACTCTGCAACTATTGGTCCTAGAATACTAGTTTCTAAAGATAAATGATAGTGCTCGTCGAGTTTTCCGCTGTAGCTAGTGGCTTGCTCACCGCTGTGGCCCGTGTTGCTGGTGGTTTGCGTGAACCTACATTTTACCTTCTCGTACATAATGAGGACAAGTTATAGATGCCCCATGTCTCTATAGCTATAACCATAGTGCGCTGGTACTGAACAGCGGGAACATTCTCTGTCTTGAGGTTTTGCGAATGGTTACGTAGATTTTCAAACGTCACCTTGATGTTTTCATTGTCTCTAACCACAATGTACTTTATAGCGACGTAATCTGGCAATTTGCTGAGCTATGCAAGATCCTTTATGGTCAACATTTATAATATTTTACGCCACTTTCATACTTTCGCTTGATCCTCATGACATAATTTAGTTTTAGTAGTAGTCATTTCGGGTAATTGTATCGTCTTACCCATCCACAGAATACGGAAGTCCCATAAAGATTGTCTTTAGATAATCCTAGCTTTAACTTTAGATTTAAGCCACAAACATGCAGGAACCCCCGACGAGCGCCTGACGACAAGCGGCTCCTGCAGCTGCTTGCTGCTGAAAAGGCGATGCACGCCAGCGAGCCCACGGTGTCCGGGGGGTGGAACATTTGTAAGAACAAAAACTAGTCGTCACGAATGAAATGACAATGAAGTCGTGGACAAAAGCTAATAAGACACATATCTTTCAATTTATAATATCAGTAGGGTGTGTAAATTTTATAATAGCAATGGGCGGTGCGGACGGCCTCCGCCGCGGCGCCCGCCTTAGACCTCGGTAATTACTGTAATTAAGTCATTAAACTGGACAGCGTCGCTTATATCACGATTAGAATCAGATAGGGTCGGTATTACTTTATCTGATTCTGAAACGACTGAGTCAGTTAAAGCTGCCATGTCGGGCACGTCTTTGGCGAGTAGCTGCGTGAGCGTGCACCTGCGATGCCTGCGCGTGGTGGGATTTTGCCGCGCGGCCGCGGGCACCCGCTGGGCCGCCTTGCACGGCGCCTACCGCATCCTCGTGCTGGCTGCCGTCACGTTGTATTTAGTGCAGGAAGTAGTTTATGCGTATCAGGCAAGTACTAATGTACGATCTAACAAAGAAACGGCTATACAGGGGCTATATGAAAAACGTTCGATTTAGGTTGGGATTCGATTAGGACGTTCACAGACCTCTCGAAGAGAACATGATCCTTATGAGGCTTTGGCTCAGTAGTTTAGCCCCTTACACTCCAGGACCACGTGAGTTGCCGTTTCTTCAGCTGATAGACAACCCCTGCGCAGGGGGCTTTCCGTAGTTCCGATGATGTGCAGTAGTTTGTTCAGGGGGAGGTGCCCTGTAATTGTACTAACTACTGTTTTGAGTTCACTCCGTTTGAGATTGAGCAGTTTGTTAGTTATCTTGGGTGACCGTTCGCTCACCACTAGCTTGGGCTGCCTGGGTGTGCTTTCCTGTTGTGCCTGTTGTGCTGGTCTTTCATGAGTGGGCTCACCCACGAGCGTAGCGTATTGAAAGAAAGGGGTAGAAAGGGGGCGGGATCAGCAATCCTCATCCCTGGTCCTCTCTGGTTGCCCATTGAGTTGCTATGACCTTTAATTTATTGTAGACTTACCCTGTTCACCGAGGAGATTAGAGATTCTAGTGCATGGTGACTTTCCAGGATCAAGGAACTGTTAATGCTGTTGCCCATTAGAGCTTTCAGTACGGACATTCTCTCTGTTAGTATTCTGATGCCTTGGTCGCGTACGCCAAGGCGCTGTACCAGAAGGGCGGCTTGTGTAATTGCTACACATGCGCACTGAAAGATAATGCTATGTTCTCCTAGTGTTAGTGAGGATCTTATATTCAAATTCAGCGAGAAGATGCTATTGTGTCCTGGTCGGTCTTCGATCCATCAGTGTATATACGGAATTCTCTTAGCTCAGACCAGTCTGTCTCCGTCTCAGCAGTTTGAATTTGGTTTCTTTTTCCAAATGTGAACTGCTTCGGAGCTCTGTCACACTTGGCCTAAAATAGTCGATTATTCGACATCATTGTTTCCCACAAGGTGTGGTGGGAACCAAGTTTGTTGCACCATAGGTTTGATACCTTGACTCTGAGTGTTACCATCATTACCTCCTGTTGTATATACAGGTAAAGCGGTGGCAGTCCCAGTAGTACCTCAAGGGCGGCTTATGGTACTTAGTTTTAATCCACCAGGCGATTGCCTCGTATGATACGCATGGTCTCACTACCGCAGTATACAGCCACCTGGCGATTTTTGGGGAGATACCCCAAGTCTTCCTTGGAGTCTGTTACACTGCACTGCCATAGGGAGATGCTAGCTTTGGGCAGCTTGTGATCCAAGTGTTTGCTCCATAACATTTTGCTGCCCAATGTAACCCCGAGGTAATTAACTTCATTAGTTATGGAACGTGTTGAACAGTTTGGGTAATATGAGTTCCCCCAGATTCCTCTTGTACGTGAACATAACCATTTATAAACAATTGTTAATAATTAAACATGGAAAATGGTGTATACATTTTCTAGTCTACTGAAAAGTCGTATAGAAATGTTAGTCAGGTTTACGGCAGACAAAAGTGGAACCCTACTTACTTGCCGAATACCACACGGCCGTCTGTCTTAATGTCAGATCTGCGATCAATCCACTACAAACCCAAAAAGTACATACTATTTTCATACTCTTTGATAGTATTTTATTTCTAAATTTATGCTCAGGAGCGGACTGATATGGAGAAGTTGTCTCGCGTCATGTTCCTGCTGCTGTGCCACCTGACCTCTATTGTGAAGCAAGTGGTGTTTCACACGGATGCTGATCGTATTGACAAATTGGTGGATTCGTTTGACGGTAAGTAATTATGTTGAACAGATTAACATCTTCCATTTCACTGGGTGTTTCCTTTGGACTATGACATAAGATCGTTCAAGAGGTATTTTAGATGTTTCTTTAGCAATGGGCAACACATTGGTAATACACTTGGTTTTACTGATCACATTCTATCAGTGGCCCGCTGGCATGTATTGTCTGGCTGTCTTGTCTGCCGAATATGTTTTTATGTCATATGGTAGGCAAACAGGCAAGCGGGCCACCTGATGGAAAGTGGTCACCACTGCCTATAGACAATAGCAACACTAAGAGTATCGCTAATGCGTTGCGATGTAATAACGTAGAATACCGCAAGAATAAACAAACTTATTACTAGTTCCTTTTGTTATTTATAAACGCTAGGCTTGCATCACCTAAGCTATGCTATGACTCGATCGCATTCCTCATCAGAGGCGGTGTTCGCCCCGCGCACGGCGGCCGGGCGGCGGCTGCTGTCGCGCTGCGCGGGCGCCGCGCGGCGGCTGCAGCGCGCGTACGCCGGCACGGCCGTGCTCACCTGCACGCTGTGGCTGGTGTTCCCGGCGGCGCAGTACGCGCAGGGCCAGCAAGTGGAGTTCTCCTTCTGGATTGGTTTCAACTACTACCATCCTTTGGGGTCTGTCTATTGTAGTATACTTGAAACTTTTATTACATTACTTGTTGTAACTCACAGTTCGCCGTTTCTTCTCGGGACCATACTAATAAATAGGGGTACAGACCCTACCGCCACCCTCTGGGCTCAAACCAACCTCACCTGCACACCGTCCCACTGCTGGCAGAAAGACGAGGCTCTTGAAAACCGACTTATCCCCAGCAGGTTGGGCGGGATAGATGGCAGTCACCTCACGCAAAAAAAGCCAACACCCTGGTAAAAAACCGCTTTCAGTCAATCTGAAAGCGGTTTCTTAGTAGAAAAACGGGCCCTAGCTGGCAGATCCGCTCGCCGCTGAGCCAGGATGTATCGGTACAATGGCGATGAACAAGAATTTGAAGATTCACCAAAAACACTTGTGGAAAATTAGGCCAAGATTCCTGTCCTGGGTATTGTTTGAGTACTTTAAGAGGCCGAGATAAGGCCGAGAGTTAATGCATATATTTTCCACGTATCTCTAAGCTAGGCAGGCAGGATCACAGTGTTTAAAACACATGTCATACATCGCTGGTAGCCATTTTCTGTGTTACACACAAAGGTTCTTGCTGGTTTGCCTCGTAAGTGATTAGTCGCCTTATACGACACCCGTGACTAATCTGTCAGATGCCACACTCTTTAAAAATATTACATATGGGTACCACAAAGTAATTATTGAAAGACAAAAACTCAAATGTGAATAGGTTCAAGTTTAATTACCAGTGGCTCGCGCACCGTGGTTTAACGCTTACCAGAATGCAAATTTCAGTGGACTGCAACACATTTTACGTATGAACATTAATAACGCGATCCGGTTGACAGCGAAGCCGGATGAGTTGCCTGATTTCTCATATTCCGCAGTTTCGCCGCGCTGTTGCTGTACTCGTACTACGTGACCACGCTGGTGGGAATCGCAAACACCACAATGGACGCCTTCATGGCGACCATTCTCTACCAGTGCAAGACGCAGCTCACCATTCTTCGGTACGTAATCTAGTATACTAGAAAAGCCCGTATTAATTCAGTGTTGAAATCGAATCTCCTCCATATTAGTGGAAGGTTTTACCATAATCTTCACGATTGGCTGGCAGATAAGAGACAGTGGTTTTAAAAATAAAGAACGAAAATCGCTGCTACCCATTCTCTGGCAGTTCCTAGTCTGCCATTAGGACATTAGTCGCCTAGGAAAGGTGTTGGTGTTAAACTCTACACTGTGGATACGGAATATTTACAAACGAGTGATACTACTGACATCCTATATTTTTAGTATGGAGCTGTCGAGCTTCGTGGAGCGGGGGCGGGCGACGGCGGGGGGCGCGGCGCGTGAGGAGGCCACCATGCGGCTGCTGGTGCGATGCGTACACCACTACAAAAGGATTTGCGAGTTTGTGATATGTTTCGTTTATTAATATACATTTACAGATATATTGCCAGATACACAAAACCGATTGGTATGGATGGGATGGGGGAAACCAAGGCCCATGTTCAGCAGCGCACTTTCAACGGCTGAGATGGTTACAGAATTAAAGGTTATCTTGCCTCTTCTACTTAAGTTTATACAGCTTTATACATTCTGGTTGAGTCTATGATGCGGTTTAATTATTTACACGCTGCGGCGTCCGGCGCATTGTACGTACACTCCGCACAATACGTGTCTGGACATACGAGTATATTTACGCCAACAATTTACTGATATTATTGACAAATTACTAAATTCCTTCAACATGCAATAACGATGAGTCCGTTACTTGCTCTTTGTTACTTCTATGGTTTTACGGTACCTATTGTATTGCATACAGACAATGCACGTTGCTGGAGGAGATATTCGGAGGTGCCATCCTGGTGCAGTTCACCATCGGTGGCTGGATCCTGTGCATGGCGGCCTACAAGCTGGTCAGCGTGAGTGTCTCTCAGTAAGGTCGGCACAAACAGGTTAGGGAGGTGGAACTTGTCAAATGGTGTTGATGTCCATGTTAGATGTGGATCAGCAGAAGCATTCTCGATAGCGGCGGAGTCAAGAGCTCGATTTTTTAACATTTTTGCTGGATACGACCACTGTATTGCATATACTCGTACTATTGGCCAAACACACTCACAGGGAATTTCTATACGATAGCTACACAAATTCCATATATTACTTATAAGCATCAGAAATATCATTCCAAAGCGATTATTTTGGTATAGTATATAAAAGGGAGGCAACTGAGCAAATGGGGCAACTGATGGTAAGTGCTCAACGCCGCCCCTTGATGTTCGTAACACCAGACGTTGGTACGATGCATAGTAATACGAGTAATAGTCCACTGCTTAACTTGAGCCTTCTTAAAATCAGTGGAAGGTTTTAAGATAATCTCTACGTTCGGCGAAAAGGCCTTTTGCATTTCCTGGACGAGCTAATAGGAATATATTTCCACACTCACGCAAAAGAGGCGCAAGATCGTGAACAAGCGGAATACGCGCACTACATCTATCTATATGTCTATCTATCTCCACTTTCGACAGGTGGATTGGATCACACTTATAAAATACTAACAAAGATTTCTGGAACGATTCCTCATTTCATAGTTAAACCCTCCCGCCCTCACCCGCAGTTACAGATTCTGAGCATCGAGTTCGCTTCCATCGTGCTGTTCCTCATCTGCATACTCACCGAGCTGTTCCTCTACTGCTACTACGGGAACGAAGTGACTGTCGAGGTGATTGTACTGCAATTATTAGATTAGTTCACTCATCAAATGTCTATTAATCTAATCAATTATCTAATCTTCTGTGCAGGTAGAATCATAAAAATAAAAGTGTAAACATTTCTCTCTCTCAAGTCGGTTCTTTATGCGTGATTCTAATCGGAAACCGAAATATTGACTACATTATCCTCTGTGTGTAGCAATTCTGACGACTTGGTAGGAAGTTGATGTTTAGGTATTATCTTTTAGTTGGTCAGTCCATCTAGTTCATCAGCGTTCTCTATGTTTTATGTCTTCTGTGTTAAAAACGATGATGAGCATATCGAGACTGTTATCTCCACTACCACTTACATGACCAAAATACACATACGCGTATTACATTTTATAAATATTGATTGATTGAAATATTGATTGAAAATTGTTATGTAAGAGTTATTTTTGTATATTTTAAGAGCCTATGTGAAGAGAAAATAAACCTTTTATTTTATTTATTTTATTTTATTATTGGTTACTATGGTTTAATTAAAATCTGGCCTATGTTAAAGGCCATCTTAAGGTGTAAATCCTTGAGCTCTCAACAACATATCTCGTACGCAGAGCTCAATGCTGGTGACGGCGATGTATTCTTCCGGCTGGGAGGGCGTGTCGGCGGTCGGTGGCGCCACGGGGGCCGCGGGGGCAGATGGCGGTGATGGCGTGGTTGGTGCGGATGGCGCGAAGATATCAGAGAGAAAGGAGGGGACGCAAAGGTGGTCGCGGCGCGGCGCGGTGTCGGTGCGGCGCGCGCTGGTGTTCTGCATGGAGCGCGCGCGCCGCCCGCTGCGACCGTCTGCCTCGGGACTCGTGCCGCTTTCACTGGAGACCTTCCTCACGGTTTGTGTTCTTTATTTATTTTATTTGAATACATACATACATACATATAATAGTGTGACACATTTTTCCACGTAGGGGTAAGCAGAGACCACATTGTATCGTGACAAACATCTTCATTTTATTTGAATACATACATAACGCCTTGAATAGGTTCATAATTACGAGTACCACCCCTTGCTTGTTCAATAAAGTTAATAAAATATGAAGAATTCTTTCTTTTTATTACTAAACTAAACTCAAACTTTTGCAGATCCTCAAGTCGTCGTATACGTTCTACGCAGTGCTGCGACAGACCAAGTGATCGACTTTGGAAAAGCTCAGTCACTCGGCGACAGGGAACATTAGAAACCTCGTTACTTGAGTACTTTTAACCACTTCAATTTTATAGTAACCATAATTTGATCAACTTTAGCAGAGTATTTAGCTGACACAACTTAAAGCAGAGATTATGTTAATGTAGGAAATAAATATTGAGGAGTATATTGTGTGTTTTAAAGTTAGTCAATAACCGCAGCGACCGAGCGAGCCCGGACGTGATCATGATCTGGAATGATTGTGTGCTGGTCACATTTCTCACGGATTCGATAGCCATCGCGGTAGACGTGGTCTCCGAGTGGTGACCACGATTGGGCAAATGTATGGTATGATGTTCTGCGGAACGTGAGCGGCAATGACTGGATGCATAAAATTGACAATTAAAGTACGTTTCAATAGAAAATAACAAAAGTAGAGCACGTTATTGATAGAGTGTTATCCACATTTATCTAAAGCTTATTTATTTAAATAAATAAATGTGCTTCTTTTGATTTCAGTAAATAATAAATTAAATAAGTCAATTTATTTAGGTATCTGTGGATAATACTTATCGATGCTTTAGTCTTGCTTTTTTCTGTTGAAACTTACTTTAGACAAAATGGCGTGCTTTGGGGGAAGGCCACATTGGCTCATCATGAACGGTTTTCATTGGAGAACGTAGCGCTGTTAATAACTACTTTTATCCATTATTTATGTAGCTCTTTTATCATTATATAACTATGGCACTGTCCTAACTGGCAACGGTCGTGCGAGCATGGTCGTGCGTCGTGCGGTTTTGGGTCGTTCATCTTAAGACCGTTGCCAATTAAGTCATTTGTTTCTTTTCAGAGTCTCAGGATCTTATTCTGTGTAAAACTACTACACATGTAGTACTGTACATGGTACTTGTAAGACATTAATTGATTCCATTTAAGCCAGTTAAAATACATAAAGCAATAGAATTTCAAATTGGACCTAGCTTAGTAATTAAGTTATATTATACCAAATGTAGTAATTAAATTGTCGGTATCGTAATGAGCGGCGACGGCGGTGGGCGGGCGACACGCCCCCAATACCGCACGAGGATGGCTGTTGCGCCATCGCTGGAAATACCACGTTCAGATATTTTCCACAGAAATACAATTAATTACCTTAGCTGTTCGCGTGATTGAAATTTTCTATTAGATGGATCTGATTGAATTTTAATAATTATTTTATTCACAAAATAATTTTTGCTTTTCATTGGTATGTATAGAAAAGTGTGAATCGTTTCCAACAAACAAATGTTTTTTTAATGACTAATAGGCACTAATTTTAAATAACAGGCAAACATTTTAACACAATAAATGACTAATAGGAAATAATTCAGCTGCCCTATATTAAATGACAGAATTACAGGATAGTGATTTCTCTTACAGTTTCATAGCTACCATAATCAAGGGACAATTTGTGTGACGGGTGCGAAACGGCCAATCCTTACTTTTTTTTTATGAAATACGATGGCAAACAGGCAAGCGGGCCACCTGATGGGAAGTAGTCACCACTGCCTATAGACATTAGCAACACCAAGAGTACACTTTTTGATCACGATTGGCTTTGTGGGGTTAGGGACTTAGCCTTTCATTAAATCTTTTAATAACTTTTGAACAGTGAAAGCGTTATGAGCTTATAATTTAATTTAATAAAATTGCTGACGAAATACATCTTTCAGCTGACAAAATGGTGAATATTTTTTTAACACCAGTTCATTCTAACCCAGTATTTATAACCATAAATTCGTCAGCAGAAGAATAGAAAATACTCGTATTTGTAAGCGATACTAGCGCGCCATCTAACATTTTCCGGTAAATGCTTGTGTTGCCGGGCGGGGGTTACCGAGACTGTACCCAAGCACACGAAGCATGGAACGCGCGTGGAGCGACGCCGCGGCTGGAAGTACTCCACGTGGCTAATAGAGGGCGTTGATATCCACATTACATTGGCAAGTGTTGGTACTAAATGGGAATTGAAAGTGTGTAAGAGCGATTAACTTAACGTGTAAACTATGTTTTAAATGCATTCATTCTGATATATCTGCCATTAAAGTCGGTGGTTTACCTTGGCTACACTTAGTGTCTGCATCGATATAATTATTTATTCATTTTATCAATTCTCAAAGTTCAGAATTTTAATTTTACCTACCTTCGTTTTTTGTAAATTTCATTTATAATTATTTTGGATATGTATTTGGGCCAAATAAAGATTTGTCTATGTGTATGTCTAAACGGCCGAGTCATAATTTTTGATCACGATTGGCTTTGTGAGGTTAGGGGTTTAGTCTTTCATGAAATCTTTTAATAACGTTTTAACAGTGATTTAATTTAATTAAAATTGCTGACAGGATACATCCTTCAGCTGACGAAACTTAAATATTTTTTGCGCACTAGTTCATTCTAATCCAGTATTTATAACCATAAATTCGTGAGCAGGAACATTAACCTATGGCGACGAAAATACTCGTATTTGTAAGCGATACTAGCGCGCTATCTAACGGCGGGGGTTACCGAGACTGTGCCCAAGCAACCGAAGCAGGGAACGCGCGTGGAGCGACGCCGCGGCTGGAAGTACTCCACGTGCCTAATAGAGGGCGTTGATATCTACATTACATTGGCAAGTGTTGGTACTAAATGCATTCACTCTAATATCTGCCTTCGAAGTCGGTGGTTTACCTTGGCTACAAGTAGCATCTGCATCGATATAATCTTCTACTATATAAAAATAAGTCGGGTTTTCCTTTCTGACGCTATAACTCCAGAACGCACGAACCGATTTCCACGGTTTTGCATTCGTTGGAAAGGTCTCGGGCTCCGTGAGGTTTATAGCAAAGAAAATTCTGGAAAAATTTGAAAAGAAAAGCGGGAAAATCGTGTAGGGTAGGTGTAGGGTAGGTGTAGGGTAGGTGTAGGGTAGGTGTAGGGTAGGTGTAGGGTAGGTGTAGGGTAGGTGTAGGGTAGGTGTAGGGTAGGTGTAGGGTAGGTGTAGGGTAGGTGTAGGGTAAGTGTAGGGTAGGTGTAGGGTAGATGTAGGGTAGGTATAAGGTAGGTGTAGGGTAGGTGTAGGGTAGGTGTAGGGTAGGTGTAAGGTAGGTGTACGGTAGGTGTAGGGAAGGGTAGAACTAGAGGTAGGGTGGTGTAGGGTTAGAACGCTACGCGAACGAAGTCGCGCCGGGTCCACTAGTTATTTATAAATTTTATACATTGTTTTTATGTTTCACAATTTTACACTACAATTAGAAAGAATTGTCACCATTGTGACACCGTCGCCCTTTCCCAAAATATGCCCCAAAAACTCGTAGTGGGCGATCTCACGCCGAAATTCAGCGCATCCACTCCGGCAAATAACTATGTAGCACTGCCGGGTGACGAGTGGGGAGGTGAAAAATAAATAAATTTTAATTAAACAGTCCGTTTGTCGTCCCCACCCCCGGCCCCGCGCCCCCGCACCCCACACCCTCTATTGACAGTGACAAACGACCGCCGGCTCCGATACCTATCACGTTATGGATCCAGTGAAAACCATTCATATAGGGCGCTTGCAGGTGAGAGCCGGCCAAAAGCGAGGGGATTCTGTTGGCGAGCGATTTAAACTGACCAGTAGGCCTAGCACAAGTTTCTCTCGCGCGCGATAAGCGAGAAAAAGCGCGACATAGATATTGCTATCTCTTTCATCTTAGTATTGAGAGAAGGAAACAGACGCTCTCTCGCGGCATGAACGTTGTCGCGGTCACAGATGTGCTATGGCCTCTGTTTGATACTATTCTATAACATGTTATGTTATTTTATAGGACGTCGAGAGTGTCTGTTTATAGAGACGTTAATGCCCCAGTCAGAGCAGTGAAAATTGATATGACCACTTTCTAACTAAAATTTAATTATCAATTTAATAATTTATCGAAAAGTATCTTTTAATACTTTTATAACAAAAGAAGAAATTAACCTTGGCTCTTATATTGCGGTCACTATTAAGTCGATTTCACTTAAATTTGGATTTCAGAATCATTTTCTTCTTAAATTTCAAAATGTGGCTTCTATTCTATCTCAAAAGATGTAAATAATACGAGCTCCTATATACCTACGTAAATACTGAAACGATAGACATTGGACTTTTAGAGCCAAAGAAATGGACTTTATAGAAAAGTCCAGCAGTTGAGTCGGTATGGTTATATGGATAGATCGAAGACAGATTTTTTCTTATAAAAGACATCAACGCGCTCGGATTTTGTTAACTACATAGACTTGAATACAATTTTCTTAATACTATATTAATTTAATCACTCTTTCGTGAGATAGTAAATTTATTTATAGCATTTAATTGTCATCATCACCCCGGCTGTGCTTCCGCCTTCCTACTTTTCCTTGTCCTATTTGCTCGCTCTGCCATGAGTTTATTGGACGCATATTTTATAGAGTTTAATGCACCAGCATTATATCCCATAGCCGGGAGGATTACCAGTTATACAAACAGCAATTGCCTATTTCAGTATCGAAATGTGCAGTTTTGCAGCGCTGAAAGCGATGACTGTTGCGATAAATAATAATTTCATCTGAATGCAAATACGTCGGTTGCGGCCACGCAACTAATTAATTGGTTAGTCATTACGATGTACTATTTAATTGTCTTAACAATAGCTCGAAAACCAAACTAATACATTCAGGCCGGTTGTAGATCATACGCAGTTTTGAAAATACTAAACAGAAAACACTGCTACTTAGTTTTTTTTATTTTATTTATTTATTTAAGCTAAGTACATTAAGTAGGAATATGCTATATTTACCATTAACTAGATGCTTAATCTATTCTATTGAGATCTTGGAGGTAAGAGGTAAGGAGATAAGTGTTTGTGGAAACCTAAACTGAATAAACGTATTGATTTGATTTGATTTGGCCCTAAAACACTGCCTTGTACAATACCTGTAATACGAAGTGGTCGCTTTCCACTCTACCGGACGGCACATGGACACGGTCCTTTGACAAGTTTGACGTTAGTCACTTATAGCACCATAGAGGCATGGCCGTCGTGGGGTCTGCTCCGGCCGCCGTCGCTCCGAAGCCTTCCGACGTCGATTCCACTTTACGGCTAACCGTGTTACTCCAGCTACTCGTATTAAACGGGTTATCGACTTCTGCTATCGCTATTAAGTGTATACGTTCATGGGATGAATGTTATGGTTTTGATATTGTTTGAGTATTTATTACGGTAACATGTTAAGTAAATCACACTAATAATATTATATATTAGATTTTGTGTGTTATCGTAACTCGTTCACGTAAAAATTCTGAACGGTTTTACGGACCGGGAGTATCAATTTTAATAAGCCAAATCCCGAAAAAACTGCATTTTACAAAGTGCGGTAAAATAAATTGTCTCCCACATGTGTAGGTGTAAGGTTGTGAAGTTATCTGCCTGGAATGGTTTTGCTTGCCGCGTACAACTAGAATGGACTGAAAAGGTTTTACGCGGTCGGCAAAGTTGTAGTATGTAGGGAGTTATAAATTATTATTTGTTACGCTACCACCAAGCGTTACAATGAAAAGTTGTTATCTGACATCGGTCATTTTAGTAAATACCACATGGTGGCAGCAGTTTTTAAATTGTTATTTGCGATTGAATTGGTTTTATAAACGTGTAAACGTAATTAGCCGGGCTGACGCATGGAAACGATGGAAAACGCAATTCCATTTATTTTTAAAAGCGTCTGGTGTTTCTAAAAAAGATAAACGTGCGGACGAGCTTATTAATTAAAAACGTAAAAGAACGTGATGATGTCGACGTATTGATAAAAAAGTATAATGATTACTTCGGCGTTAGGCCAAATATAATTTTGACAAGATACATTTTTTTCACAAGAAACCAAGAAAGCGGCGAGTCCATTAGTCAATATGTCACTAAGCTAAGGTTATTGAGTAAATGTTGTGATATCAAGGAATTGGAAGAACAGTTAATATGAGATCGTATTGTGTGTGGCACAAGGAATGCAGTGGTCAGAGATCGTTTGCTTAGAACAGAGCAGTTAACGCTCGACAAAGCTCGACAATCTGTCAAGTTGATGAGATGTCAATAGACAGTAGCAGAGTGCTGGAGGCAGTTGAAGCCGTGAAGTTGTGCTGGAGAGTCGGAAAGGCTGCCGCGGTGGCGGACGGAACATGTCCGCGCCTGCTTGTGGTTGCCACGGATGCGGAGGTCAGTGTGTTGACCGAGGATCGTGTCCAGCCAATAGAATGCAGTGTTATCAGTGTCACAATTATGGGCATTTTGCAATGCTGGCGGCACAAAGCCCGGTTGAAGAGGAGGATAGGAGAGGGGAGAGAATACATCCTGCCACTGATACAATGATGATGTGATACAGGTACAGACGCCAAAGTAGCACAATAGTATGTCTGTATCGTAAGGAAAAGCTGTTGTGCTCTCGCGGGCGAGAGCCCTGGGACCGCTTTGACTATAATTCAAAATTTGGCAGTTCAGTTAATTACAGTGAAGCGACTGTCATCTGACCTCCGTGACCCTGTCAACAGAGATAACCTGACCAGATTATATCATGGTTACACAGTCATTCGCCTGACTGAAACACGATGTTTTCTCTCACCGTAAGAGCATCGACCGCCGACCGGCCATCGACGCTCCAACAATTTATGATATTAAACCAAAATTACTCCAAGATACTGTATTCATGTTATCTTATTTTGATAGCTAGGTATGTGTTGTGGTGAGCTACGTCTCTAGGTGTAAACGAGACTGACAAAACCATCGAATAGTTGATTGCTACAAATCTACTTATTTTGTTACATTTTATACCATAAATAAATAAATGATAATAAATATTCGTGGACTAATTCACACAGCGCCATCTAGCCCCAAACTAAGCAAAGCTTGTACTATGGGTGCTAGATAACTGATATACTACTTACATACTTTTTTAATTTTTAAATACATACTTATTATACATAGAACACCCAGACCCGTAACAGAAATTAAAATTCATCATTTCAATTTCTGCCCGGCCGGGAATCGAACCCGGGACCTCTTGCGTGGCAGACCGCTTGTTGACCATTGAACTACTCGGGTCGTCAATACCAGCCCACAAAATCCAAATGGATAGTTCACAACCAATGTGAGGATTTTAATTTTAGAAGCCCAACAAAGCACAGCACACCTATTCCAACTCGCATTCCTCGTAAATAAACGCCATCCGCTCGAAATTACTTTCCACAAAAAGTGTCAGTCCCTTTTTAATGGCCAATTTTCATATTCAAACCGGTGGGAATAATCTGCTGGCTTCAACGCGTGGGTTTTAGTTATTGAGAATGGGTTTATCGCTCGGGTTTCAGGTTCGGTGGGTGCTCGTTTAAATGATATTAACAACATGCGTTTTTAGGGTTCCGAGGTAAACCAAGGAACCCTTATAGTTTCGCCATGTTTGTCCGTCTGTATATCTGTCCGCGGCTTATCTAAAAAAACTTTTAGTACTATAAAGATACATATTACTCATGCAGACAAAGTTGTACACGTAAAGCGGGTGATAAATTTATTTTTACGTATAATCTAATTGCGTAAAACCCCATTGTGTGAGTGTGGTTGGATAGGTCTTTGGAAATTAATATGGGTGTGTAAAAAACCGTTTTTGGATTAAGTATTCTGTTTCCAATATATTTAGCTTTAAAGTGGTATTTTTTGTTAGAAATGCGTGTCCCTCCATCAAACAGCCAAACTGTAATATGTGTGTACTTGTAAAGTATTGAACATAATAAGAGTATACATATAATAATGAAGTTAAAAGGAAAATTATTTATTAAATCTTCATGCACAAAATAGTATATAAGCGGACTTAAAGCTAAAATAGCTTTATCTAGCGGCCAAACAGGAGAAAAAGGGTAAAGAAAAAGGTAGGCGGTGCAATTATCACAGGTTAGTGGACTCTTTAAGTTAACGAGTAGTAGGCGACCTATTATTAGTATCACTTAGTTAAATAATTGAAGTATGCTTATATATTTGTTTAGCTTATATATGTTTTACTATTAATTAAATTAAATTAAATTAGTTACGTTAGGTTAATTCTTATGTACGACTTTGTATGACTTAATTGTTAAGTGATGCATTTTAGCAATATAACGGTGATATATACACTTGTATTCTATAGTATAGGTATACATATGACATGTAAAATACAGTTTTTTAACACAAAAAAAAACCTTATGAAATGTAGTTGGATTAACAAATATTTCATACAGATTGAATGCAAATAAATTTGGGCTAGATATATTTGTTACTTTGTAATGTGTTAATAGTATCAGAAATGCCTCTTTTGCACACATATTCATTATATGCCAACTATGTAGCACAATATCCTATAAATCGGAATACAACAACGCAAGGTATTATTGCTTATACAGCGTGTTATATAATATACTAGTGGACCCGGCGCGACTTCGTTCACGTACACCTACCCACCCTCTACCCATTTTTCTTGCTTATAAACCTTCCTCTTGAATCACTCTATCTATTAAAAAAAACCGCATCAAAATCCGTTGCGTAGTTTCAAAGATTTAAGCATACAAAGGGACATAGGGACAGAGAAAGCGACTTTGTTTTATACTATGTAGTGATGTATGAAGCCGTGAACCGGATGGAGTGCTAAATGTATGAAAACGTTAGATACGAAAATTCTACGTACGACAGAAATAATTGTACCTATCGTTTTAATATGTTTAGCACTCCATCCAGTTCACAGCTTCATACATATATTATGTGACATATATACATCTATACAGGATAGAAAAGGCGGTTGACCCATCCAGGACTCTGAACTGGACAGGCCTTGTCACCTACTAAACATAACTTTATAATTATTGTAATCATTGTTTAATTTCTTGGATTCGTAGGTTTTGAAGCAGCTGGTCTGTAGCATTGTCTACAGCACGTGCTACGCCGTAGCACAGTCTACGACGTACTTGCGGATTTATTTTTATCATGGTGCACTGTATGGCACTGTTACATACAACGGTGGCCCACAATTAGTATATAAAATTCAAGTATATATAAGCAAGTAGTCTTTCTATTTGAAACTGAAAATTTAATTAGATTTAGGTGATTTCAGAAAGATTTAATTCATTGATTCAGTCTTATTGTTGGGGCGCCGATTATGTTAACTTCCACCTTCGATGCAACAGTTTTGAATAGTGACAAGTGCTTTTTTGGAACTATTGGTGCAGATTTTTAAGCCACTATATTCTTCTTCTTCCCAAACCTGGATCTTCCTTTTCCTTCCTTCTCCTTTTTACAAATAAACATTAGATTGATTGATTGATTCCTTCCTTTATAATAGTTCGTACTAAGGACTTCTCATTATGTGGCCACCACCACAACAATAGATTACTATGTAGCCGGAGCGTGTAAATGGACTCAATCGCGCAGTATTGATTGCATCGCCTGTATGCCTCCCGCTGCAATGTCTGCCCACGCAAATGGTAATGCAGCCGGCAGCTGTATAGTAATTCATATTTTCGTTACAAAGGATAAGTCAACGTGCGAGTTTTTCAGGGCGCTTTTAGCGCGATCAGTTTGTGCCGCGCCCCTCACCACCTCAGCAAATTCCTCGTGTGTTATATTTTGCTATTTGATTACATACGGCTGTAGAATTTATGTTTAAATACTATATTGTCTAAAGATAAATTATAAATTTAGTATAACCTTGCCTGCGATTTTGTCAGCGTAAATTAGTTATGCCTAATTTCAATGTGTTATTCTGGGATATAAGCTACAACACCGCAATTTTTTTTTAAATTTCGTTCAGTAGTTTTTACGTCAAGGCATAACAAACAGCTACCCAAATATTAATGCTTTGCATTTGTAATACTAGCTTTTACCCGCGACTCCGTCTGCGTAAAATTCGATTATAACGGTCCGAACCCGTTCCTGTCCGGAGCCTGTTTGCTATTTCGGGGTAAGCAATATTAATGTCAAGTTTTATCAAAATCCGTTCAGTAGTTTTATCCATTCTTACAAACTTTCGCATTGATGCTATTAGTAGGTATAGGATATCAGAATTAGTAGGCTTAGTTGGAAGTCGGTTATGAAGGCAATTGCTTTCTTCAAGAAAAGTCTTTCTAGGACTACCGGTGTCTTTACAAAGAAAAATCTTGGCCGTACGGTATCCATAAAGTAGGCACAGCACCAACTCATCGACATCACCATCAATTGACATCACAATTATTACACAGCCAGAACATCTATTACCTCCTCCTGCATTGTCATCCAAGTTACACGGGTATACAAATTTTCAGCTCAATTGAACACCGGGAAGTGGGTCAAATTAGGCTTACAAGATTTGTCACGAACATACGCAGTTACATACAAATATTGCAAGTTAAAGAAAAGCTTGGGAAATGGGGCCAAGTCGCCAGATCAATATTATCGTGTAAACATCTAGCAATTACTACCCCACGCACCATTATCCGAGCACAATGCGGTGTGAATTTGATCAATGGTGCATGCATCAGTGGCTCGTAACGGAGCTGGGCACCTCATTAGTTTACAAACACTAACTATTACAGTATGCACAGGTACCTAAACTAGGAGTATGTGAGTATGTATTGTTAAAGAAAAAATGGGTCGGGAACAATTCTTGACGTTTCGGACTATTAATCTTGTTTAAATAATAAAGTAGTCTACAAATCATTCTCGAAACGTGTGGAAAGTATAGAAAACAACTACCACGTTTCACCTTATTGGGAAAGTATTGACGCCTTCAAGGCTAGAGTGAATAGGTAGTTTCTAGACAGGCATGCTCCATCTTCGGCCACATCGTCAGTTACCTCCAGGTGAGATGGCGGTCAAATGCGTGGCTAGTCAAATAAAACAAAAAAACTTGCACCATCTTTGAAAAGGTTTTCGAAGGTTGTCTATAGGATGCATAGCAGCCGAATTTTCGGGAGTGAGCGGAGGATTTGGGAGAAGCTGGCAGAGAATAGTTCACATGAATGTGAATTATTCTTGTCGTAAAGACTTGTGTGTGTCTATTGTCTTTAGTGTGTTGCAGTAATTTGTGTGGAATAGTCTCATAGTGATTAGTACAGTTTTGTTAGAATTTTTAGATTCTAAAAGAAGAGAATTAGATTAGAGTTAGTGTCCTAGTGTCATTTACTGTGATCAGATTTATTTTATTAGTTTAACACGTTTACTGCGGCAAGTAAAATCATAATTCTTCATCTGGTGCGGCGGCGGGCCAAAATGCGCCCCCAATGATATTTCTGCCAGTGCGTGGCAGGTCTTTCTAGACCCACCAGCACTAGGATAGATTAAATTGCTATAACTTTGTGGAAACATAATGTATTAATTTTTTTTTTATATTGTTAGAATGACCTTGAACCCAACTTCCTTAGGTTTCATTCGCCCCGGGATCTGCCAAACAGGAAATGAGAAATAAAGCAGGAAAAGCGGCAGGCCGATATTGACCTGAACCGCACTAGAAAGTATTTTTAGTAGTGATGGGACAGAGAAAAATAAGGGGATATCGAAAATAAAACAGAATTATCGTAAAAGAACTGAAAAATGTTTTTATTTACTTATGTCTTGGAAACATGTTACGCAAAGGTTTGGTTGCATTTTTTTTTCAAAATTATGTTGCAAGAACTATTTACTGTAGAAGGCTAGTTTTTAGGAATAATCATTTTCATAAAGGATGGTATTACATAAAAAATCCCCACGTCATGATGAGTCTAAGCTTGATATGTTGATATGTGTAGGTAGTAAACAAAACTTACCGTTTGTGCTTCGTTTTCCGTGCACATTTGTTTCCAAATTTTTTTTATTATATTTTCCGCGAATTACCCTATTTTCCAAAAATTTTATTTTTCTTTTATTGCTTGCCATCGTTGATTATATCGATCGCTACGTCAGATCAGTTAGATAGCACAACACTAACTGGCGGGGCGCGCGCTCTGTGCGGTATCGGGTCGCCAGCTGCCTGTTGGGAGGGCGGGCCGAAATAGGCCCACTGCCGCACTCAGCGGATGTTTTTCACCGTCAGTGCGACGGTAGGTCGATAAAAGCCTGCCGTTATGTTTTGATGGGGAACACCTACAATTTTGACCGCTAGATGAAATATATATTTGTCTCTGTCGAATTTTTACAAACACCTGAGATAATCGTTTCGCACCAGCGAGAGAGACATAGTTTTCTTCGTCCGCACCAGCTGAAGTACCGCGGCAGGCCGATATCGGCCTGTTACGCAGTGAACGTGTTAAGAGATATTTTATCCTGAAAATAACCCCATAGTGTGTACCCCGTACTATATATACACACATCGACAGCCAACACAGGGCACTGTTATATTTGAGCCTCCACCACACCAGTGCAGAGCTTGGCAGTCTGCGGGGCTGCCGATGACTCGGTGCAGCACACCCTAGACGTGTGCGCTGGCTGGGACTCAGAGCGGCGTGCGGTATTAGCCAGCGGAGATCTCTCACTCGCAGCTGTCTTAAGAGGCATGCTTGATAGTAAAGCAAATTGGCAAACAGTGGTTAACTTCTGATAGGAAATGATGACGCAGAAATTGTTTAAAAATAGACAGTACAATTCAATAATTCAAATTGCATCCGGGCTTACTGGAATCGACGGAGCGTATTAATTTCCATTTATGCAAGCTCACAGCGCGCGGGCTGCGAGCACTGCAAAGATGAGCCTCGCAAAATATTATTATTTCCAGTATTTACCAATTATGGTTAATTCCAGCTTTTGGCTATAGTCTGTAAGTGTTTTAACGAGGTTTCGACCACGACTGCGTAGCTACCGATAATACCGGATTAATGCCCTGGCTGTTTAAGCAATTTATTTCTGTGATATATCTTGGGGCTAGATGCTTACTTTGGGGCTAGATGGCGTTGTGTGAATTTGTCCACGATTATTTATTATTTATTATTATTATTATTATCTACAAATGTTAAGTAATTTTTTATATTGTCAAAATATAAAATATGTATGTCACAAGATAATTACAATTTTAATTATAATTGTCAAATATAAATTGCTCACCACTCCGACTTCCTTTCCTATTCCTTCACTGTTCATGCAGCAACACTGGAAATCAATTCCGCTCGAAGTGCATGACAGTCACTTTATCTATATATCTAAAAAGGACAAAACAAAAAGGGCAAAGAAGGAAGACACAATTCCTATTTATATATTATCGAACTATATTAATATCCGTGCTAATTTAAGAAAATACCGTTAAGACTACTAAAATAATTTATAACGAATTTTTTCAATATGTTATAACTTCTACGTACATAGCTTATCCCTGTATACATCGCCTGACATTTTCCACAAAATATTCCCACGCCGACAAAATATGATAAAATGGAAGGATCTCATCGGGTGATATTAAGCCTGGGTACCGATTCTGGTGTGCAATGCAGTTGTTATTATATTGCAATGTAACTGTGATGTTACTATAACTACGTCGAGGTATCGAGTCAGTCCCAGCATCATCCCAGTTAAATTGCAGTTAAATCATTGTTCGACCTTTGACACGTTTTCGTTAACAGAATTGAAGGCAGTTTGACAACTAAGAAAGATGCAACTTAGTAATTTATTTATTTATTGGAGTGCCAACAGCCATATAAAACCATAATGCAACTAAAATACCAGAAAACGAACTGTGGAAAAGTTCGAACTCATGAAAGTTGCAACGCAACATATGTCATTTCAATAACAATCACTCGTTTGACATGCGATGCAATTGTAATGTTACTGCAACTGGGACGATTTCCGTACCAGAATCGTAGCCCTGTAGATCATAGGTGTCAATGTAAACCAACGCCATCACGCGCAAGGCTTGCAATGTTCGCTTATGCTATACTAACGGACCCGGCGCGACTTCGTTTGCTCTTTTTTCTTGCTTATAAACCTTCCTATTGAATAAGTCTATCTATTGTCAACCCGCATTAAAGTCCGTTGCTTAATTTTAAAAGATCTAAGCGTATCTATGTAAGATACAAATATAGAAACATAGGGACAGACGGCGGGAAACGACTATATTTTACACATTCACTTCACATATTATCGGCTTTGTTACCACGGTTAGTATTGTTTTTACTTCGGTATCTCGGCGCAGGCCACTACCATTGTCACTCGCTTTATTCTCACGACACACGAAACTCACTACGTCTTTACGCGCAATTGAAGTCTAACTATTATTGCGATTAACACTGGATTATACGTTTAACACTGGATTCCACGCACTAGTCAATCTAAAGTCATTTTGACATTTAAAATATTTGTATTTCGGTATATGTATAGCCTCCCGGACTAGGCGTGGTATATAGTGGCGTTCTGTCAACAGTAGGTACTTAGGGGTTATCAACTCAATCCAATGATTGGTTTCGCTCAAGTTAGGTGTTGTGCTATGGCTGAATTCTGTGCCTCCTGGTTTTTACAGCTCTTATGGTCCTTCATGCGGTCGACGATCGTTCTTTTGGTTTGACCGATATATGAGCTTCCGCAACTGCAGTTCACTTTGTAAACGCCAGGAGTTTGAAGAGGTAGGTAGTCTTTAGGCGAAGGAAACAACTTTCTTTATATAAATAAATAAATAATTGTGGACAAATTCACACAGCGCCATCTAGCCAGCTTGTACTATAGGTGCTAGCTAACTGATATACTACTTATATACTTTTAAATACATACTTATTATACATAGAACACCCAGACCCGTAACAGAAATCAAAATTGATCGTTTAAATTAATTTTTTAATTTTTAATTTAATTTTTACAGTACTGATTGTGCAAGATGACTTGTGATGGTGATAGGTAAAACATGTTTGTTTGTGACATTTGATTATTATAAATTTATGTATTACAATTAATGTAATTTGTGACATTTATATAACTTTAACAATTGACATGTAATGAATATTACCAATGAATAAATATGAAATATGAAATATAAATTTCTGCCCGACCGGGAATCGAACCCGGGACCTCTTGCGAGGCTGACTGGCATGTTGACCACTGAACCACTCAGGTCGTCATTATATATATATATTACTTTATATTACAGCTTATTTTACTGAAGGGAGTAAAAACGTCAATTCACTTTTATAGATTACCTATGGTACTGAACTGAATTTTAATTTTCTAATTCTCATCTTCGCATCCCTTATATTCTAGTTCCACAAGAAGGAGCTCATACCTGAAACTGTACGAACCGTTGGAGACACCTCGCAAAGCATGGCTCACTCGCCGCCGCATACTAATCACGTCGAAGGTGTCGGTGCTTAGTATGCGACGGGGACGTTCCAAAGAAAAGTGAGTTAATATATTCTAAGGAGCCGTTGTAGTTCCCAATTTAATTATTAATCGAGCCTAGCACAATGGAAACGAAACAAAGGGGCGTTAATCTGCGCAAAACAGGGCTCACATTCAATTATGTCCGAAACTGGAGAATACGTAATGAGGTGTGTAGCGGTGCGGGGCGGCATGAGCGGCACGGCACGGCACGGGGCTGCACGCGGCGGCACGCGACGGCACGCGGCGGCATTTGGCGCCAGGCCGCCGCCGCGCCCGCCCGTCGCCGCCGCGCCGCCGCCGCGCCTCGCGACCGCGATCGGAAACTTTCGCGCCGAACGAACTTTGGATTGTGATTGTTGATGTGCCAGCGCCATGAGCCGCTAACCATTGCCTGGATTCGGATCACAGTGAGTGTAACATTGTTTATATTTATTATTGTGTCATTTGAAAAATAGTTATTAATGCTGATTTTTTCTTTATTTATTTTGTAAATAATTAACATCCAAAAGTTAAGCTACGGAGGAAAACTTTGACTTTAATAGTTGTAAAAGTTGTTTACAACTCAGTCATTTGCAAAAGTCGCATCACTTATTGGCTCGCTGTTGATTTAAGACTTCTCAATCAAAGTCTACAACTTTATCGAGTATTCTATTAACCGAGAGGAATTGAAAACGCAACTCGATTATTTCCCACTGAGCGAAGTTTAATGAAAGTAAGTTAAATGGGCGCACTTATCTGGCCACCATATCTGATCGCCGCCGGCCGCCTCCGGGACCGCCGGCATCAAAGTTGTGGCGCGAAGGAGCCGCTCCTCTCCCGCAGAACAAAGACCACACAAATATCGCTAAGTTGAGTGAGCATGCCTTCGTTGACTTCCTATGGCTTCTCAAAAAGTTTTGGGTACTAAAATATAGTTAAAGTACACGGACTGCATGAAAAATATGAATAATGTTATTGACTAGTATGTAGCATACGCTATTATTTAACTAAGCTTGCAAGGCAATGCCGCAGTGAGAAGTAATTAAATTGTGTAATTATTACAAATATCAAGAAGGTAACAGGTATGTAACAGGTAACACGAATTCTGTTGAGAATTGCCTGATGTTATGTTTTATGGTAATGCAATATATGATTTTATGATATTCACCTAGTATATAAATTCACCTTTCATAATTTTGATGTGTCCGAATAATATAAAAATCGGGATATGCTTGGCTACAGTTCTTCTACAGCAACGCATGTGTTCACTACCATCGACTTTGATTGGCAGGTATTAAATAATTAGAATATATTGAAGCCTTGGTGCTGTTCGTTATGTGCGGACATAGTAAGAGTAATGTCCAAATAGCTTTCACCCGCGATTCAAGTAGGTAGCAACTTAGTCCGTGGGATTCTTATATCTTCAGAGATAAAAAGTCCATTATGTACGTAGCTCTGAGTATCTTGAAACAACTCTATGTGCTATGGATATATTAAATAAAGTTATTATTAGGTTATTTGGTAAACAGAGATTATCCATCAATCCTCGCAAACTTCCGTGTAGTATTTAGGGTGTGTTGTCCTTGTCAATAGCCTCAACCTTTTTCTCTATGGGATGTTGGCGCGATTGCACATGGATGAAGTTAGGTCAATTACCGAAATGCCACAAGGGCGTAACATTATAAACAATGTAATTAGTATGTATAATTATTGTTTATGTACCAAAAATATTTAATGTAAAATTGATTGCCAAGTAAAGCCACTGACTCTATAAACTCTACATTTTACTCAGAAAGTAGGGCTTGGCCGTTTCAAAGGTCCAAAGCTCGACCGATAGGCGGAATATAATATGTCTACTGAAATGAAAAATTCGAATTTTCTATCACAATCTAGACCGCAAATATGAGGGTCTGAAAAATCGATAATATAATTCGACAAAAGGTAGGGAGCGTAGTTTTACGCTGCGATTTTCCAAAAACTATTATTGATAGCTAAAATGTATACCATTAACGTAGAGATCGTTTCAGCGCCTTTTTGGAATGATGTGGATCATGCGTCCTTGGCCATGAAGTGATTAAGTACTCAAGTGAAAGAAGATCTGATCTGATCTAATCTGACTAAAAATTGCGGCTCGCAAGGTCGGCTTGACTTGTAACTCCGAAACGGTAAGACCGATTTTGATAAAAAAAGGGAAGCTGCTGATTAGTCCAGCGTATTATCCTATGAGGTTTGGGAGTGATCGGATCAACAGATAACTTATCAATAGAAAAGAGATATTGATAAATATCAATGTATAAAAGGGTGGAGAAGA
This sequence comes from Blastobasis lacticolella, assembly GCA_905147135.1. NCBI lineage: Eukaryota > Metazoa > Arthropoda > Insecta > Lepidoptera > Blastobasidae > Blastobasis > Blastobasis lacticolella. Next base: position 20,556,602 of record LR990049.1, on the reverse strand, counting down.
GGTAGTAGAGCTTAAATCCGCTGGTGGAGCCTGGCGTACGTGTATTGTATGGATAGGAGTAGAAATAGGGGTAAATTTAATGAAATCGAGACCACGCGAGCTAAGATGTGCCGGCTAGCAAATTCATGTATTCATGAAGACTGACGGCAGTGGCTTCTGCCTACCCACATTTTTTGTCGGTTTGTCTAGGCGGGACACTGCCCCTCGATCTGTTATTATAGTAAATATTACACACCCGTTTATACTGTAGGAGTTTGTATATAAATATGATAATTAATAACTCGTTGGTTGGCAGGGCGGCGCGCGCGCAGCCATGCGGGCCGCCGCGCCTGCGCTGCTGCTGCTCGCGGTACTCGGTAAGTATTAGGATATTAACTACCTCCTAAGGGTCGTCTTCGCCATCGTGGGCAAAGATTTTGCCAGTAAAGTTGAAAACTCGTTAAACGAATACCAGCTTACGTTCTATTTCATTGCAGGACGTTGTTATTTACACAATAAAATCGTTACAATTGGCAATGGTAGAACAGGACGGCTTCCGTGGGTTGAACAGAGGACTTGTAGACTTTGATCGAAGGGAGCCGATTCAAAAAGCCAGGGGCGATGGGTGTGGTATGCCCAGTAGAGGACGTATTGCGTTTGAGATTATCGTCATCAAAGAAATTGTACGTCCACTGATGAACAATGGCTCTCCACACCGCTCCACACCGATCGGATCTTAGCCCATGATGTTGATATTGATGATTAATGAATGCAGATTTACAGAACTATGTGATTGCCATGTGGTTATCTACAGTGTAAAAGACGGTTTATTGCGAGTTGGACACGCGCGTTGTTTTCATCACTTGAATCAAATCTCAAAGATTTTTTTAGTTTTTTCCGATTCCCCCCAAAATTAGTCACCAACACGTATAAGTAATTACATTATTAGTGACTTTGAAGGTGAAATTGAATATTGGTAATCAGTTATTTTATTATTTATAACATGTTAAAAAACCACATTCGCATAGCACATCGAAGTTGGAATAAATGTTTTCCATAATTGTTATGTAAGTACAAAACCGTTTTTGGATGTTTTGTACATGTGCTACATACCACTTGTATACTACAATTATGTACCTACAGAAGCGCAGGCTTATATTTACTTCGTCTAGAGCGCGGGCAGATTACTAGTTTCATCTTCTTATTGCACTAAAAGTATCCACGTACACAGTTAATACCCTCATTATTAATATGTATCCTTTTATAGCGGGATAACTCATTCGGTTTAAAGTTTTAATCGCTGTTCAATATCTCTTTTGTTACGGGCGCAATTAACAGGGCGGACGCGAGCACAGAGCGTCAATATGGCGGACTAAAGTTGCTCCGGCGAGGGCTCCGAATAGGTTTTCAGACCAGCTATTATGATGAGCTCGGTAGCCTAGTAGTTAAGGGTTCCTACTCGTAAGCGAGAGGTACGGGGTTCGAACCCCAGTGCCCGGCATTTACTAATGACGCTTTTCTGAGTAATGTACCTATATTAGTAGAACACTAACCGATGCCATTACGGATTTTGATGACAAGTGTTTTGAAACGTTGCCAGCTCCAACCCGCCTGCCAGTAGCCTATAGCAATACCTTCTACTAATGTGGAGGAGGCTCTAGATAATGATATACGGGTTGATGCAAGTTGTAACGAAATTTAATTCGATATTGCACAGTGCCAAAGACACCGCGACACAAAGAGCGCCGCCGCCGCCGCCGGGTACGGACTACGGAGCCGCGAGACTTTGGAGAATATTAAGTTTCAGTTGACAGCGTTCCACAGTAATTATGTAAGCTATAAATATCTCGGGAACGAGCGGTGTATATAATATATTTAATAGTTATCTACTAAATGGTATTTCATCGTGTTCAGAGGTATTCAGCGTAAATAAATAAATCATCACAATAATATTTACCGCTGGGCGCTCACTTCTGGAAGTAGACTGCCTCTCGAGTATTTTATCTTGTTCGGCTTTGTGCCTCTGTATTAAACAGCAGTCATCAGTCCAACTCGTGAGACGCCGTCCCTTCTTTTATACTCATTATCGTTACGAAGCGGTCAATTTCGACTGCTGACGGGTTCCTCTTTCCTACTTTTCTCCTGCTACACTTTGTCCGGTCTTCAGCATCCTCTTTAGCATACTTTCGCAGCCGACTGCGCTGTGTGAATCTAACGCAATGTAGGCAGGTTTAGGTATCTATTCTCCACATTTCGACCTTCTAAAGACACTGTTTTTCTAATATACTTATTCAGCATCTTCTAAGTTTAAGTATATAGTTTGTACTGCGGCATCTTATTCAGGTACCGGGTGGAAATATATAAGCAAGTTTCTTTGTTGAGCGATATATTTTGAAAACTAAATACGATTTGCAAAACTAAATACGATTATGTGTGTTTGTAGCTACGATTTTTAATTCATTCACGCGCGCGGCATCGTCGATGTGGGGCTGCGAGCGGTAAGCGCACATCAAACTGACAGTGACACTGACAGGCAGTTCGCGCGGGCAGCCGTACCACAGAGCGTAATAGGGTATGATCATTTTCTCTGTCTACGGTATGTCCCTTCCAGTCAAGCGACTGGCTGACTCGACTAGCCAGTGCTGGGTAAACACATCTCCAACCGTTGCTGGCTCGACGATGCCGCGGCGCCTACCATTGTAGATTGTATGAAATTCATAAGTATTTTATAAAAACTCAAATCAAATAAGTACATTTTGAATTTGAATTTGACTACAACTTATTTTTATTTCGAATGCGTACAGACGTTCCGATCCCCAGTATGACCAAATCAACCCAAAGTGCATTCACACCAGATTAGTACCCCTGCCAGTGAACCCAGGAGCCGATACCTACGTCCTACCTAAACCTATCCGAATGCTGGCTGGCCTACTCCCAACTAAAGCCTACACCTAAAGACCCAACCTGCTTACCCTACTAAAGCCCTGACCGCACTGTCGGAACACCAACCCATCCTGAAAGCCTACCTATCCTAGAGCCCGACCTAACCTAAGGTTTGTCAGAGCACACATGCCACCATAAGTGGGTCACTAGTTATATCACGTGAATGATTTTAAATTAATGAACGAATGTTTCGCAAGCATTCGCTATCCGACCCGCCGACTGCACCAATTACTGGGTAGCTGGAATTCATAAATAGTCAGGTAGCCGTGTGTGGAGCCAGCGGCGGCTGACAGGCGCCTCATTAACGAAGTCCGGCGTCATATAAATTTTAATTTGGCCTCCCGCCCCGCGCCCCGCTCGCGGATCGACGTATCATATCCATCACGGGTGCATCAAAGGCGAGCTCGCGCCCCACGCCCCACACCCCGCGCTCGCCCGCCGCTACAGTAGCCCACTTTTTAATTACACGCATCATAAGGGAGGAGTGCAATTTCGAAAAGGATTTCGTAGCGTGCAAACAACGTGATATGCATGTTTTTATGAAATTTTACCGCCCCAAATGGAAACAGCCAAGCCGCCACGTCGGGGTGAAATAGTTTAATCATCTTCATGGAGTGGTGGGAAATTATATTGAAAATTTTCCAGCACATATATAATTGAAGAAAGCATCCGACCGTAAGTCGTGGAATATGGATAGGGAGGCCTTTGCCCTGCAGTGGGATAGAAGTGGCTAAAATAAATAAATAAATAAAAATATATAATTATGAAAAATTGTATTTTCTGGTAAGGTCATTTTAATTGTGATTATATCAATCAATCCAGACAAACAGACCTTGAGATTATGATAATATGGGTAGTATTTCTGTAGACTAAGCATAATTACTTAGATCCTACGTCTGTAGGTTTTATGAAATTTCACTATTGCATTTTATGAAATGCCCATTGCCATCCAGTTACCCTGATTAGGTTTCAATTCAATTCATTAATGTATTAATACTGCATTGCAATATCGGGTGCTATTACCCGGTGCCGATAATTTGCGGCGCGTCCGCCGACGCCGGCCCGCATTAACGCGGACCGCACGCCGCCACGGTCAGAGCTGCCTATTCTATTCAATATTACTATTATAAATGAGAATGTTACTCTGTATGTTTGTATATACGTACCGGTAGACGCAGCGTGGGTAGGCCTCCTACAAGGTGGACCGACGACCTTGTAAGGATCGCAGGTACCTGCTGGATGCGGAAAGCACAGGACCAGTCTTTGTGGAGATCTCTGGGGGAGGCCTATGCCCAGCAGTGGGCGTCTACTGGCTGATATGATGATGATGATGTTTGTATATAACGTGTTAGCGTCTAAACCGCTGAAATACGCGTTTTTATCTCCCATTCCTCTTGCTATTAATGTTATAATCCGATAGTGCCGTAGCGGTATGTTGCGTGTGTGCCTGATAGTACTAAACTTTAGGCGACGCATACGTTGATTTCAGATATTCCTAACAAGAAAAAGGATTGCATCAACAATGACCTATGAAAATTAAAGTCGCTAACTCACTCTTAACTTTATGACACCGAGTCGCCTTAGTTTAATAGTGCAATATGACAAAAGTGTATTTATTTTTACTATGGGATACTTATTAAGTAATTACACACACAGAGCAACGTGTTATAGATGTGGGCAACGCATTGGCGATACTCTTGGTGTTGCTAATGTCTATAGGCAGTGGTGACCATTTTCCATCAGGTGGCCCACTTGCCTGTTTGCCTACCGTATGATATAAAAAAAAACATCAATAAAATTATGACTGGGGACGACCATACCTATATTAAAATCAACCACAACAACTTTCAAAATAGATTCGAATCCGCTTTTCAGGTCACCAAACTTAAAGCTATCCAAAGCAGATTATAACGAACACATCGTTCGTCAAGGATCCATTTTCCTAGGCATATCATAACCAAGTTAGCTATCATACACGAGCTAAGCTCGTTCCTCAGGATTTGGAGACTGGCGTGCGAGTCGTACGTTTGCCGTTCGTTTGTTTCAATTAGGCCGTGCGTGGTTCCGGGTGAGCTGGCGCCCCCCTCCCGCCAATTAGCCGCTTCAGTTGCCCGCAAGATGGCCGCCGGCTCTAGCTGGCCCGACTGGACTGCTCTTCAACAAGTGCCGACTCACTTTGGAACTGAGGCGCAGAAATATTAGCTTGTGGAGAGCTGGAGAGTTTCTCTAGAGAGAGCGGCGTGGAGTTTTTCAAGGAGCGCGTCAAAAGGTTCTTAGCGGATAATACACCTGTTACTGACATGTGACGGCCAATGGAATATGGGAGTATAGAATATATCACCAACCGTTCTATTTATGCGTCGTACTAGGCGTCTAATATCATAGAGGCAGGTCTGCTAGTACCTCTGTAAATCAGAAAATGGGCAGCAGCGTTTTCTGTTGAGTATTTTGAAAACAGCGATCCCCAACTCGCCTACCAAGTGTGGACATTATGGCAATACCCTCCACTGATGTGGATAAGACCCAAGACCAGCAATGCTATGAGTTATTGATTGATTGATTGATTTATTTATTTATTTTAATATTTATTGTGCACAATATATAGTATACAAAATAGATAAACAGAAAAAATCACAACGGGTACAGCTTCTTTCTAAATAAATATCTTCCAGCCGACCAACGGAAGAGAGAGGGCGAAATCGAGCTTAAATTTACTTACCTACTATAGTACAACGAAATATAAATACATACACAATACATAATAGTACATAATGTTGATGATGTGATTGATAGGAATAACTACTGTAAATGATCGTCGTTAAGCGGACCGTATCCTTGTAAGCCAACTTAGTACTACAACAGAAAATGCCCTCAGCGCATTTGATACCCGACGGTCTTCTCCAATTTGTTCCCGTCACCGAGATTACGAGCGAGCTCATTGTTAAAACACGCGAGTTGTCACTTCACATGTCTGCTCGCCACGAATTCTGCTGGCCATTTTCCGGTGGAATTGTGGTAATTTTTCCCACCGCCGCCGCCGACAGCGGCTAGCCGCCCAAATTTATTATGAATGCGGACGGCGCCGCCGTGCTTCATTGCACTGATGTGATACTGCATTTTATTTTCTAAAACTATATTTGTGTTTGATTTAACCAGAATTATTTGCAGTACAATTGTTCATCTAGTTTCCTGCCAAGGAACAATATTTATGTTTATATGTCCATAATGCAAATTATTTTACTACGCACTACAGCCAGATATGTAATATATCGTGAAATTTATAAATATAAGCGGCAACTCATGAGTAGTAAGTGTGTACAACATTTAGCGACTTATATAGTGATATTTTACAATGTGGACATTTTGCGACCTGGACATTTTGCAACCGGGACATTTTGCAACCTGGACATTTTGCAACTTGGACATTATGCAACCTGGACATTTTGCAACTTGGACATTTTGCGACTTGGACATTTTTTTACCAGTGGACATTTTGCAACTGGGACATTTTGAGACTAAACGAGCTGGTGTATGACCGTATTGAAAAATTATTTTGTGCGTTGTGAGGGGTGGGATAATGTCAGTCGCTTAATTTGAGCGGACCACAACAACATTCATTCCATAGAGCTACCTTCAGACGAGAAATGAGCATACTGGATTATACTTTTCGCAGAACACATTTGTAGGCAACGCACTCCAGCCCTCAACCAATACACGCGAGAACTGTTCAACAAAGCGGTTTTGGAGGACTTGAATATCCACGACTTATACGTGGTTTATCCGCCCGCCTCTAGTGCCCCGAATACGGATCTCATCGTTTAGAATGTAATTATGTCTTTAGAACTATAACTTCATTATAGTATATATTCCGGACACCACAGAACTGTACCTGGGTAATGCAATGCGACCTAAAGGAATACTACTACTACTACTTCGCTGGCTCAGCGACCCGAAGTGAGTCTTGGCTTCCGACACAAGAACTCACCATTGGTCCCTATCCTGCGCCATTTGTTCCCGGTTCGTTATCTGGAGTTCACGCAGGTCTTACCGGACTTCGTCTATCCATCGATACCTGGGCCGTCCAACCGGGCGCTTGCCCGGTTCATACTACATAATCTTCAAACCCTGCTTGAGGGCTTATTAAGCTGTCTGTTTCAATGTCCATGGACATAAAGAAACATTTATAACCACACTAGGGCGGTATCCAATCCGACAGGCCCTACCAGCTACCTATCTAAGGACGCCTTCCGATTCGATGGTGCAGCTAAGTGGAAAAGTCCAGCAAACATTTAATCATCGGGTAGTCAATCACGTAGCCCAATCCAGTGTGAAGTAGTGCGAGTATATACGGTATTGAATTCAATCAAGGCGAGCAAACATTTGCCGGCGGCCGCCGCTTGTAACGAAGCTTCGGCCGGTTCACGGTGTACGCCGCGTCACAAAGCCTACTTGTTCAAATATTGGAAGTGTAAAATGACGAAATTTAAAACGTGTCGTTGCGACGCGTGAAAAACTGTAATTCTTTTACACCAGCGTTGCGTTTAGTTCATGCTGTGATGTGGTGGGACTCGTGGTGATGTGGTGGGACGTGGTGGGACAATGAATAAGAATAAGAATAAGAAATATTTATTTACACAAACAGAAACACCACAACACAAAAAAACACGACATTTTGTAACACAAGAAAAGAAACAGTACATAAAAATTAACAAAAAAGCACATAAAAGCAGAAGCAAATAAAAGCTAGCACAGTGTCGATGCGAATGGTAGAAGATAAGTGGTGTGTGTTAGTGGTGTAATGCATGTGTAAAAGGGACCTCACTCAGCATTTTGCCCCGGTGCGAACCGAAGCGCTGGTTTTCAGTGGGACCCGCTGAGTGAGGTACGGACGAAAGTGTGTAATAAATAGATATATATAATTCATCTAATACATAAACTATAATATTGTTGGGTAATGTGTATGCTATACAATGACTAGATCTGACTGAATCATCAACAGCACGTAATAGCCCCCCACTCGAATCTCCTTTTTATTGGGAAGATTTTGCATAGATGGCAGTGTTTAAGTACCTATACAAGAGAAAGAAAACCATTATTAGATACACTAGACACGACAAAGTAGATACAATCAATACTAGTAACATTTAAGGTTACCGATAAATCTTATAAACTATATGGTTTCATGATGGTGTTAGCTTCAGAGGTCCCGAAACTTATCTGTGGCTAGTAAGCTGTCTCATACGCCCTCAGTTAGAGTACGCCTCTACCGTTTGGAATCCGTATTATACCAAATATAGCGAGCAAATTGAAATTATACAAATAAAATACATGCGCGTTGTACATTACAGATGTTATAAATTTCGAACATCATTTAAAACATGATGTCTAAATTCGCATTGAAACTGCGGGATGGAAGGTTGCTCCTGGATGCTGTCTTGTATAAATTGATGCGTAATAGTTTTGATTGTGTGCAGTTGGTCAATTAATTATAGATTACCTAACGAATCACAACGAGAGAGATAAGTTTTAAAAATATGTATCCCTATCGTCTTTTCAATTCCAAAAAATATGTAACAATTGCTAGTGAGCGGGCACCTTTGTAATGAATAACAGGTGACTTGTTTCAGTGCAGAGTCTGTCACATCAGTTAAAAACATGTAAGCAACATTTTAGGGTAAAAGGTCTGAATAAACCTAAGCAGTCGCACCCGATACACGAGTACCAGCCGCAACTACAGCGGGCGCACAGTTCAGCGCGTCGTATCCTTTGTTACAATGAAATTCGTAAATCTCTTCCACCGGGATTAATTATAAATTCAGCGGCCGTGACGCGACTTCTGATGCGAGGCTTTGCTCTGTCGGCGAACAAACGACTCACTTTGCGCGAGATTTGTTCGGCTTTCCATTTAGCCGACACTGGAGACAATGTTGACAGGGAAAATAATTGAATTAATGAGTAACGAAGGAGCTGCGTATTGACTCTGCGAAGGGGCGAGTGTCGCCAAGCTGCAAGGGCCTCCTCGTCAAAACGTAGCCATTTGACGATGACAAATATTTCTATATGTAAATTGAAAAATCGTAACACTTGTGTACCTATAACACGGAATTGCATCAACCACAGCGCGCTTACACGCCGCCTCCTGCTAATATCCTCGCGCATGCATCACCCGAACTTCGATAAGAGCCGTTACTGGAGCTATTTAATTAAGCGCAGACTCAGCCGCGCTATATAAATTCCGAGTGGAGCTAACCGGGGCCCGGGCTCACTAATCTCGCCTAAACTTTTAATCCGATGCTTTAATATTCATCCGGGCGGGGCGCGGGGTGTCCAAACAAAGTGTGTTTGGGTGGACATATTCGGTTCGCGAGCACATGCCATGAACACCCGAAGGTCCCACGTCGCGAACCGCCGCGGTGTTTGCCCGGCAACGCGGCTCCCCCGGGATTAGAAAGGCACTCGCGCGCGCCTGTCAGTAACTGCCGTTAAAGTTGCCGCTATCAGTTAGTTACATGTCCTCCAAACTGCTGCCGACACTATTCTGGTAGAGTCGTAAAGTGCTCAGATTAACGTTTGTTTTCAAGTTGGTAATATCAACGTGGGATATAGCTTTTTTAATACAGGCAAGAGAAAGACACTAAGCCAGCACAATACCAGGACAGCTTTTAAAAAAGGTGTAGGTTCGTTTATTGCTAACTCCAATGTGACTATTTGTTTAATCATTGTAACTATCTCTATTGATAATAAGGTGTATGAAAATTGAAATGAAATGAAAAAAATATTTGTTGACTCTGTCCGTTATAACGGATAAGAGTGGCTGGTTCTAGTAAGGCTTACTGCCCGTACTCCAGATTACCAGCTTACATCTAGAGGTACGAATAACTTAAGCCAAGCTTAAAAATAACATAAAATATAACTAGTACTAGGTTAAAAGTGTTAGTATGTTTGTTTGTGTGTTAGAGAGAGTTTGTGTGTTTAAGTACGTGCGTGCGTGTGTGTGAAAAGAGTTAGACTACAGGTTGTAGCAGTTCTTCAAAGTCACTATGAGAGATTACACAGATACTGTTTGAGTACCTATGTATTTGCAATTGTATTTTGTGAGAGAATGCGAATGAAAATATCTCAGGCATGCCTTCCAGACAGGAAGGCAGAGACTATCAACAACTAAGTCATGTCTTTTACATCTTTCACACTCATCAATCTTATACATTTACGCGGCTGACTTGCCATTTTTGGAGAAGGTCATGTACTTCAGTTGCTTAGATGTTTTCTTCTCATTCAATTAAATTGCATGGAACTTGTTAAAAAATATTTGATTTTTATGAACAACACACGTATGACAAAAAATTTGACAATTCCAAAAATTGTTACAAAATAGAGGAAATGATTTTAAGTCACTTTCAATATACCTTTGATTAATTCGGAAATCCCCATACTGTACCAGTTAAAAAACAAATTGAAAAATAATAAATTGTACCTATCTTCCGAGCCGCAGAGCAGGTTAAACTAAATTCTACCGTCATTTAACACAGGACTGCTGTGATCTGGGAAATAATGGGAACTAAAGCTAGCTTTAGCCAGTAGCCGGAGGTGGCGGGCATTGAGGACCCGAAGCCGGTGTTCGAACACAGTCCATTATGGTAGCCGCCAAGCCGCGTTGTTGATCACCGCCGCCCGGCGGCTACGGGGCCGGAAATTCAGTTTCGGAACTATCACTGGTCTGCGCACTCATGCAATAAAGCAATTTCAAATATATTCCAGCCACGTTAGGAACATTCTCGCAGAGCTACTAAAATGTCAGTATCAAGCCGACAAGGGCCTAATTCGGGTTAGGCGGTGTAAAGAATAGGATGAAACCGTCGTCAATACCGGCCGGAACTGATGACTGGTAATCTCTCCATTCAAAAGCGAGGTGGTTACAGGGCGGGCGGACAACGGGGCGTAATCCGGGTTTGATTGCCGGCCGCTCTCCCCGGCTCGCGCCAGTACTCGCACCGCTCGCGCTGCAGATCCCCCATTAATTTCCCACGGTCTAATCGTAGCCGCGCATATTGCACCGGCGATGCGCTGACTGGCGCCTCGCAGCGTGCGCTCCATTGTAGATGTAGTCAGCTTCATTAGAGTCAGCACTTCAGCAGTACTATCGATTCACTCAAACAGCTATGAATAATTCCTAGGCAATTTGAGTGTAAAACAGTGAAAACGAGTAGAATAATTTATTGTCTTTTTTGGTTTATTTAAATTCTTATAAATAAAAATGTTTTTTTTTTATTATGAAAGAAAATTTTGTGACGTCCATTTGGAAGAAAAGTAAGGGTTACTCAATGGTTGAATTAAATGGAAACCGTGGTGATCGCGTGGCAAGTGCACTGAGGCAGAACCCTGTACCAAAAGTTTTTTAATACCTACGTACCTATTTTGAATATACAACATTGAGAATATAGAAAGGCTAACATTTCCACTTTGTCGCATTTCATACGTTAAACATTGGAGCCAATAAGTTTCAAATGGAATTTGAAACAACAGCCGTGTGTTACGAAGCTGTACATAGATTAATAGTGACAAGTTACATTCAGGCAATGCGATAACATTGCCACTGTAATGCAGGTAATTCGGCGCTGTCATGTTCGGTGTGGGGTACATGCGGCACACGTGTGCTGCGAGCGCTATGTGCTTGCTGCATATTAGTGTCACCGGCACATAGCTACTTATGTGGTACAGTCAGCGACTATCTTATCAGAAATATTGATAGCTAAATGCATGTTACAGACTGGGCCTATTACGAGTAAAAATAATAATATAAATCGGCATACATAATATTGCAAAAGAAAAAATTAAGAGTTAGAGGTGACAGGAGCAAATAAATATGGAAATAAAAAACATAAATATAAAGACTTCTCTACAGACCCATGGTTACTATCTTAAATCTTTAAGCCAGAGTGAATAGACTGTTTCTAGACAGACGTGCTCCATCTTTGACCGTATTGTCGCTTCCCTTCAGGTGAGATGGCGGTCAAATTCTTGCTTAGTAAGCGGAAAAAACTACTATACAATTGATATAAATTTTATTCTGTAGCTAGTTGGTGCATTCAGAACCGCCAATAAATATTTTTATCCTCTTGGCGTTAATGTCCTGGTTGTGAGCATACAGTGTACAGCATTTGGCAGATCAGGTAATAAATAGTGGAGCGACTGCCATCCGACCTCCAGACCAAGGAACTGAGTAGATTGGATGTGCAGATTTAGACGCCTGAATGTGCAGGTTTCATCACGATGTTTTGAGCACCATACATACGTAACTCAGAAAAGAGTCATTGGTACATATATATCCTCACTACGTAGACCCTCTGTTGGTCACGACGCGAAGGTTCGAAAGAACGTTTCTCGCTCGTACGATTCGGATGTGGAATGAGCTCCCAGCCACAGTGTTTCCTTTGGACTATGACATGGGATCGTTCAAGAGGTATATTAGAGGTCTCTTCAGAGGCGGGCAACGCATCAGTGACTCCCCTGGTGTTGCTGATGTCCATAGGCGGCGGTGACCACTTTCCATCAGGTGGCCCGCTTGCCTGTTTGTCTGCCGTATAACATAAAAAAAAAATATATATATATATATATATATATATATATATATATGGCGGCAGTGGAGTTCGAACCTGGTACCTCTCGCTTACACGTCGGATACCTTTACCACTGGCCGCCGACGCTCCAAAACCACCAATATATTTGCCTGAAAGTTACGTCAGCGCACTGACTGTACATGGTAATGCGGCGCGGGCGCGGGCGCGGGCGGGCGCGGGGCGCGGGCGGCGGGGGCGGTATTGATTTCGGATTAATCACCGGCGCGATTTCACACCGTCCCGTCCGGATAGTAATATAGGTAACCGGATCACGTGACCGCCGCGCCCCGGATATTATAATTCCAATTAGCCCGCAGCGTGGGAAACTACAAATAAATTACGTGAAATGTGACAACGTGCCTATAATTGCTGCTGCAGTTGACATACAAGTTATCATCATCTTAGCGTCTACCGCGACTTCACTTCCACTTAGCCTGATCTACGGCATAGCTACTGGTGTCGTGAGGTGTTGGATCTCGCATCCGCCCAGCGACGTCTCTCTATCTGCGCGTGTGTTACCTGATCATTATAATCTGACCAGGTCAGATGCCTGTCTAGTCTAATTAATAAAAAAAGTTTGTAAAGATGCATTAATGGATGTTTGAATGTGTGTTACTCTTTCACGCCATTCCATTCTATTCCATCTAACTCCGGCTTTCCGGGATGTAGCTGTGGAAATTACCGACAGTTTACAGCTCCTTGGTGTTGAGCTGTCAACCAATCTTAACAGTACATCGAATCCAAAGCTAAGACTGCAGCCAAGAAACTTGGTATCCTCTCGAAGGTCATTCGGTACTTCACTTCAAAGCAGTTGCTTCAATTATATCAAGCATAAGTCTGATTGTGCATGGAGTACAGCTGCCATCTCTGGGATGGATCAGCCAAATACCAACTGGCCGCTTTGGATTTGGTGGAAAAACGTGCAAAGATTTGTGACCCGCAATTAATTGAAGCTAAGCTGCAGACCCTCTAGCATCGGCGCAGGGTTGTGTGTCTGTCGGTATTCTATAGGTTGCATTTCGGAGTATGTTTTGCACGACCTCATTCCGCCGGCCCCTTTCCGCCATCGGGAAACGCGATCCGGGCGAGCGCTTCATCCTTATGTCGTGGATCTTCCAGCTGCCCGCACGAGCCGCTTTGGTTCAACCTTTATAATGCGAACGGCTAAGGAACGGAACGCGTTGCCTGCAAGTGTGTTCCCTGATCACCATAATCTGGACGCCTTCAAGGCTAGAGTGAATAGGCTGTTCCTAGATAGGCATGCTCCATCTTCGACCGCATCGATACTTACCACCAGGTGAGATGGCGGTCAAATGCCTGGATAGATTCATCACTGAATAGATTTTAATGAAATTTTACAGTAATCAATGTTAAACCTGAAACAGCACGTATTTATCTTGAAATTCAATGTGGTTCCCTCGGGAACGGGTCCGGAACGTAAAAACTGCATTTTATTTATTTATTTTATTTGCCAACAGATCAACACTTTTTGTTACATTGAAATATTACATGAAAGATAATTAACACTTAAACGCGGATTTTACACGCAAGAAGTCGCGAACAAAAGCTAGTTATTAAATAAACAACATATTTAAATAAACATGATTTTAATGCATCAAATAAATAATTTTATCAATATAAATGTGCGGATAAATGGTTAAGTACATTTATATTATGCGGTTTCAGTTCAAGGGAAAGCAATGAATGCAAATAGATTGAAATTCGTTTTGTTTCCAAAATTTAACAAATTGGTTTTCCACGGTGAGAATTTTAAGTGGTGATGTGGGGAGCGCGAGAGCGATTGGCATTCAGCTCGGAGCTGGGCCGGGGCGCGGGGCGCGGGGTGCGGGGTGCGGGGTGCGGGGCGCGGGGCACAACAAGTGCGGCGATGGCTCCGTAATCGCCTACAAAAGGGAATCGTCTGATTGGATTTGTAGCGGCCACATTTGAACTGCTCCTTTTACGCGAACATTACTCGAGCAGCAATCGCTTTATTGGGATTCACCCTTTGACGCTGAACAGCTGAACTATTTCAAGAGTTATACCTACTCGTATATCCTTAATAATTAGTATACATGGTTTAGGAGTGAAGTGGTCCCGCGTAGTTGGAATACCAAATTGTTTTCAGCGGTCCACGCCAGAGACCCATTCGATCCCTTCGTCCGGCGAACGTGCCAAATTCCCAAAGATACCCGCGTCCCAGGATTACATATCTCGCGAACTTTAAAGGTGAATGGGATTCCAATTTGTAAGGAAATAGAAAGTTAATGAGTTGAAAATTATGTGCGGCATTTATACCCAACTAGTTTCATTAAAATGAAAGCCATCGGTCCATCCAGTTTGTTAAACTAGAGAAATCATAGCTTATCAATTAATGTTACTTTCAACAAACACTTTACTCTCTTATTGTAAATTTCTCCCCTCATAATTATAACACACTAATTCCTTTCTGAAACAAATTAATGGAGAGGCTTTCCCTGGAGGGTACAGCGTGGAGTTCTTCGAGGAAGTGGAAAGAGCTCTTAAACGGATCGACAAAAGTACCTTTGTATAGCTGAGACATTCAAAGATACCTGCTTACCTGAGTCCTGAGGGCTTTACATGAGCAGCGTTATGATGTTTTCCACGTATCTTTCAATATGTTCCACTGAAATATTTATCCAATATATGCCAGCGCTACGTCCTCGGTACAGTTCGGCGGCCATTACTCGCACTTTAATTAAAACTGCCCATTTCGACGCAATAAATCCCGTCATGTCGCGCATTTAACAAATTAGCTGACCGTACTTAATACTAATAGCTCGCGAGAGGCAATATCTCAAAACGAGAGTTGTATGTTTCCATGCGAATGGCAAACAAAAACATTTTGATAGTTGCACAAACTCTGTATAGTTGACAAAGGTAGCGGGCGCTGCCTCGCGGCTGTACGTTGCCGCCGCATTCCGACCGGCTGCCGACCGCACAGCAACCAACATAACTTTTATTTTTGTCTTGATTTTTTAATATATTATTATTTTACGTTTCTAAAGCTCGTAGGTGGGTGATGGATGCAAGTAGTACAAAGCCGAATGATTATAGAACGGTAGCTACATACCATGAAAAATATCCCAATACTCGGTCGCAATGCCGCGGTACAGAGGCTACGTCGAGACGATTATTGCGCCAATCCCTTCGCAGGCGGCGACACTCTATGACAAATTGGTATTCTGATTGCATTAATTACATTTTGACTGGTAAATAACTCGGGTAGGCAAGTCAGTTCTAATTACGAAGTTTGGTTGCGGGATTTCGAGATACGTCGTTAGGCGAAATCGAAACTGATAGTCGTATCACCATGGCAGCATACCCATTGCTGGACAAAGGCATCTCCCCACGCCTTGACAATGGGGGGGGGAGGATGAATGGATATACTAGGTGACTAATTATTGAAGACAGACTAGAACTGAATCATTTTAATATATGTTTGTTCGGTAAATTTTTCTTTATTTATTTATTTTATTTTATTCGGAAAACTTACAGCAATAATTAACATATGAAATATATATTTATCATGGTTTTATTTACATTAAACTGAAAGAATTCCGGTAGAGGTTGCTGTAATGTCGTCCTGTATGCATAGTGCAGGCCACTGCCGCAGCGCATTCCGCGCTCCGACTGGCAGCATTCGGCAAAGCGGCCGGAAATTTTAAGACCGCACTCCGCTGTGACTATGTGAGCCTCGAATTCGCGTCCCAATTTCATGACACAGGTACTTGAGCCTATTGTGTAATTAATCTAAGTAGCTAGGTATTATTCTCCCACAACTTTGTCCGTGTGGATTAGATTTAATATCATCCTGTTCGTTGTCTATAAAGTCCTTACACGTTTTATTCTCTTTTTCTGGGAATTTATATAAAAGCCTGATTTCCGTTTAGGTTAACAGCAAATAGTGTAGCTCCCTATGGAGAATCAATTCCATTAACTTTGAGATTTCGTTTGTTTTCTTCTTCGCAAATTATCTGCCGAGCTTTAGAACATTAAAGTAGATAACATTTAATGATCTAAAAAAGATTCGAATAGTGTCGAGATCCTTGCATTGACATTTCGAATGAAAACCAATTTAGAGATAACTTGGTTAAAGGGTAAAGTCGAAATGGTTAAAAAAGACTTGGGCTGCTATAATAAAATGAACAGGTTGGTTCCCCTTAGGTTGCTGATTTTTAAGGCGACGATGGCCGCTTTCCATTAATGGTCCGTCTGACCGTGTGCCACCCTAGACAAAATGTAATATAGTAAAGGATGAAAAATACAGACCGTTTATTTATTCGTATAATTTTGGCCGTCACGTTGAATGAGCTGAACTGAGCTAAAAATGTAATTTATGTGCGTGTGCAGGGTGGGGTCGCTGTTATTCAAATGAGCCCTGCGCCGGGCCGCGGCCGCTGCCGGCGACCGGCGACCGGCGACCGGCACCGGGCACCGGTAGCCGGCCGTTTTTGTCCCGCGACCTCTGTCACGGACCCCCGTCAACCTAAAATGTTACAATTTAATTGAATCCTGTAACTCCGTAGTTTCAATTAATTGCATTTTGGAAGAGCCATTATTTGTGTTGGGCGGTGCCGGCGCGGGACCCGCTAACTACGGCCGAAGTTGTACACACTTGATTAAATGGGAAGTAGGTAGTTACAGAAATCAATGATTCAAGGAAACTCTTGTTAATTACTGCAGGACGTTAAACTTTCACATTGTGAAAATGTAAAAGTTTAACGAAAAAGTAGGCAAAATAGATATAAAAGTCATTCAAATAGTGCAAAATATTGAAAACGCCACGGATTATTGCCATTTCCAGTGAAGTTTAAAGTGAAACAACAGATATTTGCAATCGACAAAAGAATCAAGTATCATCATGGAATAGCCAGAAATCGATATCGTCTTTACTTTAATACTTACTCACTTACTTACTTCCTGCGCTGGCTCAGCGACCCAAAGTGGATCTTGGCCTCCGACACCAGAGATCCCCAACTCTCCCTATCATGCGTCATCTCTTGCCAATCGAGGATTCCTAGTGCGTCATCATCATATCAGCCAGAAGACGCCCACTGCTGGGCATAGGCCTCCCCCAGAGATCTATACAAAGGCCGGTCCTGTGCTTTCCGCATCCAGCTGGTACCTGCGATCCTTACCAGGTCGTCGGTCCACCTTGTAGGAGGCCTACCCACGCTGCGTCTTTCGGTACGTGGTCGCCACTTGAGAACTTTACTGCCCCATCAGCCATCTGTTCTTCGAGCTATGTGCCCTGCCCACTGCCACTTCAGTCTGGCAATCCTTAGAGCTATGTCGGTGGGCTTGGTTCGCTTGCGGATCTCCTCATTTCTGATTCGATCGCGCAAAGAAACTCCCAGCATAGCTCTTTCCATTGCCCTTTGGGTAACAGTGGGCTTTCCTATAAGGCCCTAGTGCGTGCAGGAATACAATAAGTATAAATAAATGAATTGTCATAGGCAAATTCACACAACGCCATCTAGCGTCAAACTAAGCAAAGCTTATACTATGGGTGATAGATAACTGATATACATAATACTTATATCCTTTTTTTTATAAATACTCTACCCGTAACAGAAATTAACATTCATCATTTAAATTTCTGCTCTTCCGGGAATTAAACCCGCGGGACCTCTTGCTTGCAGACGCCTTTGTCATGCAGAAACGCATGGTGCGTGCGATCGCGGGCGTCGCGGTTAACGTATCTGCTCGCAAATACTTCCGCATATACAAAATATTGACCCTGCCGTCTATGATTATCATTCAGATGGCGCTATTTGTGCATCAAAATATCGACTAATTCGATATTAATGGTAGATCACATAATTACAAATCAAGAAACAACGACAAACTCTGCGCCATACCGCACAAAACCTACAAGTCGGAAAAATATGTTTACGTGCTGGGTCCGCTAGTGTACAATAGATTGACCGATGATGTAAGGAAACCTTCTATCGCGTCGTTTAAGTGCCAGTTAAAACAGTGACTAATTAAAATGATTTTTTATTCGTTGAAGGCTTTTATCCCGTAGTTTATATTTTTTGTTTATTATCACTATTATATTATTATTAAAATAGTTTTAAATAATTATTCTTTTGACATAAGCAAATTATTTTGATATGTATTTGACATTTACATAATTAATGTCAAAACGAATTTATGCGGTATTGTGTATCAACTTTGATATGTTTTGTATCAATTGTGTATTTATATGTATCACAATGGTGTATCAATTTTGGTTATCAATAAATAAACTTAACTAGCTACTTAACTAGAACTGCTAGCACTTCTATTGTCCTACAGTTATATTACAAAACTTGTAACATCTAATAAGCAGAAAAGTAATAAAGTCCAAATGAATAGGAACTTGTACACAGGCTAATTACGTCGCTCAAGTAATGGACTCGACTCCAGTTTTAAGTTTCTATGATTGGCAAAGTAATTAAAATTCGTCAAAGCGGGCGAGACAATTAACGCCCTGCGTCTCCACGGGAACAATCGGCCTTCCTTCTTGGAAGACGGTATTAAATTTGTCGAGGGTGGGTCGCGTGGCCCGCGCTTGGAGTGTCGGCAGAATCAACACAATATCCGTCCGAAACGCGCCGCCGATAAACTCGTGACGGCGCAATATTGTCTCAGGCGCCCGGACGGCAGAACTCAATCAGTCAACTCAAACAGAAAATGAAGACGGCCTCCGCCCGCCTCCCGCCTCGCGCCCCGTGTCGGCCTGCCTTCGTGCTCCTCAGGAGTGTGACCTCACCTGCCACAGCAGTCGCGATGCCTTTACACTATGTCGTTACGCTTCAAGGGGCCTCACTGTCTCTTTCCCTCTTCGCGTAGTATGCCTCATTACTGAGGGTCATGCCTCCAACCAGAGAACACGTTCGCTCGTAAGATGTTACGCCGTTTATGCCTATCCTTAGCGTTGTGTCTTTAGGCATTGTCGAGATCTGCGGCTAACTCGCTACCCACCCACTTGTAGCGTTTAGTTCTCGCGGGACTGACACTTAGGCAATTCCCTTCGCTAAACGGCTTCCAGTCGACGTTTATATTAATTGATTGCTAACGAGGAAGGCCGTGGCCACTTTATCGATAAGCTTCTTTATAAGATCATTGATCACCAGAAATGGCATTGCCCATTATGACGTGACGGAAGTACGCCGTCGCTGACCGTCACCGGATGTTAGCTACCTCTTCGGTTATTTTTTATCTATAGCCTGCGTATTTTTTTTAAATCGACGTGTTTAACATTTCTTCTTTGTGGACTGTGAAATTACTTCTAAGTGATGAGTAGGTAAATAAAATGAATGAAAATTTAAAATATTGATGTACCCCGGAGGTCTAGTGTTTGATTTAATTTTCGCGCGGCCCCTCGTTGGTCCCTCGTCCAAATAATTGAATTCCATATCACTTCATTTACAGTGCGGTAACGACACTCGACTGGCTCTTTCGAATTTACAATATCTTATATTATAATATTATATTATATAATGAATTTAATTGTTTTATCACAGATTGTTTGGACTTATTGTGTCCGACAGAGTAGAGTATAGTGCCAATCTCATCCATGGACGGGCGTCTAAAGCGACTAATATCATAGAGGTATAGCTTCTATTACCTTACAAAATCAGAAAATTTACAGCTGCATTTTCTGTGTAGTATTATAAACACTGCGGTCTCCATGGCGCCTCCATTAATTTTGAGTAGGTTCAAGTCAGCAGCGAACCAATGTCAACGACATAGCCCGAAGGATTAAAAGCCTCAAGTGGCACTGGGCAGGGCGGAAGACGCAGCGTGGGTAGACCTCCCACGAGGTGGACAGACGACCAGTAGAGTGATCGCAGGTATCAGCTGTATGAAGAAGGCACTAGACCAGCTGTTGTGGAGATCTCTGAGGCAATGCCTAGCAATAGGCGTCTTTCGGCTGATTTGATGATAATGAAATAGAGATACAACTACTGTATATTGAAGAATTTACAAAAAATATTGTTTACATTATCGTTATTGTTCTATAGCATTTTGCGTGAAAGAATAACAACCACCCATTCAAACATCCACCCTTACAAACATCTTCAATATTATTAGCTGGGGTGGGATTACTATAACATTGGCCGTTTGGATGTTAGCCATTGGATATTACCATCTTATCGTAGGTATTACAGTTATAATATCGCGCTTCCGGCAATATGCGAAGCTATTAACTAATATAATATCCGCAATTCGCAGTGTCTGGTGAAGCGCATTAGGGGAGCGAGTGTACGTAACTGTTAGTGTGTCGCTCCGTGTAATGCGAGCAGTAAAAGGTTATGGCGCGGAGGTGCAATTACAGCGGCCGTGGTCCAGCTGCCGGTACGTGGCGATAAAATACCGACCGATGGACCGATAAGCGAATTCTTAGGAAAGCATGTACGAATCACATGAATAATATCCACTTTAGTGTAGGACATTGCCATAATCTCCACGCCTTGCGGGTAGGTTGGAGATCGCAATATTTAAAATATCAACATAACACGCTACTTCCATTTACTGGCTTCAATCATAGTCGCCATGTGCGACAACGTGCAATGGGTTGGAGGTGGTCTACCTTGCCGTCACCGCGCGGCGGTTATATATTAATGATGCTTTGCACAATTTAGTCTTTCATTAACATAATAAAGTACCGAACTAAGAATATATACGTCGTAAAATACACGACAACTATGATTGGAATGAAACATAAAATCTATCACTATTTAGGCTAGGAGGATGTTCAGTTAAAACTGGCAGTTAATACTGAAGGTATGTAGACACTAGGAATGTCAGTTTTAACTGAATAGTTCGACTGTTATTGTTCGAAGGTCGAAGCCTGCTTTAGCCTGCCCCCGTAATCTGTGCTACACAGAACTGCCGCAGCTAAAGTTTAGGTATAATTACAGTTAAACGGTCTGCCAAGCCAGATTATTTAAAAGCAATGTACCTGAAAGCTTGATTATCAGTGTCCGCCCAACCGCGACCGCCGCGGCTGTGTGCCGGCGTCTCCGGCGCGCGGGCGGCCCTGTTATTCGGCTAATGGCCGCGCAAATTAAACGCCCCACCGCGCACGCCGCTCAAAGCACCTGCTTCGTACGGGTTAACCGCAACCTTTAATAGTGCCATTTGGTTTTACTTTAGATGTAGCCACCGGACCACCTCTAACGGCTAATAAAGGGGAACGAGGTGTTAAATACTCCGCTTATGGCGCCGTTAGGTACACTGCATTAGCGTACACGAGGCGAATTATATTGAATAAGGAAATACGGCAGTGTTTTGTTTAATTTAGAAACAAATGAACTCGGAAGACGGGTGGGCTCCATAACAAGCGGTACGCGCAACTTCCCGCGCGGGCGGCCGGCGGCGGCGAGCCGGCAGTTTACGAGGTTATATCTGTTGCTTTCTAACTTCAGTAATTACGTTTCCCGCTGCTTCAGGTAAGCGGACTTTTTTCCGCATGTTTGATAGAACCAGGTTGGGCGGAGAGAATTTGGGATGAGATTATTTACTTACTTAGTTATGGAGATTTCAACTTGGCTCCCGCGGCAGTCAGTTCAGCTACTCCTGCAAACAAATCACGTCTTGTATATCCAGCTGCGGCGAGTACCGGCTGCGCTGCGATGTAGATTGGCGGCGGCGCGCGATAAATCGCCTCGCGTCTCCGCTGAAATAATTATGGGCGCTTTTAATCAGCGCCACTGCACTAGCGCCCGCCCGCGCCCCGCGCCGACACTTTTGAGTATTATGGAAATCGCAGTCTTCCGCCCGTGGCAATTATCTCTTCCGCGCGACGGGCCCCCCAGCCGGAACTAATGCCGTAAATTGTGGCGCTTTTTAATTAGTTTCTGTTCCTATTTCATACATTTTATTCGGGACATTTCGCACGGTAACAGTTTTTAGGTCAGCGTTTCTGAGGCGTTCGGGCGGCGACAGGCGGCGCGCCATTTGACGCTTGTTCTTGTTCCCGTGTTCCCGTGTAACGGCAGAAATCGCCGAGTCACAATAAAATTGGCGCGCCCACCCCCCGCCCCGCAGCCTCTCGCCGCTATTATACGTTCGAGTGGGTCTAATTGCTTTCCACGGGCGCCGGCGCCGCGGACCCCGTGTGTACAATGTGGGATCGCCCTCCCTGGGAAATTACATTTATGATTGTTTGCTGCAACTTCGAATGTACGTTGTAACATAAGGTAAATTGTCGTGTTTCCCGATTACAAAAAGTGTGATTATTCGTATGTTCTTCCGTCACGCCGATAGACCACCGTCATCGTCGTGATCAATCCCGACTTATGTCAGAGTTCATATTAATTTTTTGAATATTATATTTCGCTCGATTTTGAGTATCTTGGCATTTATATAAGGATCTGAGAGGGACCTAGCTTCCTTGCTATAGACCAAGCGACGTCGCTACAAAAACCAACTTTCAAACAAAAGAGAATGTGCCTAAGAGATAGCTAGTCCCCGCTATTGTTTATCGATGCCAGTACGTTGTAAGAGGGAAGTTTTTATTAGACGCTAAATTTCATTTTACGAGAAGCTTTTAACGTCAATTTTATTCAATTGGGGCTCCTCGGGCCGGCACAAAGCGGCGGCGGCGGCCGGGGCTCCTGCGGCAGCGCGGGTGGCGTGGTGGGCGGTAGCGTCAGCGTGCGGATGGTCATTTTTTATTATGTGTTTTTAGTCAATAACCCAAGTTACGTTTCAATAACTAAACTGGTATCAGATAGCTATGTCCCTTTGATAGGTTCCAGAAACTCGAACATAGAGGTGAGGTGAGATGCGTGTAGCATTGATTAACTTAATTTATTTAGGGCTCCGCAACCCTTGTAGTGCGTATTACTCGTGCGTACGTCAGTCACAGCCAATTTTCTCCGAAACTACTGGACCGAGGCGGTAGTCGCTTTACTGTAATTACTTGATCTGTCAAATCCTAGATCATAGTCAAGGCGGACCCCGGACTATCGTTAGTGAGAACACAGCCGGGATATTGACGCAAGACGATGATGATTCTAGTTCTACTCAACAAAAAATAATGGCAGCGTATCCATTCCATACCTGCTGCATTTCAGTTATTCTCCATCGAAAGCTAACTTTTATGACCCCAATTAGTATCAAAAAATATCGTAACGGTGTGGAAACGCCGTTAAATTAAATTCCAGCAACGGATTCGTGACGGGTGAGGCAATGTCTATGAGCAGTGGTGATGCGCTTACTTGTATGGCCCTCATTATTACAACCAAAATAAATGTTATTAAAGTCCGAGGTAGATATCATAAATTTAACTTTTTTCCTCTTTACTTCCTCAAACCTCGAAATTCAACAATGCAATAGATAAGAGCCATATCCATAGTCTGCACCGGCACTGGTGGTATTTATACATATTGTTCTCCTGCGCCTTGCACTCCAATCCGTGCGGGCCGCCATTGTCGCGGCTGACGACAGTGCTCGAGCGCTCAGCGCGGGCTAAACGGCGCACTCACTACTGCACTCGCGCGGAGGGCTTGGAGTGGTACAGGCGGCGACAGGGAGGACAGGATGGAGTTCTCGGGATAATTATTATTGTGACAATGATTTAAAACGTACGAAATGAAATAGGTACACGAAAGGTAAGAAACCTTTTTAAGAAATCCACAAAATAAACATGTTTATTGAATGTAAGTAAAATACAAAGATCTCAGTTGTTTGCAAACTAATTTCATATTTATGTTTGAAATTCTATAAATAAATAAAAAGAAATATCGTCTCGGAGCCTTAAACTGTTACGCCAGTCTCCGGTTCCCAGGGGAAGATCTTGGTCAACCTCGCTTTGCCAACTGTGTTTGGAGGTACACCTAGCGTGTGGCGAGCTCGTTGCGGCGCTGAAGATTAACTAGCCTCAAAGATTGAAATGCTCACCCATCCAGTTCCCGGAAATTGCGAGCATTGCTTAACCTTGGTTATCTGTCAAGCAAATATGGTGCCACTAGACCACCTTATTTTGAAATTCTGTTACTTATTAACAAAAGTTACTTCAGTTTTGACGAAAATTATTTAACTGAAACATCTCTGTAGACTGACTGACTTTTTGTCATTCAAAATGTAAGAAAACATTAAACAAACAAAAATTATCTGCACAAAATTAAAATTCAAAAGTCCTTAACTCTGCAGATGTGCATGAAATCGGAGACACCTGCTGGAAAACATTACAAAAGCCAGTTCTAATGAATGCAGTCTAAACATAATATTATGCTTTAAAGTAAAATGCTGCATTCCGGCGCTCCGCTCGCGAGTACTGCACCCCGCCGCGTCATTACACGTCTCTCCGTGTAATTGTTCGTAGCGCACTGTAGCACTACACTGCATACCACGCTAGAGATACAGCCGGCTTAAAATAATTTACTCTTAGCAATTTGCTAATGCCGTGGAGCGACGGACTGCCCGCGCGCCGCCAGTCGCCACCGCCGCTCCAGTTTCTCAGGAATTCGGGCGCACAGCGCGCAAGAATTTCAATATACGAACCTTTGTGTTTTGCGCACAAACGTCGGAAACAGTTGCGCATGACTACAGACTATTCCCAGAATAATAGCCACGATTTGGCCGATTCCAGGTTCTTCTATTCAAAATTACAGAACTAACTTCGGGTAACTGAAATAATGATTAGGAGAAATCCAACGTTCAATTCTCCGCTGAATCTAAATCGGTACCTCAAGGCAACAATAACATAAATACTGTCCTAGAAACTACGGATAAAGGAACATAAACTTTAGTACGCTTTTGTTGTCATCGGTTGATAGTCGTCTGCGATAACTTGTGCTCTCTCTCTCGAGCATTGTGCTGGTCTCGCGACGGCAGGCGGTGGTCTCGGCGCGCGCACAATGCGATGATCATCTCTGCGACAATGTCGTATCATAGATGCTGTAACTTCCGAATACATAAATCTATGGTGACTGTCCCAGGTCGGGCTGATTTAGTAAGCGCTAAAGCATGCTTGTTTCACTAATTAATAATGATCGATGTACCTATGCCGTGTGGTGTCCGGCAGAGTAGAATAGCACCAACCCCTTACACTCATGGGTGTCGTACAAGGCGACTAATGTTTTCGAGGCAAAAGATCAAGAGTCTCCGTAGTCTGGAAAATGGGCAGCAGCATTTTCCATTGTTATATTTAAACACTGCGATCTCCAATCCGCCTGCCAAGCGTGGAGATTATGGCAATAACCTCCTCTTTCGTGGGAGAGGCCCTAAGTTCTGCAGTGGACTGTTACGGGCTGTGATGGTGATGGTGATGTACCTATTACATATCGCAGTGTCAGAGCACACAGCCGGCAGAGTAGAATATTCAACCAACCCCTTTGACTTAAGTGTGTTTTAAATGTAACTAATGTCTGAGAGGTTAATCAGTAGATTAGATGATGACTTCCGTAGGACTTTGGTAGACTCAAGTTCAGAAGTGGACTGTTATATAGCCTGTTGATGATATCGATACCACTGTTAGTCTCATTACCGCAAGTCATAACTATACTAATGAATTCTAAGTATCTAAAATGTCAGATCCACATCCGTTAATCTTAGGTTGCAAACGTCCCTGGGCTTCAAGACCGCTAATTAACTAATAGCTCGATTGAATTGTCATTGGATCGTTATAGCAGCTCAATGGCGGTTTGACACGTTTTTGATATTTTGCTACTGTTACGAATGGCTAGATTGAATTCTAATTGGATCGCTATAGCAACTCAATGGTAGTTTGACGTCGTTGTTGTCTTCTTGTTATTTTGCTATAATTAGAACTGTCATTGAGCTGCTATTGCAACCCAATTACCATCGACGCTTAGCGTATTTGAGACTTTGGCCAACCGTGACCACTTAATGGGGATACAGTTTATTTGGACAACTGGAATATACCTAGGTATTATGTTTTCATCTAATATAAATATGACTCGCGTCAGGCGCAAGATTTAATTAAAATTAAAATGTGTACTTTCCTATCTAATTCAAATTATATTTGAATAACTTTAAACGCATTGCAACGCCGTTAGTTTCAAATGAACTTGCTGAACAGAGAGGTTTTCCCTGGAGAGTACAACATGAAGTTCTTCTAGAAAGGGGTCGACAACACGGGAGTGATACTCCATAGGCCGCATATAGCAAACATCCATAGGCTGCGGTAACTGCGTACCATTATGCGGGCCGTCAGCTTGTTTGCCATTACTGTTTACTGCCACTTAATACACACAACGGTTATATATGTTTAACTTTACACTAAATATTGGTCCAGTCACAAACGGCGAGCAATACGTTTTCATATCAGATTGTTTGTGACGTTGCAAGAAACGTTGACACATTTCACTGCACGCGAATGTAAGTACTTGTACGGTATTCGCGAATCGTTTTGTAAAATATCGCGTTTTGAACAAACACCATGTACAGTAGCTACATTACTTCCGCAGTAGTATAGTCAGGGCTATTGATCAGTGGCGCAAGTATTTTTTTTTGGAAACTGTTATCGTTCTCCATTAATTTGCAAACCAATTCAGGTTTACGTGATTTACCTACAGCTTCCGATCCAGATCAGAAACTGAGAAAATGTGGTTTTATAGTAAATTCCATCAAGTTTCAGTTGGCGTGTCAATGGCGGCGCTTCCTACTTACGAAACACTTTGTCTGTATCCCTTGCATAACCTAATCGACACATTCTAAAATATTTTCTAAACTGCTGAACCGATTTTAATGAAACAAAGCTAAGAATCATCTCGATTAAACTGGCTTACAAATATAGAAAACCGCACCGAAATCAGTTAATCCGTTCAGGAGCGACGATGGTAATAGATAGACACATACATGCGCACGTACACAGATACACATGTATTTATAACATGCTTTGTCGTCGAGGTTTAAAAATTAGTTCGTGTTCTTGCCACGTAACCGTTATCTACTATATAAAAATAAGTCGGGTTTTCCTTCCTGACGCTATAACTCCAGAACGCACGAACCGATTTCCACGGTTTTGCATTCGTTGGAAAGGTCTCGGGCTCCGTGAGGTTTATAGCAAAGAAAATTCTGGAAAAATTTGAAAAGAAAAGCGGGAAAATCGTGTAGGGTAGGTGTAGGGTAGGTGTAGGGTAGGTGTAGGGTAGGTGTAGGGTAGGTGTAGGGTAGGTGTAGGGTAGGTGTAGGGTAGGTGTAGGGTAGGTGTAGGGTAGGTGTAAGGTAGGTGTAGGGTAGGTGTAGGGTAGGTGTAGGGTAGGTGTAGGGTAGGTGTAGGGTAGGTGTAGGGTAGGTGTAGGGTAGGTGTAGGGTAGGTGTAGGGTAGGTGTAGGGTAGGTGTAGGGTAGATGTAGGGTAGGTGTAGGGTAGGTGTAGGGTAAGTGTACGGTAGGCGTAGGGAAGGGTAGAACTAGAGGTAGGGTGGTGTAGGGTCAGAACGCTACGCGAACGAAGTCGCGCCGGGTCCACTAGTACTATATAATAAACTCGACTCATCATAAAAAAACTAGGACAGGACGCGGATGTTGCTCTCGTAGTTAGAAATGGTCAATGAACGGTCTTTTAGGAGAATCGTTATATCGGCGAACGATTTATTCGTAGAACCAACTGCCGACTGAGTGATTTCGACGAAACGTCCTATTAGCGGGTTATATCTGTATCTTTCTGTTGCTTAGGTTCTATCGATGACACTAGACACCTGAAACGAATAGTCACACTACAGCGGGAGCTATCAGTTGTTTTGTATTTAGGCCCGCATAACGCGCGACCTTTATTTATCGGCCCATTGTACGCCACAGAGGCACTACAGCGTTATCGGCTGCTCCTGACAGCCCATTTGAATTTAATCTGTTCCATTGGATTTGGTGTGCGGCCAAATTCGTTTGTGATACCGCAACTTCGGGCCCTGCCTTGGTAGTTACAGATACGCTGATGCATATTAGACTGGTGTAGGCTGTTGGTTGTTGGCACTGTAGTGAGCGACAAAGCCAAGGCCCGTCCCGGCACAAAGCGCCGAATACCGAGTTCTTCTCCCTTTGTATCACAACGGATTGTTCAAATGCCTCCCCCATTCGAAATATTGCGGGGACGGTATGCGCGACCAACATTACGTTCTTATGCGAAATTTTACAGATTTAGTTTTGGAACAATTTGTGTTAAATGTGAAAACATTGTTGAATGTTTGCTTAAATACGGTGGTTCAATATTTATGTAAAAACTCTCTGTATTTTCGCTACTCGATAATTTCCTGGATTGGCCAGATTCTTAGATTCGACGGATTAAAGTAGGACACCGTGTTATGAGAACAGTTTTTATAGATAGGCCGTCAATTCAGGTCGCAATATGTTATTGTAAATAACTTTCAGATATAAACTACCTGACACGATAAAAATTGAGACGGAAGATATTGAAAATGTCATAAACCACGTGTATAAGAGAGAGGTGTGTTGTCATGCTAATGAGCTACAGGGCGTGGGCCCCGACCTGCGTCTGTGGCTGAGGGTCTCCTGAACAGCCTCTCATAGGACTTGCTAATGCCACCGCGCCGCGGAGCTTGCATATTTCAACTGTAACCGAACAACAGACAATACAGACAAAGCGCCACGTCATCGTCTCGCGGACAGCAGCGCTGGTGTTTGCGCGGGATAATAATATGTCATAATGTACTTGCATATAACGTTTTTTTAAACATTGATATCATCATCATTCTGAACATAGGCCCCCCCTCCCCCCACGCTTTCCATACCACTCGGCTCTGGCTACAATCTTTACAAGGTCGTCTGTCGTTTTAGTGTGGGGTCGTCTATCGCTGTCAATAGGTTCCTATTTCATCAGCCATTAATCCTGTTAACTTTTCCTTTATTGTTATTGTTTGTCTCATTAATACAAAATTAATTTATATTTATAAACGTGAGTTTAGGATTCTTATGAAAATGTAAATAGTAAATACTGGCTTTGACAATTTCAAACAATTCCATATTTGTTCCAAAGACATACGCTCAAAAATTTACCATGTTTGACTATTTTGTTAATTTATACAAGATACTGGCAGGGAAGTTTCTACTGTAGCTTGAAGTACAAGGTATATTTGGCGGCTTAGAGCGAGCTTCCGCCGCGGTATCGGGCCGCCGCTTCCGCCGCGCCCGTGTGTACCGCGGCTGAGTGCACCCGGTGCACTGGAATGTTAATATGGCACATGTAGGGGTCTCATTTTGTGCTCTTTATAATTTTAGTTACTATGTAGGTAATTACGTTTCTCGCTCGTTCGATTCGAATGTGGAATGAGCTCCCAGCCACAGTGTTTCCTTTGGACTATGACATGGGATCGTTCAAGAGGTATATTAGAGGTCTCTTCAGAGGCGGGCAACGCATTGGTGACTCCCCTGGTGTTGCTGATGTCCATAGGCGGCGGTGACCACTTTACATCAGGTGGCCCACATGCCTGTTTGTCTGTCGGACAACATAAAAAAAAAATATATATATATACAATAAACGTAATTCTGAGGATAGATGTGACAGTAATATACACATACGTATTATGTAACTAACCTATGTATTGTATGCGTATAGCGTCGAGGTCTAGTGAGTTAAATGCACATTATATCTGATACGTTTTACTATGGGTACAACAACGAACCGTATATCACTGTGTTTCAACGTGTATACAATACACAGTCGAGGTGTATGAATTATGGCCTCATATTACACCGTGATGAGGTTGAAAGTGAGAGCGTCGTTCATTTAAATAAGCAGCGCGTTCCAATAAATCTGGCTCGGTGCAATAACGGCGTAATGGGCTGCCTTATCACCTATTCGTTACGTGGATTCGTCCTTTATTAAAAGTGAGGCCATCATCACAGCCGTGTGGAACTGAGATACTTCTGTCTCATATTCACATCCTTTGTACATCTCTGTTACTGTACTGTATCATTATGTCATGTTTGTGTACAATAAAGAATAAAGAAGAATATTCGGATACTGCGGGGGATGTTGCGCCGTTTGCTCATAGGGAATTTTAGCACGTTAACTGTGCATGACTCGCATATTGGACATTGCGAGGTACAACCAGGGTCATTTGGGTACACTCCCCAGTACTGTAGCACTGTTTGCTATATTGAGTTTAAATAAAAATGCAAAGGATTAATAGATACTATATTGATCAGTTTGGTTTAAAGAATGATATAAAATACATATAATACCTTAGATCTAATTCAAATGGAATACATTTGAATTACCACCTAGCCAGTGCTATGTGTGCCCATAGACGCAAGCTAATAGCTTGCGTCCTACTTGCTCCGACCTATCTAAACCTACACGCCTATATCCTATTTGCTCTAACCTACTTAACCGACTAGAGCCCCGGTTACCCTATAGGAGCAGCAGGCCAACCCGAATGCCTACCTAACTTAGAGCCCGTTCGAACATACGGCCTCCGACACCTACCTGTCCTAGAACCCGTCCTTACCTAAGGCCTGCATGAGCACACACGCTACATCTACCCCCGCCCCAAATAAAGAAATTAAGTAGTAATTTCTTAAAAAAATTTAGTATATTCTTAATCCCCTCGAATACAATGATTAAATCCTAATATCGGATTAATACCTACTTACTAAGACTTAAATTATTCTACCTAAACGGGGAATCAATCTAACTACCGGCATTGTGCAGAAGAACCCTGCTACGGATTTTGCTTTTGGGAGCCATCTCCCAAAAGCAAGGCTGGGCAAAACCCCGTAAAAAACCATGCCAATCTGCACAAGGCCTACAGAACCTTATCACAAAACTGTCTTGACTTATTTACTTCTTCAAAGCAAAATTCAAATAATCCTTTAACAATGCAAAGTTCTAACCATAATCTGCCCTAACCTTATACATGTATGAAGAAAAATATTTTTCACCGCAGAATGGCCATATTTTCATAAATAAATACTTTAACATTAATCAAATGTTGTCATAATGACCATAGTCTATCTGTATATTATAGTTGACTTGTCCATTATCAATTAAACAATATGGCCTTCCTTCGATCCTTAATAGTAACTTATCTTTAAACATCTTTATATGAAATCCATAAAAAGAAATAATACAACAATATGTACGAGCCATGCAAACAGAACGAAAATCAGCAAGTTGTAGTTAGAGCAAAAAATAATTGCTGTAAAACTGCACATTACGACTTCCTACAATCTGCAAACCAAGAACACCTTCCCATATCAAATCATTCAACGAAATATTCCTACTATAAAATAACTTATAATGTCAATGTCAGGTTAATATACCAAACCCACGCAACTTTAATATTATATAACCTATTTCAGAAAACTGGTTGGTCCACGACCGTGTCTGTGAACCGACCTGGTACACAGATAAGCAAAAAATTAATTGGTCTGTGGTCAAACGAGACATTGACAACCTTCCTAAATTAGTAATTGGTCCCTGACCGAATCTGTGACCCCATTGATACCAAAGAGATATTGTAAGTCTATGGTCAACCCAAGAAGAGAAGAAGAGCTTACTATAAATATGTCCCTTAAATTCATATGCCAACTCTATGCTCCTACTCAATCCAAATCTCTGGTCAGACTATAAATGACAGCTGTGACACAACACATGTCGCACCATATCCCATATGGGATTTAGTATGGTTGCCGCCAAAATTATTGTGACCTATCAAGCCCCTAAGTCAGCATATTCCTAAGACAAATGCGTACAAGCACTCGTGAACGGGTGAACCGGTTGGATCACCCCTTCACTTCATCAGGTATGGACCGCGAATTTATTTCCTTTGAAAAATAAAAAAAATCCAAAGCGATCGTCCATATACTGAAGAAGTAATTGTACCCAAAGAGACGAATACAAAGTATACCCCTTTCTTTCTAAATGGAGAAATAAACCCCAAGAACTTTCCCTATTGTTCATATTGATTATAAAAAAATTCTTATTTAAACTTAAATATTTATAAATCATTCTCTTAAATATTTCATATTAAACTTGCTGATTTTCTTTTAGCCGAATAACAATAAAGCTGGTGAACGACCAGCGAAGAGATGTCACGTTCGGAACATCTCGCATTTGGCTCTCGTTTACGATTGGTGTAGCGCACCACAGTAGTGGCCCGCTCACCAACCGCGACATCGTGAAGAAATCGCCACATGGGAAACACAAGACATACATTAAAAATTATACATTAAATAAAAGGTAGGGAGAGAAACATACACCATACACGATTAAATATCCTTGAGATCAACTCAAACAAATCTTTTCATTTTATTCCCAGTATAAATCTGAACTATCCATAACTCGTTTATAATATCTAAAGGCTTATCCTTTCCATAAACTAAATAGCCTCCCGACCACCTAAGTGGATCACACACTGGGAATCATAGGAAATCCTTCTAGAACTTCCAACGTCAGACCCAATATAACATGACTCCAACTTGATGATGACCAAAACCCAATTAAAAAAATATCCGTATCTTACAACACCTAACCTCTATCCAATTTACTTTACCTCATTGATAAAAAATGAACCTTTGAAGTGCTTGACCAAAAATGATAAAATTTACCCTAATGGATAAGCATAAAAATCTCTGATCCTGTATAGAATTTGAGAATCATCATTAGACCATCAGTATACAGAGTTACTCCAGTTGTATTCTCTCGCTGTCAAGAAAAAATATTTATTAACCTACCACGAAAATCAGGAGGGTTATGAAATTTTTCCTCATGGAAGAAGAGAAGAACGAAAACTCTCCTTGTAAACACTGCAAGCTCTTCGGACTATACCAATGAACAATACAATACCTATGACTAGTTTCCACCATAGAACTTACTGACCGGTAGGAAATAATAGAAAAGCAATGTCCACTGCTTATCTTCGGACGCTGCCTATACCACCCTCGGGCGAACATGGAACTTCTTCATTCTGTTGACATGCACCACCTGCGGTCTGGCTGGCCTTCTACCCAACTTTTTGACTATATAATTTCTGTTGTTTATACACCTAACCACCACATATGGTCCCTTATATAACCTACACAACTTAAACGTTTTACCGGAAAGACGTCTGGGTGTATATAGTAATACGAGGTCATCAACCTCGAAACGCACCGAACTCGCCTTCCGATCATACAGCTGCTTCTGTTTCAATTGTGCTCTGGAAATATTTGCAATCACGGCATTAGTTAAAGCACGCATTTTTATCTCCTGAGATAAAGTTTCACGAACATTGCCTAAATTGCTCCGCAACTCTGCGTCATATGGTGATAGTGACTCTCTGCCGAAAACCATCATATACGGGGAAACCTTCACACTACTATTATAAGCGAACATTATCAAAAGGAATGCAATGCACTCATCACGTAGCATGACTCTACGACGAGCCCGTTTACACAAGAGCTTATCATGTTTAATATCGCGAACCCAACCTGCACACCTAGTACAAACTTCATCTGCACGCCTAGCAAAAACTTTACTATGAGTTTGACTCTCGGCCCTCGTGAACAAATCTAACCCATCTGGAGGTATAGTATTCATCATCGGAGCCGGATTATCTTCAGCTAAACGATTTTTACTAAGAAAATGTGTGATGACCTTTTTACGACCTGCACAACGAGCCAAATCAAAATACCGTTCTACATTAGATAATCTAACTACGTCTAACTCCAATATCTCCGCTGTCTGGGTGTTCGGACACATGCTCTGCACCTGCGAAACACGACTTGGAAAAGTACGAATAGGAACCTTATCACACGTTCCCACGTCCGTAGTCACCACGTTCGACCGACTAAAATTAGAACTATCAAATGCTAATCTATCCAAGAGTTCATGCGGCGGGTTCCTTGACTCCTCTCGATCATGACCAGGCAAACTATCATTTAACCAGGACAACTGCTTGTCCTTCGGAAGCTGTGGAGAGGTAACGGTATTTATTAATTTTGGAGACGCAGCCCTTTCGTTTAAGGACGCATAATAAATATAATGAAATTGTTCCTGGTGCCCTAGTGAATCTAGAGAACCCTGGTATAAATTCCCATTATCATTAGATATATTTCTCCTCAATAAAAAGTTAACGTGATGGTTCTTTCCCAATGTCACGCACTTTTGAGAAAAATCTATACTTGCCATGTGGCGATATAAAAAATCTTGGCCAATTATGACCTCACACCCTAGGTGTTCCACTACGACTAGGGGTAATACATATTCCCTACTATCTATCTTAATTATTTCGCTACATTTTCCCAAAATATTAATTTTCGCGCCATTCACGGCTCTGACATAAATATCATCACAGCTCATCATATTTAAGCCTATTCTATCCACAACACTTTTCGATACACAAGAGATAGATGCTCCTGTGTCGACTAACGCAGGAATATCCTGGCTACTTCCAAATCTACATAAGATATATGGTCTGACCGTATCAAAATTTGCCGAAGAAGGCTGTGGCATCATAGTTCTGCGTGGCAAATGCACTTCTGATATGATGCTGCACAAAGTCTTCCTGCTGCTGCGGCTGCTGAGGTTGCGCCCGCTGGCGTGTATGCGGTTGTTGCCGCTCAAAGTATCTCTGCTGTTGTGGCTGCTGAGGCAGCTGCTGTTGGCGTGTATATGATCTTAGCCCATATCTTGGTACCCTCGGCCTTTGAGGTGTGTCGCTAAGTACATTAGTCGGGGTTTGATAGATTGGTGACCCCTGAACTGGATCATTGGAATGAACTGGAACGCTTTGATGGGCATCCATGGCGTATGGAAGGCTCGAAGATTTTACTTTGGGATTCGTGTCTACGGGTTTCCCGTAAACCATAATTAATTGCTTTATGAGCGCTTTTAACTGCTCTTTTGATGTTATTAGCGAGGAGTTTACTTTATGTGCATAAAATCCTCTGGCTTTCTTAAGGAAGCAGCTTATAAATATTTTCTCGTCAACAATCTTCGCTCTTGTAGCCATCTCTGAGAGGTTATAGTAGAAGGTTAAGATATCCTCGCCCGGCAAATGTTGGCGAGAGTAGAATTGTTCCACATAATTAACGGTGGGTAAAAATTCTTCTGACAGGGCAGATATTATATCATCAAACGAGAAAGTTTCATTTATTCCTTCGTATTCATTCACAAACGCCGCTGCCGGGCCGCATAGGTAGGCCGGCAGCGTTGCAATCTTTTCCTCTTCAGTGAGGCGTTTACTAATAAAATAACGCTTGATGCGTGAAATAAAACTATTGACATCGTTTATACCGGAAAATAATTCTTCCCCATTCATTCTATTTAATTCTAGTAAATAATTAAACAACGATACGGTTTTAACTTCCAGCGTTGGTGCGTCTTTTCTTATAGGCTTCTTCCGTTAGCCTTTCCTTTACTTTCTTTAGCCTTTTCTTGACCCTTTTTATCTTCGATATCTTTTCTGACAATCGGAAAAGAATTGACTAGTTCTGACAACTTTGTCATAAATTTCTTGTTTCGAACTTTTTTCTAGTTCTCTCTGAACAAAATATTTTGTAGGTACGACCTCTTCGTACCCGGCGCCTCCACCACTGTAGCACTGTTTGCTATATTGAGTTTAAATAAAAATGCAAAGGATTAATAGATACTGTATTGATCAGTTTGGTTTAAAGAATGATATAAAATACATATAATACCTTAGATCTAATTCAAATGGAATACATTTGAATTACCACCTAGCCAGTGCTATGTGTGCCCATAGACGCAAGCTAATAGCTTGCGTCCTACTTGCTCCGACCTATCTAAACCTACACGCCTATATCCTATTTGCTCTAACCTACTTAACCGACTAGAGCCCCGGTTACCCTATAGGAGCAGCAGGCCAACCCGAATGCCTACCTAACTTAGAGCCCGTTCGAACATACGGCCTCCGACACCTACCTGTCCTAGAACCCGTCCTTACCTAAGGCCTGCATGAGCACACACGCTACAGTACCGTGACCCAGGTCCTGAAATATTTTTTTTATCTCTTGTACGTATGTGATAGAGGTTTTTATTGGTTGCATGCGTGTGACCATTGAAACAAACATTTACCAGCTCGAATTATATTCATGTCAAATAGAAGCAAACGAGTGAGCGAGTCATCTGATGCCGGTTGGGAGGACTTTATAAAAAAATACGTGTAACTTATTGGTAAAAAAGGTGCATTGCATGTCCTTAAAGTTCAATATTTATTTCGCTCTGTATAATAAATATGTTTTGTACAAGAGTAAACGGGATTACATGATCCGCGCCCTACGGCTCGAGTTCTACACCTGTCGCAACATATTATACAGACGAAACACCTAAAACATTTAAAAGGGTCTGCCTGATTGCAACCTTTACACCGCTAAAGGGTTCAACCCACCGTGGTTTGACAGGGCGACAATTTGCATTTCTCGGTCTAATTATGCTTTTCCTTTTATCGGATTTGGCGGGGAGCAGCAAGCCACAGCTATCCTTTAGCTTCAGTATTTAATTTGGTATTAAACCCATGCAGGGGTTAATAAGTTTAATAACACCTTAACGTTGTCGTGTTTGTTAAATGTTTTGCTCTAGACGTCATCATGAACAACACTCGACGTATAAACGTCAATCGGCTATTTGACATTGGACAAGCCGGCCAAGTCTCGTAGCCATGAAATACCCGTACCATATAATAATCCAACGATACTATAAACTAAGTGTTCAGCTTATTTAATTGTATAACTGTGTTACATATTAACAGTATCATAACAGATTACCATGTTTGACGAAACAAAATGGCAGCAGCGTTTTGATCCTCGTGACCCGTTTCTCAAAGCAGCGCCGACGCCGGGACTGTCGAACCGCGCTGCGGTGCACAAAAGCCGGTAATCGCCGCCACTCGGCGCGGGTCAAGTGCTTAACTACGCGCGGTTATGCGCGCTCTAGGCACAGATAGCTAAAGTGTTGCAGGCTAATTTTGTAATAAGTGACCGTGTGGTGTCCAGCAGAGTAGAATAGCACCAACCCCTCACACTCATGGTTGTCGTGCACGGCGACTAATGTTTTCGAGGCAAAAGAGTCTAGAATCTCCGTAGGCTGGAAAACGGGCAGCAGTGTTTTCCATTGTTTTATCTATACTAATATTATAAAGAGGAAATGTTTGATTTATTGTTTGTTGGTTTGTTTTTTGTTTGTTTGTTTGTATTGAATAGGCTTCGAAACTACTGGACCGATTTCAATAATTCTTTCACCGTTGGGAAGCTACAATATCCCCGGGTAACATAGGCTATATTATATTTTCTAAAAAATTACGGATCATTATTAAAACTCCAATAATGTAACCCAAGGTGTATAAAAATACCCAAAAATTCCTTACATCGCGTGTGCTGCGAAAATTATTTTCGCAGTACACGCGATTATTATTACAA
This sequence comes from Blastobasis lacticolella, assembly GCA_905147135.1. Lineage (NCBI taxonomy): Eukaryota > Metazoa > Arthropoda > Insecta > Lepidoptera > Blastobasidae > Blastobasis > Blastobasis lacticolella. The sequence continues at coordinate 20,518,699 of LR990049.1, read as the reverse complement.
GCAAACAAACAAACAAAAAATCAAACATTTCCTCTTTATAATATTATAGTATTGAGTATAGATATTGCGATCTCCAACCCAAGCAGGCAAGCTAAGAAGATTATGGCAATAACATTATGGCATATGGCAATAATTTTGTGGGAGAGGCCATAAGTCCTGCAGTGGACTGTTATGGGCTGTGTTGATTCATATCGATAGAATACTACATTATCGCTGAGTAACATAGCCTACTTTTTAAGCCGAGAATTTAGATGGCGATCGCAAGTTTATAGTGGTACATGGAAACAATACAACGAATAATATGTTTCAACCAGTAAGTTGATTATTTACAACACCCGACCCCTTTTTTCTTGCTTATAAACCTTACTTTTGAATCACTCTACAATTATTGTTAAAATCTGCACATACCGTTGCGTAGTTTAAAAGATCTAAGCGTATATAGATACATAGGGACAGACAGTGGGAAGGGGCTTTGTTTTAAACTATGTATAGATTTATTTAATATATGCAACCGCAACTGTCCAAGCCTAGACAGACACATCCGTCCCGCGTTAATGGGCAGCAAAACCGAGCCGACGGAAATGAAATTTCGCATCGCGCCATCAGTAGCCAACGCCGATACATTCCGCGGAGGAATAAATATTGTCGCGATTTTAACGTGAAATAATTTCATCAAAAAACGATGAGAGGCGCTGACGCAACATTTATGACATACTTACTGATGCGTAAAAATGGGAGTAATCGCGGAAAAAGAGCTTACAGTTTGTACAATAGGAGTTAATAATCTATCCGACTGATGTCGGAAAGCCTTCGACAATATTTACATAAACTGATTTTAAGAAAAAATATCTGAAGGCCATCCTGATTAAACTGCCTTCTAATCTAATCGAAAGAAACCGCATCAAAATCGGACCAGTCGTTAGGGAGACGTCTGTCTGTGATACATTCATACATAAACACACAAATCAAACTTTTAACACCTCCCTTTTTGCATCATGGGTTAAAAGGTAATAGTTAGCGACTCGGCTATTAATGCCATACGAATAAATATATAGTTATCAGCTCATTTGATCGGATCTTTTAAGAAAATTCAAAAGTATCTAAACTTTATTAGAGTATTTCCCAACATCCCTTTTTTTATACGGCAGACAAACAGGCAAGCGGGCCACCTGATGGAAAGTGGCCACCGCCGCCTATGGACATCAGCAACACCACAAATGCAGTTCGATCATATTTTTAATATTATCTACGCTATCAAAGGCAATAAAATTTTGTAGACGTAAGCCAGAAGCCTATATCTATGCTTGTGGTTTGTCAGATTTTCGTTAAAATATAACGAAATAAAATATTCAAAGTTGCACGGAATTTAAAATTTGTATGGAAATCATAAATCCCGTATAACTTTGAAACGATATATTTTAATGCAAAATCTGACAAACCACAAGCACGAAGCTGATATTGGTTTCTGGACCACTTTTACAACATTTCTCAATCTACAAGTACTCGTACATTCCTTTCTCAAGCTTAATCAATAATGTACACCATACCGTATAATTCCACGTTAATTTCGAAATTTCTAACTGAATTCGTGAAGTTTTTAGTGAGTTCCGGCCGCGTCGCGTCAATTATGCCTCACGTAATCAATGCGCGTGTATTTTTGATGAAGCGACGGCAGCGCAGCGCTTACCAGACTGCCAGCTCTGCACAAGTGACTTGTATTGAGTGACGTTGCTTAGTGTTTCGAAAGAGTTTGTAGAGCAGTAGCGTAACCTCTACTGCTACGAACTACTATAATAGTCATTTTAAATATCGTTACTGATATTGTCGTATAAATAGTGATTTTAATGGTCATCAAAATAATTACGAAAAATATATTCATGTCATAAATGTTATCTAATTAATCAAAAACCTGTAGGTAGACCGCAAAATATAACAACAATACTAATTAATATTAAGCTCTAAAACAGCAACACACTGATTATCTGGCTTTCAATAATACCGAACATGCGAAAAATTAAAACTAAATATTATTTGCATGAAGGGTACAAATACAAACATATCCCTCTCCACTATCGCTGCGCAATCTTTTCAAGTGACGGAAACTATACCTATTAACTAAGTAAAGTGATACTTCACAGTTTCATCGCGTAGCTGCCGCGTGCTGGCGCTGTGTCGCGGCTCAGCTGCGGCGGCGGCGAAGTTTAATTAGGCGAAGTTTTAACGCAGCTAATGATCTGCGAAGTGCGTTAAATGCACATTATATCTGATACGTTTTACATTGGGTACAACAAAGAACCGTATATCACTGTGTTTCAACGTGTATACAATACACAGTCGAGGTGTATGAATTATGGCCTCATATTACACCGTGATGAGGTTGAAAGTGAGAGCGTCGTTCATTTAAATAAGCAGCGCGTTTCAATAAATCTGGCTCGGTGCAATAACGGCGTAATGGGCTGCCTTATCACCTATTCGTTACGTGGATTCGTCCTTTATTAAAAGTGAGGCCATCATCACAGCCGTGTGGAACTGAGATACTCCTGTCTCATATTCACATCCTTTGTACATCTTTGTTACTGTACTGTATCATTATGTCGTGTTTGTGTACTAAAAGAATAAAGAAGAATATTCGGATACTGCGGGGGATGTTGCGCCGTTTGCTCATAGGGAATTTTAACACGTTAACTGTGCATGACTCGAATATTGGACAATGCGAGGTACAACCAGGGTCATTTGGGTACATTTGGGTTACTGTTTTGAAATCTTTTTTATTATATACGTACGTATGTGATAGAGGTTTCTATTGGTTGCATGCGTGTGACCATTGAAACAAACATTTACCAGCTCGAATTACATTCATGTCAAATAGAAGCAAACGAGTGAGCGAGTCATCTGATGCCGGTTGGGAGGACTTTATAAAAAAATACGTGTAACGTATTGGTAAAAAATGTGCATTGTATGTCCTCAAAGTGTAATATTTATTTCGCTCTGTATAATAAATATGTTTTGTACAAGAGTAAACGGGATCACATGATCCGCACCCTACGGCTCGAGTTCTACACCTGTCGCAACATATTATACAGACGAAACACCTAAAACATTTAAAAGGGTCTGCCTGATTGCAACCTTTACACCGCTAAAGGGTTCAACCCACCGTGGTTTGACAGGGCGACAATTTGCATTTCTCGGTCTAATTATGCTTTTCCTTTTATCGGATTTGGCGGGGAGCAGCAAGCCACAGGGATACTTTAGCTTCAGTATTTGATTTGATATTAAACCCATGCAGGGGTTAATAAGTTTAATAACACCTTAACGTTGTCGTGTTTGGTAAATGTTTTGCTCTAGACGTCATCATGAACAATACTCGACTTATAAACGTCAATCGGCTATTTGAAATTGGACAAGCCGGCCAAGTCTCGTAGCCATGAAATACCCATACCATATAATAATCCAACGATACTATAAACTAAGTGTTCAGCTTATTTATTTGTATAATGTGTTACATATTAACAGTATCATAACAGATTACCATGTTTGACGAAACAAAATGGCAGTAGCGTTTTGATCCTCGTGACCCGTTTCTCAGAGCGGCGCCGACGCCGGGACTGTCGAACCGCGCTGCGGTGCACAAAAGCCGGTAATCGCCGCCACTCGGCGCGGGTCAAGTGCTTAACTACGCGCGGTTATGCACGCTCTAGGCACAGATAGCTAAAGTGTTGCAGGCTAATTTTGTAATAAGTGACCGTATGGTGTCCAGCAGAGTAGAATAGCACCAACCCCTCACACTCATGGTTGTCGTGCACGGCGACTAATGATTTCGAGGCAAAAGAGTCTAGAATCTCCATAGGCTGGAAAACGGGCAGCAGTGTTTTCCATTGTTTTATTTATAATATTGCGATCTCCAACCCAAGCAGGCAAGCTAAGCGTGAAGATTATGGCAATAACATCCCCTTTCGTGGGAGAGGCCATAAGTCCTGCAGTGGACTGTTATGGGCTGTGCTGATCAGTTGATTCATGTTAATAGAATACTACATTATCACTGAGTAACATAGCCTAATTTTTAAGCCGGGAATTTAAATGGCGATCGCAAGTTTATAGTGGTACACGGAAACAATACAACGAATAATATGTTTCAACTGGTAAATTGTATATTTACTACTCCCTACCCCTTTTTTTCTTGCTATAAACCTTCCTCTTGAATCACTCTCTCTACAATTATTGTTAAAATCTTCACATACCGTTGCGTAGTTTAAAAGATCTAATCGTATATAGATACATAGGGACAGACAGCGGGAAGGGGCTTTGTTTTAAACTATGTATAGATTTATTAAATTTATGCAACCGCAACTGTCCTAGCCTAGACAGACACATCCGTCCCGCGTTAATGGGCAGCAAAACCGAGCCGACGGAAATGAAATTTCGCATCGCGCCATCAGTAGCCAACACCGATACATTCCGCGGAGGAATAAATATTGTCGCGATTTTAACGTGAAATAATTTCATCAAAAACGATGAGAGGCGCTGACGCAACATTTATGACATACTTACTGATGCGTAAAAATGGGAGTAATCGCGGAAAAAGAGCTTTCAGTTTGTACAAGAGGAGTTAATTATCTATCCGACTGATGTCGGAAAGCCTCCGACAATATTTACGTAAACTGATTTTAAGAAAAAATATTTGAGGGCCATCCTGATTAAACTGCCTTCTAATGAAAGAAACCGCATCAAAATCGGACCAGTCGTTAGGGAGACGTCTGTCTGTGATACATTCATACATGAACACACAAATCAAACTTTTAACACCTCTCTTTTTGCGTCATGGGTTAAAAGGTAATAGTTAGCGACTCGGCTATTAATGCCATACGAATAAATATATAGTTATCAGCTCATTTGATCGGATCTTTTAAGAAAATTCAAAAGTTTCTAAACTTAATTAGAGTATTTCCCAACATTCGCTTCAAACCTTTTTTTTTTATACGGCAGTCAAACAGGCAAGTGGGTCACCTGATGGAAAGTGGTCACCGCCGCCTATGGACATCAGCAACACCACAAATGCAGTTTGATAATATTTTTAATATTATCTACGCTATCAAAGGCAATTAAATTTTGTAGACGTAAGCCAGAAGCCTATATCTATGCTTGTGGTTTGTCAGATTTTCGTTAAAATATAACGAAATAAAATATTCAATGTTGCACGGGATTTAAAATTTGTATGGAAATCATAAATCCCGTATAACTTTGAAACGATATATTTTAACGCAAAATCTGACAAACCACAAGCACGAAGCTGATATTGGTTTCTGGACCACTTTTACAAAATTTCTCAATCTACAAGTCCTCGTACATTCCTTTCTCAAGCTTAATCAATAATGTACACCATACCGTATAATTCCACGTTAATTTCGAAATTTCTAACTGAATTCGTGAAGTTTTTAGTGAGTTCCGGCCGCGTCGCGTCAATTATGCCTCACGTAATCAATGCGCGTGTATTTTTTATGAAGCGACGGCAGCGCAGCGCTTACCAGACTGCCAGCTCTGCACAAGTGACTTGTATTGAGTGACGTTGCTTAGTGTTTCGAAAGAGTTTGTAGAGCAGTTGCGGAACCTCTACTGCTACGAACTACTATAATAGTCATTTTAAATATCGTTACTGATATTGTCGTGTAAATGGTGATTTTAATGGTCATCAAAATAATTACGAAAAATATATTCATGTCATAAATGTTATCTAATTAATCAAAAACCTGTAGGTAGACCTCAAACAATAATAACAATACTAATTAATATTAAGCTCTAACCCCCCCCCTGATGACAAGCACACACAGGCCACGGCCCCCAGTACCCGGCGGCCCCGCTATTCCGGACTATGGTAGCGGTCACGGTAACGGCGGGGCAGGGGGTGCGAAGAATCACCGGATGCGACCAGGCTACCACAAAGCACGACCACTGGCCCTGGCTACATACAATGTCCAGACACTGCGGACCGACGAAAAGCTCGTGGAACTGGAGGAAGTGGTAAGCAGATTAAATTGGGATATTATAGGGTTATCTGAAGTCCGAAGAAAGGGGGAGGACTCGATAATACTAAAGTCCGGAAATCTGCTTTACTTCCGGGAGGGCGACCAACTGTCCCTAGGTGGTGTCGGGTTCCTCGTCCACAAATCCCTCGTGAACAGCATAGTCAAAATCGAGAGTGTTTCGTCTAGGGTAGCGTACCTTATACTCAGAATTACCAAGCGGTATTCGTTGAAGGTCATACAGGTCTACGCACCGACTTCGACTCACTCCGACGATGAAGTGGAGGCTATGTATGAGGATATTTCTACAGCCATGCATACCTCCAAGACACACTATACCGTTGTCATGGGGGATTTCAACGCGAAACTGGGCAAACGAGGCGGAGACGAGTTGAGAGTGGGGCAATTTGGAATTGGAAGTCGGAACGCCCGTGGCCAGATGCTGGCCGGCTTTATGGAGAAGGAGGGACTCTTTATGATGAACTCATTTTTCAGGAAGCCGGATCATCGCAGATGGACGTGGGTTAGTCCCGATGGTGTCACAAAAAATGAGATTGACTTCATCCTATCTACGAAACGGCATATATTCAATGATGTCTCGGTGATCAATAGCGTTAAAATTGGCAGTGATCACCGCTTGGTAAGAGGCACATTGAATATTAATCCCCAGCTGGAAAGATCGAGATTGATGAGGTCCACGCTCCGGCCTATACCCATCCAAATCCAAAACCCCGAGAGCTTTCAACTCGAATTACAAAATCGCTTCGAGTGCCTAGGAGAGTGCGTCGACGTGGACGACTATAATAACAGGTTCGTGGAAACTGTCTATACGGTTGGGTCAAAGTTTTATAAGGCCTGCCGTACAAACAGAACAAACAAAATCTCTGACGATACCCTCAAACTCATCGAAGAAAGACGCGGAATGACTCTGCAATCCCCTGATGATGTCTCTCAATTTAGGCGACTTAATCGACAGATCTCCAAGTCTCTGACTCGCGACATACGCCGCTTCAATACTACCAATATTGAGGCGGCGATCGAGCGGAACAAAGGCTCTAAAGTCTTTGCGAGAGATCTGTCGATTGGACAGAGCCAGTTGACGAGACTGAAAACGGATGACGGCAGAGTTGTTTCGACCAAGTCCGAGGTTTTGAGGGAAGTCGAGAGGTTCTATGGACAGTTATACACGACAACACGGGCACCTGTTACCAGTATGGCAAAAGACCCCAGAGCCAAGTTGACCCGACACTACACCGAAGATATCCCGGACATCAGCCTGTACGAGATTAGTATGGCTCTCAAACAGCTTAAGAACAACAAGGCGCCGGGTGATGATGGAATTACGGCTGAGCTTCTGAAAGCTGGTGGCAAACCTGTGCTTAAGACCCTTCAGAAGCTGTTCAATTCCGTCATCCTCGAGGGCAAAACGCCGGAAGCATGGCACTGAAGCATAGTCATATTGTTCTTCAAGAAAGGTGATATGACTCTCTTGAAGAACTTCAGACCAATATCGCTGCTGACCCATGTCTATAAGCTGTTTTCGAGAGTCATTACGAATCGTCTCGCACGCAGGTTTGATGACTTCCAGCCTCCCGAACAAGCCGGATTCCGAAAAGGTTTTAGTACCATAGACCACATACATACGCTGCGGCAGGTTGTACAGAAGACCGAAGAGTATAACCGGCCATTATGCTTGGCGTTTGTGGACTATGAGAAAGCCTTCGATTCGATCGAAACTTGGGCGGTGCTCCAGTCTCTACAGCGGTGCCAAATTGACTATCGATATATCGAAGCACTGAAGTGTTTGTACGAAAACGCCACTATGTCAGTTCGTCTCCAGGACAAGACCACAGAACCTATTCAGCTGCAGCGAGGTGTTAGACAAGGTGATGTCATATCACCGAAGTTGTTCACCGCTGCACTGGAGGATATCTTTAGGCTTCTGGACTGGGACGGACTTGGCATCAATATTAACGGCGAGTACCTCACGCACCTCAGATTTGCTGACGATATCGTAGTCATGGCTGAAACCCTGGAAGACTTGGGCAAAATGCTCGATGACCTCTGAAGTGCCTCACAACAAGTAGGTCTTAAAATGAACATGGACAAGACGAAAATTATGTCGAATGTCCATGTTGTGCCTACTCCAGTGACAGTTGGAGGCACTCCACTTGAAGTTGTTGACGACTATACATACCTAGGACAAATAGTCCGGCTAGGTAGGTCCAATTTCGAGAAAGAGGTCAATCGACGAATCCAACTCGGTTGGGCAGCGTTCGGGAAGCTACGCCACATATTTTCGTCCCAATTACCGCAGTGTCTCAAGACGAAGGTCTTTGACCAATGTGTGTTGCCAGTGATGACTTACGGATCTGAAACGTGGCCACTCACTATGGGCCTTATAAGTAAGCTCACTGTTGCCCAAAGGGCAATGGAAAGAGCTATGCTCGGAGTTTCTTTGCGCGATCGAGTCAGAAATGAGGAGATCCGCAAGCGAACCAAGGTCACCGACATAGCTCTAAGGATTGCCAGACTGAAGTGGCAGGGGGCAGGGCACATAGCTCGAAGAACAGATGGCCGATGGGGCAGTAAAGTTCTCGAGTGGCGACCACGTACCGGTAGACGCAGCGTGGGTAGGCCTCCTACAAGGTGGACCGACGACCTGGTAAGGATCGCAGGTACCAGCTGGATGCGGAAAGCACAGGACCGGTCTTTGTGGAGATCTCTGGGGGAGGCCTATGCCCAGCAGTGGGCGTCTTCTGGCTGATATGATGATGATGATGATGATTAAGCTCTAAATCAGCAACAAACTGATTATCTGGCTTTCAATAATACCTACTATGCGAAAAATTAAAACTAAATATTATTTGCATGAAGGGTACAAATACAAACATATCCTCCCTCCACTATCGCTGAGCAATCTTTTCAAGTGACGGGAACTATACCTATTAACTAAGTAAAGTGATACTTCACAGTTTCATCGCGTAGCTGCCGCGTGCTGGCGCTGTGTCGCGGCTCAGCTGCGGCGGCGGCGAAGTTTAATTAGGCGAAGTTTTAACGCAGCTAATGATCTGCGAAGTGCGCCGCCTGCCCCGCCCCGCCCCGCGCCCCGACCGCGTTCCGACACCCGACAATCACAATGCGTTACCCGAAATACGGGGAACGTGAATTAGTAATATCGAGTTTGCGTTTTTGTTGCATGTTCGAGTTACTGTACCATTGTACTTAAACTGTAACCGAGAACGGATATTTTACGCTTCGTGCTATAATCCTGACTTAAAAGATATATACTAGGAAATATTAAATAACGAAACGGCTAACGAAAACACACAATTTCGTTTTTATGTAAAAATCCGAGTATTTTTTTAAAACTACTGAGTTACAGAGCCACAGATTTAGGTTACAGCAGTGTTCGACGTTAGATGCGTTGTGAAATAAATTTCGTCTGGTATATAAAACTTAGTATGTGATGCTGAAGAAGTGATATTTTTTAGGATTCGCTTGTGGAAAACGCTAGTGTTGAGTAAAATTCGCCTTCTTTAAATGCGGTTTCCAAGTACGTACTTGCGGTTCCGCATTCCGCAACCTATAATTGTATGCGACTCGTAGATTTTACGCGCCTCATACACTTTCAGTTTTAAACTTGTACACTTGTATAAGTTAAACTGTGTTGTTAAAACAGGTAACGTGTACGCGTATAAGTCGCATAACGGACGACAATTTAGCCAGATAAAAAACCTACTCGTATACTGAGATGATTAATTACTTTACACCGAAGCCGCGAAGTAAATAGCACCAAACTGCCAACTTTACGTACGGCTTTCCATCGCCACAGAAACTGCCAGCAACTGTATTCACGGAAACAATATAAATATCGTGAGCGCAAATTGCAAAATTCCGAGATCACAACTCGGCCAAGCCGTGTGCAGTGTAATCGCCGGTGTTACTTGGCTGGCGATATTTCAAATTACTCCAACATTTGCCACCCTCATAAACCCGAGGCAGCCGTAACGCGAGTCAAGGGTTATGAGTGACACGTTGTAATTGTTCCCGGCGACGTTTCCACTACAATGTCAGGCTGTTACGAGTTACGACTGCATTAAATGAGTGCAGGAAGTCTGGAGAGCACGAATTTTAAGGATATGAAAGGAACACGCTCTCAGAGCTAATATTGTGTCAAGACAAACAAACTTTATTGCTGGAATCGAAAAATATAGTGAGTTATTAGATATTGTTACACTAACAAACACAGTAGGTACAACGGTTAAACGATGGCAGGAGGAAATCAATTATTTGTTACGGATTTTGATTTTAGCTTAGGAAGTTCCAAGTAAATCACAAATAGGCTATACTTAACTAAGCCGGACACCTTTGATATCTTTGAACTACAGTTTATCCCTAAACTTAATTTCTCGGGAACGTGGCATTACCGGATTGAACGTTGACAAAAGTCGTGTCTCTGTGTGTGTTATGACACAAGGTCAAACGAGTAGAACGAATGTACGGGTAAATTTAATTTAAAGGGTTTTACTTTGAGTGAAACCTTGAGGTATTGTCAAACCGAATACATAATACATCAAGAATTTCAATACAAGTTTAGTTACACTTTAGTTATTAGAGCGCTTTGGATATTGTGCTAAGTTTAGTGTGATTCAGGCAACTTTGATAATGCGTGGCTTTGTGATTGCGCCGGCGCTGGGATTACTGCGCGCTAAGTTTCTAATAATGATACGTTCCTCGAAGACTTACGCCGAGTCGCAGCTCGCCCTCACGAATTGTAATTACCCGTGGCTTACGTAGTAGAAGTACTTAGTGATTCAATGAATAAACATGAAAATAAAAACTAAGGTCCAACTTTTACAAACTGAAGAATCAAATTTTACCATCAATAGCTTGTACATTTTATTTATAGACATCCAATAGTAAATTCGGCGGCGCTTCTGTCTTTCCACGGAATAAATATGCGTTTAAGCCGATTTTCTTGAAAGATTCGGCCTGCCAAGGAGACGGACAACTACAAATGACACGTCATCAAGTGGACACCCCAAATTGAGTTGTTTACGGGTCGCGGCACAGGGCGTAGCGGGCAGCGGGGGCGGGGCGGGTGCGGGCTAATATTGCCAATTTTTCGGTCAAACGAACGGGCCCGCTCGCGTCAGCCGCGATCGTGACGGCTGACCCGGCAACCGCCCGCGCGCCCGTACCAATGGAAAGTGATGACTGCGCTTAGGACTGGCCGTTTGGAATATCATATAGGTACCTGGGGTTTCTAGGTATGGTAAAGGATTTGTTACTTATTACCATTTTAAAAGTATAGTATCCCTTTTTGTTACGATATTCTTCCAAAATGGATCCATGGATAGACCATTCATGAACAACAGGTCATCAGCACATGTCTCTCGAGGTTGTAATGATGAAATTGACAACCTAACGGATGTAGTAAAAATGATCCAATGAAATCAAACTAGATCATCGCTAAACCTAACTTGCCATAAATAATGGAACGTAGAAATATCACCAACTCATTGTTGATGACCAAAGGTTTTTTGGTGAACGAACTCCAACCCACTTGCCGAACATGGTAAACACCTACAATAGTGTAACAGACTCAAGTTCAGGACTGTTATAGGCTGCTGATCATGCCAGTGTAAAGACGGAGATGTCCACCAAGGTGCTCAGAACAATTTAATAACAACGTAAGCGCACGAACAACAAGCAAATCACCCCTAACAGCGATGTGGCATTTCCCGCGCGGACGCATAAAGCAAACTGTGTGTGTAATAGTTGTCAGCCAGGCCCCGCCGGCGAGTACAAGTTGCGTGGTGGCGAGAAGTTTAATTAAGCCCCGAGTTAAGTACACCGAAGTAGCGGGCTCGGAGACCCGGGACCAGACTCCGGTGAAAACAAGCTATGTATGCGGTTTGTAGGAAAAATGTCCACCCATGTTTTAGTCGTACGTAGTTTAACGTAATATAAATTAGGGTTTGTGATGTATAGTCTTCTTTCAAAATGTAGATCAGATTTACTATCCCCATAAACCAGAAAATATTCCGCGTATAAAAATTAATAATCCACATTTTCCTGTGTGCAATATGAAACTCGTCTACGAAATAATGGATAAAATATTAAAATATTTGTTGCAATATTGCAATATGATATTGTTGGTGAAAACCTTCCACCACAAAAAGGTTTTCTTAACGATTGCGATGCCCGCTACATTTTCTGGCTTTGGATGTTCAAAGTTTGTCTCTAAAATATTAGTAATCTCAAAGTATAATGTAGTACAATCAACTCCGAACACTCCTGGCATTGTAGAAGGGGACCATCGTTGCAGAAGCTAGTCTTATAATACCCAAACTAATGCTAGGGATTGAACCTAATTCGGGCAAAAGTCCGTAGAATAAAGTTTCGTGGAGACACTATTTACGAGAGTCTCTTAGAGTAAGTCAGCTCGCGTCGGAGCGCGTTGATTGGCAGCTGTTTGTCTTATCTGCGGTCAGATCGAAACTTTTATGCTTTGATGGTGTTATTATAATCTAGAAGTACAGTATCATCAACCCTATCCATCATTATACTTCGGGTGTCAAGCGAAGACGATTACCATATTTACAAGCAGCAGTACACGTATCATGCTGCCTCAGTCACACCTTTAAAGTTTACCAACCTAAAAAATTAAAGTTAATCTTCTGTTTCACTCGCACCTAACCCGGGCCTCCGCCCTCATGCGGCCAGCCGCGGAACTTACTCATTACATGTTTTTGTGTTTGCCGAAGTCACACACTATTTGCAAATTTTCAGTAAATTTAATTTTTATCAAGGTTTTTTTTAGTGAAAAGATGGGAAAACGAAAGAGAATTAAGGTTGTCGAATGATGATTATATTCGAATAAAAATTAAAAAATTGGAAAGAAAGCTGAAGAAACGGCGGCGTAAATTAGTATCGGAATCTGAATCTACCGATTCGAATACGCAGAGGAACATAACAGGTACCTAAAATGACTAATAAATATCTTATAGTTAATTCATAATGCAAAACTAATTAGGTATGGCGTGTTATTCAACGAGTAAACAATCATAGGCATAGCACTTATGTGCAGCGGAACATTTTTCTAAAAATTTTTTCAGCTACCCTCATTCTTAACATGATATTTCTTTGTTATAAAATTGTTAGTATTGGATGTGTTAGGGTTGCCTGAACATTCTTTTGAGTGATTTTCCTTTGCGATATTAAAATACGTATAACGCAACGAGGGAGTTTACATGAAATTTTCCGTAACTATATATTATTCGCTGATATAGTATTGACTGCGATCAGCGTCCTACATGGATAGCTAATATCTCCGCCACTTTAGTGTCGAGGCTACAAATGGCATCCTATATGGATAGCACAGATTTGTTTCTTTCAGTTTTACTGGCACACAATGCATCCTATATGGATAGCCGACCTTTTCTCCCTTTTAGTGTTGAGACTAAACAAGGCATCCTATATGGATAGCCGACCTTTACTCCGCTTTTATAGTGTCGAGATTATAGAAGGCATCCTATACGGATAGCCGACCTTTCCTCCACTTTTATAGTTTCGAGAATTACATTTCATCCTATATGGATAGAAATCTATTTTGCCTCCTCGTATATCGAGTTGAGGCAATCACAGCTGTTATGTATTTTTACAGACAATTATGCACAATCAGATGATACAGTAATATATGACAATGTCCGTAATGTAACCATTGAAGATGACAACCCTATAATTACCAACGATTGCGTTGAACAGACAAATGCTCAATCAAAGCCTCCCGATTCAGAAGCTAAAGCTGATAGCTTTGATATCGATCCCGATGTTTTATTAATTCTTGGTGAGGATCCGTCGGCGATAAGTAGCTCTGGTGGTGATATAAATAAGCACATAGCTGCTAGATGGCAGCATATATTGTTAAATGGTCTTTCCAAGGAAGTCAAAACTGAACTTTTGAAACAGTATTTGGTACCCGCAAATTGTACCAATCTCAAAGCGCCCAAACTTAATCCTGAAATGAGGGCGGCGCTCAATGATATTAATTTTAAAAAGGACTTCTTCTATGAAGCTAAACAAAATCAACTTTCTAGTTGTCTGACAGCACTGAGCAAGGTTCTTGACAAAGCACTGGAGTCAAACTTAAATCAAGATATATTAAGGCCCCTAAGTATTGCAGTGCAACTTTTGTGTGACTACCACCATCGTGAATCACAATCCCGGCGTTTTGCTATTATGAATACATTAAACAAGGAGACACGAAATGCCGTGAAGGATACAAAAATTGACGAATATTTGTTCGGGACAGAATTAGCTGAACATTTAAAATCTGCTAAAGCAATCTCAAGATCAGGAGAAGACATGCGAACTATGTCTACACCGCGGCCGTTTGCAAGTGTGCCACAAAGAGGTGCTTTAAACTCCAGGGGAGCGTCACGGCCAGCAGCCACCGAGACGCGCCCGGCGCCGTACCCGACTGCACGCCAGCGCCGGCCAGCACACGCGGCGCCGCCGCCGCCGCCTCGCCAGCAGCACAGCGTTCGGGGCCGCGTCCGCGACTCGACCTACTCCAGGAACTACAACCGACAGCGATACCAGAATCGCCGCAATTGACTTCCGACTCACAGGTATGTGACATACCCTCTGCGGGTCGTCTGCGACATTTTCACGATCAATGGACAAATATCACCAACGATCGTCTTATATTGTCGTGGATTCAAGGATATAAAATTCCGTTATTAGAGAAACCATTTCAAACATTATGTCCAGATAATTTAAGCAAATCTAACGAAGCTGAACAGATTATTGACCATTGTATCTCTGATATGCTCGATACCTGTGTTATATCTCCATGTTTACCATGTGAGGGCCAATTTTTATCACCGATATTTACTGTTCCCAAACCTAATGGCGAACATAGGTTCATATTGAATTTAAAACTCTTGAACAAGTTTGTTAAGGTCGAACATTTTAAAATGGAGGACTATCGCTCGGTTTTAAAAATGTTAGACAATAATCAGTACATGGCCACATTAGATT
The DNA here is from genome assembly GCA_905147135.1 of Blastobasis lacticolella. NCBI lineage: Eukaryota > Metazoa > Arthropoda > Insecta > Lepidoptera > Blastobasidae > Blastobasis > Blastobasis lacticolella. The sequence continues at coordinate 20,503,631 of LR990049.1, read as the reverse complement.
TGAAAGACGCCTATTTTTTAATTCCTATTGATGAAAATTCTAAAAAACTTTTAGGATTCAGATGGAGAGATAATGTGTTTGAATTTAATGTGTTACCGTTCGGACTCTGTACGGCACCTTATGTCTTCACCAAATTATTGAAACCAGTTGTACAGCATTTGCGTCTATCAGGCCTGTTATCGGTAGTATATTTGGACGATTTTCTCTGTATAGGAAATTGTTACGAAAGTTGTCTTAATAATATTAATACTACTACAAATATTTTAGTATCACTGGGTTTCATAATCAACTTTAAAAAGAGTCAACTATGTCCAAATACATTGTGCAAGTTTTTAGGGTTTAATTTTGACACTAAAAATATGACATTATCTCTCCCTACTGATAAAAAACGACGTATTAAAACTATGAGTAACAAACTGTTGAAAACACAGAAGTGTACAATTAGAATTTTTGCTCAATATATTGGATTATTAATATCAGCCTGTCCGGCTGTGACGTATGGATGGATGTACACAAAAATGTTTGAAAGGGAGAAGTTTTTGGCGCTGAGTTATTTTAATGGTAACTATAATAGACGCATGAATTTACCCGCCTATTTAAAGTCAGATTTTAAGTGGTGGATAAATTCTATTGATTGCTCATTATGTCCAATTCGTAACGATCATTTCAGCCTGGAGATATATTCAGACGCGTCTCTAACCGGTTGGGGTGCTGTATGCTATGAACAGTCAGCCAGTAGAAACCGGAAAGATTCTGAGCTGTTACTGCATATAAACGCATTAGAACTAAAGGCTGCGTTTTATGGTTTAAAAATATTCGCAAATGATTTAAGAAACTGTAATATTCTTCTAAGGGTCGATAATACCACAGCCATTTGTTACATAAATAGAATGGGAGGTATTCAACACACAACATTAAATAACTTATCACGTAGTATTTGGCAGTGGTGTGAAGCTAGAAATTAATTCATTTTTGCTTCTTACATCAAATCATGTGAAAATTTTAAGGCTGATTATGAATCCCGTCAATTACACATTGACACAGAATGGGAGCTAGCCGATTACGCGTTTAACAAGATACTAAAAGCCTTTGGATATCCAGATTTCGACCTTTTTGCAAGTGCTCAAAATTCTAAGTGTGAAAGATACTCGTCATGGAAACTTGATCCGCATTCAGAAATAGTAGATGCTTTTACTTTTAATTGGTCTAGTTTAAACTTTTATGCGTTCCCACCATTTTGTTTAGTTTTTAATGTATTAAGGAAGATCGTGTCTGACAAAGCAACTGGTGTGGTTGTTGTTCCCTATTGGCCATCTCAACCTTGGTATCCATTGTGGTCAAAACTTGTGGTTTCCATAGAATTAATATTTGAACCTAATAAGAATTTATTATACTCTCCTTTCAGAGAGTGCCACCCTCTGCACTCAAACCTTACCCTGGTGGCTGCGAGGCTATCAGGAAATCCTTAATTGATCGAGGGGTCCCTGAAGCCTCCTTGAAGATAGTTATGGCTTCTTTCGCTACGAACACTCTTAATCAGTATAATTCTTCATTAAGAGCTTGGTGGTTATTTTGTCAAAATAATAATATAAATTTTAGCCAAGCCACAACTTCTCATGTGATTTTATTTTTAACGGAGAGATTTAATTGCGGCTGTGGTTACAGTACTTTAAATACGCATCGGTCCGCCCTGTCAATAATTCTTGGTAAAGATGTTGCTACTAATGATTGTGTTAATCGCTTTTTGAAAGGAGCTTACAAAATAAAGCCTCCATGTCCTAAATATAATATTACTTGGAATCCAAATACTGTTCTTGCTTATCTTGCAACTTCTTTTCCATATGATACAATAACGTTATGTGACCTAGCTCTCAAATGTATTACATTATTAGCTATAGCTTCTGCTCAAAGGATGCAGACGTTGAGTTTAATTAAGATTAAAAATATATCAATTACGGACGATGCTATCGAAATACGAATCCCTGATATAATAAAAACTTCTAGACCTGGGGCTTTCCAACCACTTATCAGACTGTCTTTTATCCGTGAAAATGAAAACATTTGCCCTGCGCTTGCGATTCAATGTTACATCGACAAAACAAAAACTCTTACAACCACGAATTCGGGAGACCATTTGTTTATTTCAGCTAGAAAGCCATTCAACAAAGTCGGTCCCCAAACTCTAGCGCATTGGGTGAAGAAAGTACTTCATAAGAGCGGCATAGACGTGGGCATGTTCGGAGCGCATAGCACCCGGCATGCCTCCACCTCTGCCGTGCATCGCTCAGGGGTCAGTCTGGAGGTGATACGGAAGGCCGCAGGTTGGAGTGATGCCTCTAATATATTTTTGAAATATTATAAGAGAGATTGTCTTACCAATCGTGATGATTTTGCCAATAATTTATTTAATGTCACATTAGAATAATCTCTTCAGCAATGTATAAATTACAACAACTAAATACGCTTATAATATTACCAATTAACTATAAACAATAGTTATTGTTAAGAGTAGATAACTGTATCTTAGTTGAAGTCCAAACAAGAATTTTGATTTTAGTTTAATTTGTTTCTTTATTACTCTAAACATCTGCTTGTAAATATGGTAATCGTCTTCGCTTGACACCCGAAGTATAATTGAAAATTAAACGAACTTACCTGTGAAGTTCGATTGCAATTATACGAGGGTTCAAGCGAAGACGATTACAAGGTCCCACCCTACCCATTTCATGAACCCAATACAGAATTAAACAAAATACAAAATCATTACAGACTCTAAAATAATGAGTAAGTTCCGCGGCTGGCCGCATGAGGGCGGAGGCCCGGGTTAGGTGCGAGTGAAACAGAAGATTAACTTTAATTTTTTAGGTTGGTAAACTTTAAAGGTGTGACTGAGGCAGCATGATACGTGTACTGCTGCTTGTAAATATGGTAATCGTCTTCGCTTGAACCCTCGTATAATTGCAATCGAACTTCACAGGTAAGTTCGTTTAATTTTCAAATATACCTCGTAACAACGGAAAAACGCGTAACGTTACGTATGTATGTATATATTGACTGCGTGTCGTAAAAGGCGACTAATGGTGGCCAATGACCTTCATGCTCACTGGCATGATATGTAGCATGATAAAATAAACACCCAATTAAGAGAACTGACCATGTGTGGGGAGAAATTTTGGAAGGACGTCATGCCAAATGGGTCAACCCTATTTTTGTCACGCCGACTGTCAGTTGGCAAGAAGGTGATTGGCCATTACAATGTCATAGAAGCATATCAACAGAGGCAAATATTAGCTCTGAAAACGAGTATTGGACAGCATTTTCTAGTATTTTAATCGTGACAACGTTGCTGTTGCTGGAATTGGCATGACATTTCATAATGACTACACTTAAATTCAGCTTTGGCCACCAGGGTACCGATTCTGGTGTGCAATGCAGTTGTTATTATGTTGCAATGTAACTGTGATGTTACTATACTACGTCGAGGTATCGAGTCAGTCTCAGCATCATCCCAGTTAAATTGCAGTTAAATCATTTTTCGACCTTTGACACGTTTTCGTTGACAGAATTGAAGGCAGTTTGACAACTAAGAAAGATGCAACTTAGTAATTTATTTATTGGAGTACCAACAGCCATATAAAACCATAATGCAACAAAGTACCAGAAAACGAATTGTGGAAAAGTTCGAACTCATGAAAGTTGCAACTCAACATCTGTCATTTGAATAATAATTACATGAAAGTTGCAACTCAATATCTGTCATTTGAATAACAATCACACGTTTGATATGCGATGCAATTGTAATGTTACTGCAACTGATATGATTTCCGTACCAGAATCGAAGCCCAGCTCAGATAGTTTGTGGAGTTAATTTTGTAACTGTACAGACGTTCAACACTTGTTGATCAGTACGTTTCTATTAGTATGATGATAAATCAATATTCCCCACTTACACTTATTTATATGGGCTGTTCATGTTATAGTTTTGTTCATCATTATGATTATTTAATCTATAGATCTTGAACGATGTGCCGTTGCGAAAAAGCTTAATAAGTTACCAATTAATATTTTCTTATCTGCCGTGCCAGGCTAAATATTCTAATGAATGAAATATGGTTAATTTCCCGGTAGTATACTCGTTACAGGGAAACAATACAAATTTTCATAATGCTCTGGTTGCGAGTAGCAGTTCCGGCAACCGAGTCGAGCTGTTGTTGCAAACTCTCGTTTAACTGGTAGAGCTTGTAGTGTTTGTATATTCATAACAGCTATTAAACAAATATTTCGGGACTTAAGGCAATGTTTAATATGATATGTCACGGTACGTTCGTAGATACACCACCACCGTTACCATATTTTACCCTTACATCAGTTGTTTTACAACTAAAAACCGTTCATACGTTAAAATATTTGAACACAAACTTATCTGACCCGGTATATCTGAATCGATTGATATATCAATTGGCGGCAATATTAAATTTAACAATAGCAACGCCGTCATTTGGTCAGATTACTTTGTAGTAGTGCATAGGCCATGTAACTAGACACACTTATCTGACCAGATGACCTAAACATGATCTAAGTGTCACCAATTGAAATAACATTTGGCAGCATTACTAATTTTTTTTTTAATGTTATACGGCAGACAAACAGGCAAGCGGGCCACCTGATGGAAAGTGGTCACCGCCGCCTATGAACATCAGCAACACCAGGGGTCACTAATGCGTTGCCCGCCTCTCCGACAACTGCGAGACAGTCATTGGGCCAGATAAGTTTGTAGAAGTACACACGCCATGTACTACACAAACGGTATACGCATGATTCAAGACTTTTTTATTAATAAGACAGTAATGTTAGCGAACAAATTCTAGCCTAAAATACTTATAAAAGAAGAAATCCTTTCATTGTGCGACGCGCCCGCGGCTAACATGATGAAAAACGTATGAAGTCTCCGTCTCCAAGTTGTTATGAGGTTTTTTAATTTTCTACCGCCAACAAGCAAGATATTGCTGTAATGTAAGTAAACAAAGAAAGGACTCTTTCTTTCATAGCTCGTCTAGAGCGCCCGTGCGCTGCATTTTTTATGAATCTCGTGCATCGCTAGGATGATTTCGGTTGGTAAATGAAAGTACTACGCTGTTGGATTAATAAAACTGTTGTGGAAGTGTAGCAGGCTCAGCAATCGCGGTCTCGCAGCCGAGGATTAACTGCATTTCAAACTCTCGCTGCTCGGGACTGGGATCGCTCTAGATTCCACATTCCATTAGATTAACAACATCGCTTCTATACAGCAAAGTGTGAAAGTGAATGGTCATATCTACTTGAGCCAGGTGAAAGTGAATGATTATAGATATGATCAAAGGCGTGCTATGAAGTACTGATATAAATCTTAGTTTGATATTAATTTTATAGCCACAGTGGCTCTGACGTATTGTCCCATCTTAATTAAAAAACTTTTGAATGTTTCAAATATAGCATTGTTTTGTCTTGCGTAACTTTGTTATTTTTAATGTGTACAATAAAGAGTTTTTACTTACGATATTTCAGATAGACTCACATTCATAGGATTTATTTCTATGGCTACAACATTGTCTATCTGAATTGTTGATTTGATAATGAAAAAACAATGAATTTCCTTGAACTATGTCCATTTATATGCTTCACTATCATTTTTGGCTTCGACTGCGTAAAAATCGGTTACTACGTTCCGAACCCGTTCCTGTGGGAACCACATTGAATTCCGGGAAGCCTAGCCCCGCTGATAATGTAGCTATCTACAGGTGTAAGAATTTTTAAAATTAAGTTAGTTTAACGATTAAGTAGTTTTTGAGTTTATATGGTGGATACATTACAAACCAAACAAACAGGTTTATAATCAAATCTTTTCTCTTTAAAATTTAATACTTATGATCCATAAGAAGAGAAGTGAGGTGCGTTGTTTATCAAAGGTTGTTTACTATATTTAATATCTGAAGGTATGAGTTTCCTAGCGTCTCCTCGCCACTCAAGCGGTTCCACTCGAGTGACGAGTGAAATTAATTTCAGGCGAAATTAATTCAGTACGGCGGAGGCGGCGGCTGGCGTCGCGCCAAACAGGGACGCATGTACACGGTGGGTGCGCGTTAGAGCAGGGCAGCGACACAATAGTGCCTCTTGAATGATGGCTTAATATACTCATGTCATATGTCGTCATATCTCCGCCTACGACGCTGTTATGACGCTAACGAATTAACACGAGCGACCGACTCCGTTGGGTCAAATGAAGGACTTTAGTGGTCTTAAGCGTGATTATCATAGCTGAAGCAATGACACATAGCGCTCAGAACGTTTCTAGCTAGTTTTCTAAACTTTTTGTATTACGGTTGACGCGAAATTGTAGGTACAAAAGGACAAAAGTGAGGACTTTTTCACCATTAGAGACTTTATGTGGACATTTTAAAAGTTGTGTTCGTGTGTGTTTTGGGAACAATTAAGTGAAACGAGTGTGTCGGCGCTGGCGAGCGTAATTATAACGTTTGAGCCCTTTGTCCGCGCCGCACAAAGCAGGCGGCGGCGCGCGCGCTTCCGCCGAGTGACGGAAATCCGCTCCACGCCGCCCCTCGCCCCGCGCCGCCTCGCACCCCCGGTGTGACCACATTTTATTTTTGGAATCTACTGCAAGATGAGGTGAAAACCTACTAGTCTACTAAATATGTACTAGACCAGAGTCTTCCTTGTCTTTATCCAACGATAGGTGGAGTCGGCTTTCCTCCTATACCTAAGCCAAGATTTTCTATGATTGGCAGTCCTGTCCACCTCGTCAGAGGGTGTCGTCCTCTTCCTCTTGCCTTCAAGAGTACCTGCCTGGAAAAGTACCGGTACCGATACTTTCTAGACCCTACGCAAAACGTGAATAATGCCACCTTAAGCGGGTTTCAGTGAGCTTTTCAAAGACGGACCTCGAATATGTTCGTAGTGCACTTTTTCCACTTTCATAACTCCGCCTGACTATTGAAGCATCTTCATTTCGGCCACATGTAATTTTTAACACTAGCTTCTTGGCCGCACTTAGTGCCATCTGGCTTCACCGTAGTCTTATACACTTTTCCCTTTGCACGTATGGACATCCGCGGGGTCACAGAGAACTCCTGTATGTTTTTGCCATTGTGCCATGCTCCGTTGACTTTGTGCGACCTGCTTCTACATGGCTAGACCAGAATCTACTGAAAATATACTGAACTCTGGACATATTCTGGGTTTATTTAGCCTTACATAAATGAATCATATGAATTAATTAACAATTTGTATGTTGAAACTTTGTTCTGTAATATTTATTTGGATTTCCGTAAATGTAATTTGCGTGTAATTTAATAGTAACCAATAAATTAATGTGAATATACATATTTCAAACAAGCAATTCTGATTTTACAATTAATTATTATAACATTTTGGAGAGAGATATATCGTATTTTACTTTTGTTCTACAACTACCTACTAGTAAACAAAGAATTTCGTCCCTAATTTAAAGCCCTTCCGTAGTTCAAGGGCAATTCTAACGACCACGCTTCTTATGGTTCGTTTGTTGCTAAATTAATATCTAAGTATGATGTTGCAAGATGGAAAAATGGGACATACACTGAACATACAAGAAACTAGTTAGAATTCATTTAACTTAATACACAAAAATATTCTTCCTACTAGATTCTACAAGAAAAGTAAGAATCTACTAAATGTGGTCATGCTGGTAGCCCCACGCAGCCCCGCGCCGCCCACCTCCCGGAACTGGACAATTAATAACTTCTGCCTTTCAAACGTTTACACTAAGCGCACCCACGTCATACACGCCGAATAAAACTCGGCTCAATATTTTTCGCAAGACTTGATTAGGTAAGAAATTTAAAATTTAATTTATTTTTCAAATATCTGAAAAAAACTACGTTTCAAATATTGGAAAATTAGCTTTTGCGAGCGACTTGGACCGCATCAAAACTACAACAAGTTATACCTTATTGCTATTCTGGTCTATAAAATGGAGAAAAAGAAATATCAATATTGATTACCGAGGATGACATCACTAGAAAATTGCCATGTCAAACTGTCGCGGTCAGTAGATCTTGCAATGACTAGTGAGCTAAAAAGACAAATAAAATAAAATAAATGAAATGGTGTTTAGCCAGAACCTACAGCGGTGACCCAAGCTACATAGTTTTTACACTATTTAGAAACCTACTATTTTTACATTACAAAGTCGATGAATAGTAGCGCAAGCTGTGGTTGCATCAGGTTCGAAATTGAAATTAATTTCATTTCTGTTATTTGGCGGAACGTGCCATTTCGAGTCTCAGACAGATTTATGTTTTCGAATTCAAATAAAAATCGAATATTCTTCCTCAACATTTCATATATATCCAGTGTTGAACTTACTCCACCACATTCCTGAAAAGCGAATATATACTCGAAATTAAATGCACAGCAAACAATACTAGCTGCCCGACATAAAAAAAGTTGGTCCGGAAAACCGGAGTTCGACTTGCGAAGGCCGCAGGCGCCGGCGGGGGCGGGGCGGCGCAGGGGGTGCCACAACACATAAAGAAACCTCACTCGAAAGAAACCGTCATATTCCTACTTGTAGAAAAAGTTTAAAGTCGAGCCAGAAGTAAAATGGGGTCATATTCTATTTTTATTTTTTTCTGCTTTTCTTTCGGTTTTCGGCTTCATGTTTCCGAATTAATTTTTTTATAATTCATACTAAATTATAAAGGAGTTGGGCTGCTGGAAGGCGAAAATTAATTTGGTATGGTAAATATTTTCGGTATGTACCAAAACCTACGATGTGTGCAAGTTTCTATAGATTGATTAACGGCTGTATTGATTTTGATGATATTAGATTAAGGATTAGCCCAGCAGGCGATCTAATAGAGTTACGAATACGAAGAAGCAAATATTGTCTAAAATAACTATTGACGGGTTCCGAATGGGGCAGACGAAACCTCGTCCAGTTTAACCCTATGAAAGCACAAGTTTGTGCGTTCTCGATTAAAGAAACCCCATTTAATGTAGTGCCACAGTTCCAGGTCGTTCCTTACCGTTTCAAAGTGTATTGGGATTGTCGACGTCGATATATCAAACGTAGCCCAATTTAAGGATCAATGAGAAAGTAGAGCTAAGCTGGCTTTAAAAAACTTGGGGAACAAAACCAAATAATAAACTGCAAATCAAAGCCAAATAGTGCTTAACATCGGGGCGTCGACTTTTGCTGTACAAAGCACAGGTTTGTCCACTTATGGAGTACTACTCCCACATATGGCCTGGTCCACCCCAATACCAACTCCTTCTAGTTTATTCCATGCATTGCTGGGCTATTCGTATCGTCAATAATCCCTTTCTCACAGGGGCTCTAGATCCCTTAAGCTTCCGGAGAGAGTTGGCTCTCTGTGTCTCTACTGTACGACGGGAATTGTTTCGAAGAACTGTTTAACTTGTTGCCACCGTCACTTTTCCGCCACTGCACTCTCTGACGTTGGGATAGACTTCATTCAAACCATCTTGCTAGATACCTGGTATCAAACGTACGAGCATCGTGAGCCTTTTTACCGCGCACGTGCAAAATGAGGAATGAGCTCACTTCCGAAGTCTTTCCTTTGCACTATAACGCAAGACCTGACAAGCCCTATTGTTAGGCATTGGTTATCGATACATCGTGAACCAAACAAGAAATAATGTAAATTTGCTTTTGCTTTGTAATATTTTTATTTTTCGCTATTATTTTAATGTTTGTTATTCATTATTATTATTATTATATGTAATTGTACAATGGCTCTATTGGCTGAATAAAGAACTATATTATTAATATAACATGGGGTCTTTCTAAAGGCATGTCTACAGGTACCTTAAAGACCGGCACTGCATCCGCTCCTTAGGTCGCACATGTCCAGGATGACTGTGGCCGCTATTCTTATGCAGTAATAATTCGTGAGAATTTGTTCAGAGGCTACCAATTTATTTGCGAAATCGGACCTGACTCCAGGCCCTGCGGCCATATCTGCGACCAATCCAAAACTTTCCATTATCCGATAGGTCACAACACAAAAACCAATACTTGCGAAAAGAGACATCAAATTGTCTGAAGGATGCAGTTCATTATTATAATAGTATCTCTAAGAAAATCTTAAACAATATAAAGACATACCTAGTTTTTACTCAATTTCGATGTTAAGTCACTAACTTAATAAATAACTATTAAATATTGACTGTAACCTATAACAGAATAATGTGACCTGCAACATAACTACCTCATGCTTGCACCCCAAGTGACATCACAACCTAACCGTATTAGGCATAGCATGCATCACAGTTTGTGTGGTCTCCCCCGCCCCGGGCTATTTGTAGTCGAAATACCCCTCTCATTAGAGCAACATTTAATTAGGAGCGCGCCGACAGGATGCGGCGCCGTCGCATAGTGTCCGCCACCCTCCCATAATAATTTAGTCTAAGGTTAATTATGGGAGGGATGCGGTGTAGCAATTTGTATGAAACTAAACTTCTAGACCGTTTTAAGGTGCAGTTTTGTCGTCGAGGAATTCTGTATAGGTTAGAACGGGCCATTGTGACCTTAGGTCTTATAAGTCCATTGATATACTTGAGCCTCCGTGTTAGTGGCTCTCCAATAACATCATCCATAATTTCCATTCATGGCAGGCGGGTTGGAGATTGCAATGTTCGAAAGTATTCAACAGATAACCTAACCGACAGAAAAAGTTGGATAACCCTGTTGGATCAAGATTACATATACTCATATATTTTCTTAACTACTGAACCAACCGATTTTATTAAAACCAAGATAACCATCTCGAATAAACTGGCACTTATTTCAGGAGCTACGACGTTACAGACAGATACACAGATCAACAGGTTGACAGATACACACGTCAACTTTATAATACCCCTGTTTTCGGTCAGGTTAACAACGGTGCTGCTCATTTTCAGATTTGCGGAAGGTTTAGCTAGTCTGCCGACAGAATGGGTTCGTACTATTTTCTACTGATAAAGCCACACCATTCTAAGCAAACTAGTTGATAAAACCACACCATTCTAAGCAGACTAGTTTGGATTATCAACCAGATATAAAGGAAGATTCGGAAATATCCCCAATGCTAGATGCTGCTAGATGGTTTGCTACTCGAAATTTTAAACCGCAATTTTGTTATTGGCATTACAACTTTGAATTGTACGGTTATTACTGTAAGCTGTATAGCAATAAACAAATAAATTATCTGATGAATTGGACATTCTGGTACAGTTTTCCCAGTGGACATTCTGAATGAGAAGACTTTTTAATGCTGTGGATATTCTGATTGAGTGATGTCAGTAATAACAGTACAAGTTCTGTGACTGATAACATGGTGATGATGATTCTCTCTGTGGCCGATACGCTGTGTTGCAGGTTTGCAGCAGGTCGTTGGCAATTAATATAATATTTATTTATTATTATTTTTGTGTAATAGTCAGCAAGTGCTTCCATGTTTAACCTGAGTTTGCTACAACAAATACTTTAATGCATACCGTATTATTTACTCTTAGCTTTAACGGATACCATGCGCAGCATATCTGCCATCTCTGAAGATAAATGACGAAGTCGTAAAATGCATCGTTAGGTATACTTATCTGGGATACTTCAATTTATAGTACCTACTAGCTTTTCGAACCCCGACTACGTGTGTGGATCAGTTTAGCTACATCCCGCACACTTCCCGTTTCACCCACTTTATAAAGGAAATTTTGAAAACTTTGTGCCCCTTCACCAGGCACGATTAGCGTAGCTACATTTGGTAGAAGAATGTTTCAGAGTTTCCGATACTAAACTGAAACAAACAAATATTTTCTCCCTATAAATTTTCTTTTTATTAGTACGTATTGATTTGGGAACTCACAAGCACAAACACATAAAATACTCGTAACAAAGTCACCATAACACCTTGAAGCCTCGAAATTAAATTTTACAGCTCCTGTGCCGTGTAACATCGTTTGGCGCACGCAGCGTGCGTGGGAGTGGGTCTTAATATGTCATCTCGCGCGGGTTATAGCGTTCTTGGCGATGAACACTTTCCGAACCGACGGTGTAGACCCGCGGGGTGCGGGGTGCGGGGCGCGGGACGGCTCTAAACCAGCGATATATTTAAACGCCGGTCGTAAAACGCGCGTCACGCGCCGCGCGATCTTCATTAAATTAGTTTATACTGTTATACGGCAACAATTCGGACGTAAATATACAGTCCGATACAGAGCTAAGAACACTTTGGACGAGCGTAAACTCCCTTAATGGACGGTTTTAACGTGTATTGCATAGTTATGTTATACTATCAGGACGTTTGGGTCGCTGTATCAAAATATATTTATATACGGCAATATTACATTATTGGATTTGTGGTCCTAGCGAAGGAGAACGTAGCACCAATCTCGTCCAGTTGCGGGTCTCATAAGGCAGCTAATATGTCAGAGGCAGGCTTGGAATTACGCCACAAAATACACAACGAAAACAGTGGAGCGTTTTCAGTACAACCTAGAAGTGCAACCCGCATACCAAGCGTGGACACGATGACCAACCACTCTAAAATTCTGGGGGAGAGCTATTATGGTCTTGACCATAAAATGACTGCTTTTGCACTGCATTCGATCTGAATTAATAGAAATACAAGTCCTAGGTTAACAATCTGTCAGGTTGAATCGGCTCTCCAATGGTGGCGCCTCCTATCTAATACAGAAGCTGTCATACTAATGCCAAGAGCCATAGTAGCGTATCGGCGCGAATTTCTCGCATCTTTCTCCTTATCTATTTGATCTTTCATCATACAATACATTAACCTCCCTTCAAAGTCGAATATAACGGGAAAACGTATGTCAGTAAAACGTAGCGAACATCAAATTGTAACCAATTTAATATGCGATAAACCGTCACTGAGCCGGCCGGGGCACCGCAATAAAGAGGCATTATCTATTCATCGGCCGCCGACGCGTCGTAAGCCGCGCCTGGCATGGGCTCTGGGCTAGAATACGCGTTTACATACTCACAATTGATCAGACGTTTAGACATGGGCATAGACGAATCGATATTTGGTCCACGAACACGTACAAAATATTTTAACTAACAATATACATGTAATGAGGAAGTAGGAAAATGCATCGTCAGACTAATAATTCTATTAATGATCACGTGCTGCGGTAGCCTCAGGGATACATGGGAAATGGGAGCTTAAACCTGCCAATACCAGAGGAGGTTTCGCGGGAGGCCTAAAATGAGTTGGAGTCGAGAACCAAAGGCTTAAGTAAGACTTTGGTTCTCTGGATGAGGATGTTGAAGACCGAGCGATGCGTGATGAAAGGTACGACAGCGGTACCTGGCAGGATTGAACGATGTTAGGTTAGTTAGTTTCTGACTGAATGTGGATAAAAATGCGAGAACCCACTATATAATACTGGCTACCCGCCCCGGCTTCGCAGGAGAGTTCTTGGATTTTATCTATTACCATAAGAATGTATTATACATATAAAAATTCCGGAAGAAATTCTCTAAATGTTAGTGACTGCATCAAAATACGTAGCGTGGTTGCGGAGGAATTGGTGACACTAAAACAGACGCATTAATGTCGGCAGATCACTCATCAGTTGCTGTTGCTTAGTAGGCCGGTTTTTCTTACAGGTTACATATAAGCGACAGCCTCTGTCGGTGTAAATGAACAAAAGATAAACGGGCCACCTGCCCCTTAATACTTCTCCAGCAGTTTTACTTCTACGCGGCAACCCGGCTCAACTCAAAGACAGCATAACTTTAATATCGTATTAAAGTGTAACATCAAACCGCTTTAGCGTATTCCAGGTGAATAATGGACCGGGCGGCCGATACAATGGAGCGGCGCCGTCGTAACTTGGGCCATTACCAAGCGGCAACGCCAGGATGGGTGTCCGGGTACCCGGGTATCCGGATTACGGCGGCATTAACGGCGGCGGCGCCGTGGCACGAGGCTAACTAGCAAAATTCGACCCGTAAAGGTCATTGCCCGATCTCATGACAATCACCTCGACACCAGTAGGTTCTATTTGGTTATGAAACTTGGTATCGTGAACAGTTTAAGATTACTAATCTTGATGAATTGTTATTGCTTTGAGTTATATGTAATTACGAGTATATCGTTCACGTCGTACACACAAAAGATGTTACTCATATTTGTGACTTTTCGTAAAGTCGCTACATTCGTAGCTGTAGAGCTTGCTACGAAAACTCGTAGTGTACTCTACGGATTTGTAGCTCAAATTTGATTGAACTTGGTTGAACACACATAGAAGTCTCTCCCGCGCGCTAAGGCCGTGGAATAAGCACTTTAGACAGGTTTTCCCTGGGGAGCACAACATGGAATTCTTCAAGAAAGGAGTGAAAAGGTTTTTACAGGGCCGGCAGAACGGGAATCACCTTGACACTAGTTGAACAGTCTAGGGTGCCGGTAGGCATCCCGTGATTTTTTCAACGTTAACGTCAGTATAAAATGATAAATAAATTTTCCTGTGGTCTCGTATATTTTCGAGATGAAAAGTCGAATGTCACTGGTTAATTGTGTCCTAGTATTTCAAAATTAATTCCTTTGTTCCCAAAATGATTGTTTATCGTATTTCATAAATACGATATAATTAGATTATCGAGCATAAATTGAATTTCAACATTCACGGCTAATATTCACAAAACCGTTATCCGAAATGTCTGTATAATTTTTGCGGTGAATGGAATTACCGTGACTGGCACCTGCGTATAAGGCGAGGTGGGGTGTGTGTCGTTGAACAGCAAAGTTCAATATCCGCCACCTGTCAGCGCTCGGGCCCGTGGGTGTCGATAGTTCCTGTAACAATTAGTTCTGACGCTTAAAACATAAATGCTTTCTCGCCCGTGTTCCTTATTATAGATTAATTGAGACGTGTCTGCTTTGACGTACCTGCGCTTGTTTCTAGGGGTGGTATAAGGTTGATGTGTGTTTCTGTATATCTGTGGGTCTGTGTTTTTTATGTCATACGGTAGGCAAACAGGCAAGCGGGCCTTGATGGAAAGTGCTCACCACTGCCTATAGACATTAGCAAAACCAAAAGTATCGCTAATGCGTTGCCCACCTCTATAACACGTTGCTCTGGCAGCAAAAAGGCAAATGCCCCCCCCCCCCCCACTGCCAAAGCCACGGTTCCCCAAATCCCCACCCCATGGAGCACTGGAAACCTTACTCACCGGCAGAAACACAATACTATTTAAAAGAGTATTGTTTTGCTGCGGTATTCTGTAAGGTGGAGGTACTTCCCCAGTCGGGCGGCTCCTATTCGAACGGGATACCCCGCTATGCCCTACCTCTCTTGGAGGAGGTGTATGTGTGGAGTTGTGTGGCACCGCAGCTCCCGGACGGATGGACCGATTTGAATGCGGATTTTTCTATTCGAAAGATAGTTTAATCGAGATGGTTCATAACTTTGTAAAATAAAATTGGTTCAATAGTTAAGAAAATATTTGAGTATATGCAAACTTGATCAAGGGTTATCCGACTTTTTCTGTAGGATATTTTTTATTCCTAGAATTTGTTTCAAAGCTATCAGATAAATGTAACACATGTAATCATAATCATCACAGCCCGTAACAGTCCACTGCAGGACTTAGGGCCTCTCCCACGAAAGGGGTGGTTTTTGCCATAATCTCCACGCTTGGCAGGCTTGGGGTTGGAGATCGCAGTGTTTAAATATAACAATGGAAAATGCTGCTGCCCATTTTCCAGACTACGGAGACTCTTGATCTTTTGCCTCGAAAACATTAGTCGCCTTGTCCGACACCCATTAGTGTAAGGGGTTGGTGCTATTCTACTCTGCCGGACACCACACGGCCACGGCAACATATGTAATAACATACGTAAAAACGGTGTATTTAAACGTGGCATTTTAATTTTATAATATGTAACACGCACTATTAACACATTACTGTCATAGCTTTAAATTAGTTCCGTCGCCATTGAGCTGGCGCCACACGACACTGCATATTGCAATTCTCCGCTTAATATTAAAGTTGTCAACACAGTGGCGCACTTCGGCCGTCCCACTCAGAGCTGGGTTAGAGTCTGTTAACTTTATCGCTGGTCCGTGGCGATGCAGATTCAACCCCCTTGCACAAATGCATGCAACTTTCTTATTAATATTAACTTGGTCCGTACAGCCCTTGGGGGTGATGGTTTCACCTCCTTGGATGATAATATCTTACTATTTATGAAACGAGAAATTTGTGTGTGGGACTCAGTCTATTAGGTTCCACAGTGGATAACTTGTAATAATTAAAAAAGTGCTCCTTACGAGTAGCGAGCTCGCTGATGTTATGATGTTCGGTTTTCCACCCAGTTACCGGCTTTGGCATGCATTGTATTTTTGTATATTGGAAAGGGGCTTTTGTCAATGCTAAAATACAGAATGATCGAATATCAAGGTTGAATGTTTGTCTGTCAATCAAATCAAGAAGTAAACTGCAAATTTAGTATACATTTAAATGTACTCATTCTTTGCTTTTACTGTATATGTAGCCATATCCTAAAACAGGACATGCATCTATTACTATCTATGTAGCTATATCCACAACGCGAACTTACCAACAGGCGGAAGCTGGTCCTTTATTATACAAGAGCACTGTTTCTCATGTTTCTGAAGTTGGTGTCATGCTAGGAGTTATTAGTATCCATGAGTATATTCAACTCCCTAGGCTTACGTCGGTTCGATTATGTACATCCAGATCACTGAAGGTTCAAAAGTGTTGAAATAGCAGCAGTTTGTTAGGTTTAGCTTTACTCTGACGACCATCAAAACGGTTTTACTTTATTTCATCATTTTTCATTTACTTATCTTGAGAATACCTAAAATATTTTTTATGTGCCTTTCTGATAGTGAACACTTATTTTTTGTACAATAATTTTGGTACTTTTAGAGACTCATCAGTGGCACTGTTCAGCACATTATACTCCACTGATGGACTTAGTCGTTCACCATATCACTAAAGAGTTATGTCAAGAGCTAAGATCTCCAAGATCTCTTGTCTTAGATGGTCTCTCTCTAAATCATTAATCGGCTTGCACCCGTAATATCACGGGTTGTTGCTATATATAGCGCCACAAACTTCTCGGCCTCGGCACTATGCGTCAGACGAAATGAACGAAACTGACCAATCATAATCATTATAATCTAGATGCCTTCAAAGCCAGAGTGAATAGGCTGTTCCTAGACAGGCATGCTCCATCATCGGCCGCATCGTCACTTACCACCAGGTGAGGTGGCAGTCAAATGCCTGGCTAGACAAATAATAATAATAAAATAGAGCTGTTTTCGACGCAGTGCTTTTTCTAAGCTGACGATCACTGTGCCGGTCTCCACACCGGTTATAGCTAGTGTCAAATAAGAAGAGACTTAGCAGGTAACGTAGTTTGACTTGCGCTGTATACGATTACCTGCGCGAAATCCCCTCCACTGCCATTTGACAAGTCTCTTCTTTCGTGACGCGGGCTATACCGGCCTCTCTAGTCTGCCGATCAACAGTCAACTTCCAGGCTTCAGAAACCACATTCCAGAGCTCGCACTCAGCAAACAAACAAATTTCACCACCATTAATATTACATCACCTCGAAATATGGTACATTGTTCGCGTATTACGCAAGCTACTCCGTGTTTATTTAGAGCCTCTACTAATATGCGTGCGTCTGTCTGGATTTACAATTGTCACGCGCGTGGCGTGTCACGTCTCGCGCGCCCCGTTAATTACGGCCCCGAGTGACAGCTGGCGCGTCACGCGCGTGACGTATCGATTGGAAACTATTGCGTAGCTACTACTGTGTATTATTTACTCTGAGGTTTGAGGCAGTACTGTATTATTAAATTCGCTGTCGTGACGGCAGCCATTTATCTTATTGCGGATGTTCTGTAGGTGCTATATTGTCAACAAAGTGTCACTGACTGAATAACTTTAGCTTTTATTTACTAACCGCTTTTACTTGAACTATAATCCGGCTACACTAGAGGGATTTCTACTTCTCGTCCTTTCAGTGGTACGGGGGAGCTGTTTGAGGCATTTGCTTCTTTCAGGCGTGTTTTGTCTTATCTCAAACACAGTAAAAAAATAAACTATGTCTCGAAGGCCGGCAATGTCAGCTCGTTTGGCACTGCGTAGTATAAAACATACGTATTAGCGGTTCCCGGATATTAATCACTTTTCATCAGGTGATCCAGTAGCTCTTTCGCTTTATTCTGTTATAAAAAAGAACTAAATAAGAATAATAACATTGCCATCTAATAAATGGTTTCAAAGTTTTGCCACAAGTGTATTTAACTTAAGTTTACAAGAGCTTACTAAATTAACGATTCACAATTTTATCCTTCCAGGCGGTGCCGCCGCCTCCGCGAGCGGCGCGGCCACCGGCGGCGCCCCGGTGCTGATGGTGGAGCCGCCGGCGCGCGTCGTGTTCTCCAACTCGAGCGGCGCGGCGGTGCCGTGCGCGGCGCGCGCGCAGCCGCCGCCGCGGGTCACCTGGCTGGCGGAGGATGGCGTGCCGCTCAGCGATATACCGGGACTGAGGTAAGGCTGCTTTTCGAATAGAATAGAAGCTTTTATTTACATGGCAACACGGTTTAAATAGCAAAAGATATGTGTACAGGTACCTTAAAGGTACCGTATCCGTTCTCCGTAGGTTGCAGATGCCCTGGACGACGATAGCCGCTTTCTTTCATGTGGACGGTCGAACCGTGTGCCTCTCTAAGGCAATAAGAAAAAATGGTCAGATTATAGTCGCCGTATGTAAAAGACAACATTTTAATAGCGCAAACATTTTTGATGAAAATAGATATTTTCACAACTTTTTCCTGTGCAGCAGAGAACATTGTTCTACTGTGACTGCTTCTTTCTCTCTACATACTCATCAATCTTTATATACATGCTCGCCGCTTGGCTAAGAGTAGCCTGACTTACGGAAGATTCATTATTAATTATACTTACTTTAGATAAAATAATAAGTGCGTTGACCAGTAAAGCTGTTTGTCGTGAAGCTTATATTCATAAATATCAAAGTAATGTCTCCGTCAAAGGCAAATTTAATGCGAAGCGCTAATGGCTTTACAGGTAATTCCTTGTGCCATTTTAGTTTCTTATTTATAAATATCAGCTTTATTAAAATAAAAAAAAGACGGGAAAACAAATCTAAAAGGTACGTTGCGTCCAAGTCCCGTCTAATATAATAATATGTGTAAAGAACGCGAGTTTAGTTTGAAACAAATACTTTCACTTCAGCATCCTCGCGTCGCAAGCCGGTTCGGCAATATCAGTTCATTGCTGCTTGGGTCTCCTGTCGGAACTCTTTCCTGATACTGGCAGAAGTAGCTAGGTTTATTTCCTACGTATCCCTGGTATTTGAATTTACATTTATTTGAGATAGTACCTACAACCGACAGTACCATAACATTGCATGACTACGGCTCTAACATAACACAAACACAACATACGAATCCACAACATTTGTTTGCATAATTCAAAGCCCGCCACGTGTATAATCAGTTCAATCCATATATTCTGTGCAACTATCCACTCCCTCATCTGGTATTCTGCAACACCGACTCCGCTAATCCGAGTGCGCGGCGTTGCGCGACACGCACTTACTGTATTACGCGATAAATCCCAGCGAAAGGTCACAAACGGTGTCGGGATTGGGTAATTGGGAAATACTGTGACATTAACCGCTAATTTCGGAGACTGTATTGTGATCTAGATGTACTGTGTGATGCCCTTGTACGTCGGAATGTAAGCCGAGGTTGTTGATAGATCTACACGCCTCGACTTTTGCTGTGAGATTAGTTATCAACAACATGGATTTGCAAGTTAGGGCGTGGGTTCCTAGTATGGCAATCCATTCATCTAGTTGCCGTAATATAGTCGACGTAAACGTAATATAATAGAAACAATATGACGTAGTGCTTTTTGACACCACTCACTATGAAACCGCGCCACTGTATCTATAGACAAAGATTCAGTGTAAGGGATTGCTCCAGCGCTAGCTGCGGTACGCACTTACTATAGGTATTCTGCGATAACTCCCAGCAAACGATCACAAATAGTGTCGGGAATGGCAAAGCAGGAAATACGAATATTGTGACATTAACCGCAAATTTGGGAGACTACAGTAACGGTTGGCTACTCGCTTTGTATTCTTTGTAATTGATACTGGGTTTACATTCACCTGGCAGCGAGTTTTTACTCTCATCACTTTATAAGTCGTTCTACCATTCACATTGATTGAAATCGAAAACGATTAGGTGATTTTCGGCACAAATATTGAGCGAAACATTAATTGCCTGTGACTGAACTGACTTGGCGGTGGATTTATGTAAGGTTACCATGTTTTAATTCAGCCAGACCACTGCTGGACCTACATACTACTCAGCTTTTATAATCAAACCTATACAGTGACAAACGACCAGACCGCCCACCTGACAGAAAACGGTAACTATCGCTCATAACATCAAGAAGCTGTTCATGTACTTATTCATGCATGAAGCAATTAGCGCTCTATGTTTTCATGTAACAAAACATGCAGGACCGCAGGTTGCACTGGAGCCTCCTCCATATGAGGTGGTTGCTTTTTATAAAATGCACAACAGAAATAGAAGCTGCTCGCTTAACCGTTTACACCTCTGTTACAAGCAACTCACACAGTTTGGACTTGATTTCCTTCGATTTATCCCAAAGATGTATATAGTCGATTTCAATGAGCGACCTAGTCGTGCGTTCAAAACCGACCCGTGTAAACCGAAACCGGCGCAGTAATAGGAAAACCGGTTTAAGCCGGTCACCACTCGGGTTTTTGCCTCGTCCTCGGAATGATTGAATGATGTGCTTTTATCGCCTAACAAACTGTGTGGGAGCCGATTAATTTTTGTCGCCGCGTTTTTGTGAGCCGCCGGGAAATGTTTTTGCTGTCGCCGGCCGCTGTGTTGATTGAAGAGAAGCGCTGTGTCCGCGAAGACTGAGATTGATTTACTCGCAACGTTGTTTGGGGGTGATCTCTGGAACTACTGGACAGATTACTTTTTGTGTGCTATATTACATACCCAAGTAGCCCGTCCTTGAAAAATCGAATTTGAACTACGATTAGATTCGAAATAGCCAGCCTGTTTTCAATTCGTATATCTGGAAAGCCAGAACAATCTAGGGTAGTCTTCCATGTCCATATATCATGACGGAAACTTCTCCGCTTTTGTTACTACGATGCTCTTTATTATATAATTAGAAACACTGGAGCGAGCAGCACATTCATTACGACCGCGTCTAGTCCCGACATACGTCACCGGCATCGCATTACAGCGGTGACCGAAATGCCCGTCAACTGATTATTTATTATGATGTAATTACGGCCCCTCCCCCGCGTCCCCCCAGCAACCCTTGGGACCCTACAAGACGCAGGACATTCCTTATTATATTCCACGTAATTGGCGGTCTCAAAGAGACGACAGGGCCGGGACTACGGTAATTGAGTACCCTCAGTACCGAGAGTATTATGTTAGGAATATACCAAAGGCCGTGTGTATTTTGGGGCCGATCAAACAAACAACTACGATAATATCATACACTCCTGCTGCCTAAATATAATTTAGACAATAAAGAAATGTTATTTATTTTATTTTATTTACTTAAGGAAAACCAACAGCAATGATTACAGTATGAAATAATACTGGCAGCACAGAGCCAATTACAGGTTTCCACCGATAGAAACTGGTTAAACTAATACATACTTAACTAATCGTTAAGCATACCGAACAGTCTACAAGACTTTACAATTTCAAATTTAAACTAAAATATATCTACAATACTCGTAAGTAAGTATATTGTCTTGTATATTTCAGCAATGCTAAACGAGTTTGTGAATTTTAGAGTTCTGTTTGGAAAGTGTGGTAACTTGACCATATTTTATTATTATAACTAAGTATCTGCCATATATTTAGTAAATAGCTAAATCTTTCGTCTTAAATCTATAGCAAGTAATAGACAAAACAAAGACCAGCTGACATGACATTATACCAAACTAGACCCATTTTAGCATACTGTGAAGCGTTGCAGCCAATCACAGCGCCGCTCTCCAGATCCTGTCTAATACATAACAATAAGTATAGACCAGGGGGTCTAAAAAGGCCACATTAGCGTTTCATATTATGATTCATATTAGACTCCCACAAACTTATCTGATGCGATGGCCAGTACTGGAGCTAAGTGACACCATTTTGAATTGTCATGACAATGTCAACAACAGCGACGCTGCAGATAAGTTTGTGTCTAATTACTATGAATCATATTATGAAACGCTAATGTGGCCTTTTTAGACCCCCTGGTCATATTTTTCGTAATAAGCGACTGCACTGACGCAAAGTACGTTGGTGATTCGTAAGCGATCCCATGCGTCAGTGTCGGCGCGGGTAACGAAGACGGAGCGCGCGCGCCGCTGCTGAACCCCGCTACGTGACTCCATTACCCTTGTTTTTGTCCGATCCTGCAGTATCAATCGTTGTCTGGGCCCATCATCAATTCGCTTTGTGGGTTAGTGTATTAGCACTCGAGTTGATCCTTTGGTGCGTGACTTTTTCGCGCAAAGGTACCTCCCGGGCTCGCTCTAGACAAACGTAGTTTGATAATATTTTCAATATTACGCTATCAAAGCCAACGAATATGAAGGAGCGCACTTGGGGGAGACTTCTTTTAATTCTGGGAAGAATCCATTGTACAGATATGGTTGAAAAACTAAATTATCATAATGGAGGTATTCGTAAGAAAAATTTATGTAAGCATATTTTTCATCATAAAAATATGAGAACTTGAAAATTTGTAACACATTTTATCATTTTATAAAACATTCCGTAGCACTGCGATCCAATATTCCTTCGCAGTCTCTTTATATCAACCCTTCGCTCCTGAAAAACGCGAAAAAATTGACTCGTGCGAGCCAGTAGGCGCTTATGTACATAATTTATTAGGCATTTATCACCCGCGGGAGCCTCGCTTGCGGCCGTTGATGGATCGTGGAAATTGGTATGGTGCCGCACCTGACGGTCCTGCGGCTTGTTATAAAACTCGATGGCTTTACAAGAAAGTATTACCATCAAAGCCTAAGTACAGCTCAGGTGCAGCGCCGACCTTCCGAAAATAATGACGCGGCAGCTCACCAAGTTATAGCCTATAGGAGTCGCCCATAAAAACTCAATTTCCGTGACACTCCCCTGTTTGCACTTACGGCCGCTCATATATTTTGTATTCTCCGTCGTCGATTACTCTTTTTAAGGGCGTCAAAAGTGGAGATGGAGCGATAAACTTTTCCACGGTGAAAAAGTCGTGTAGCATTAACCTGTGCGGAGTCGGCTCGCCGGCGGATGCCGGGCGGAGATTCCGATTTGTAGTGATTTAGAGCGGTGCCGGGCGTCCGGCGGCGGCGTCCGGCGCCCGGCCTCCGGCGGCGGTAATTTGTAGCTCGTTAATCCCGTGCTGACCCTTCCGCATCATTGACCGCGAATGAGCTAACGCGACGCCCCGCGCCCAGCCTGCCCCGCAGCCGCCCAGGGTATACTGTACCAGTATACCTACCCCAGTTAATCAGCAGTGTAACGGTCCCTTTAATGTTTGCGATCAAGATTATCGTTACACGTGGGAGATTTAATCTCAAAGCGATAAGTAATTAACCTTGTGCCTTTATGGAGGTGAGTTGTCTTTGATATGCGTATGTCTACTTAACTATCCTATATATAAAAGTTACAGTATTGTTTACCACGCTTCGCCCTCGACTTTGCGCACACGGGTCCATAGTCACAGTCACGAACACCGTTGAAGTGACTTCAAAAGTAGCTGAAGCGCGCGATAGTGATTTGTGGGCGGTGGTTGACAGTGTCGACAAAAGTGGTCGGTGGTTGACAGTATCGACAAAAGTGGTCGGTGGCCGCTACTATTTAAAACCCTATTTGCACTGCTGCTGTTAAAAAAAGAACATCATACCACCGTCATAGAGGTAATATTGTCAGAGATCGGCATATTTTGTATCACATAACGCCCCGATCCGACGCGCGGCGGAAGGATGCATGGGATGATGGGCGGTGACGGTGCGCTGTCTGCCAGCTAGCTATCTTATCCGTCTTGGTGTATTGAATAAAAATAAAATTTTAGAAACAAATTACTGTTCTGTCTAAAGTAGACATATGTTGACGTTCATAAGTGTTTGTGTAAACCTAACTTGAATAAAACTATTTGACATTGACTTTGACAAACAAATTGCTAAACCGCCTATTATGAAACTTTCTAATATTGTAGATAGCTGTAAGCTATCGTGGTTAGAACAATACACGGACTCTAATTAAACTTCAAATTCCAATCCAGGTGGTTGGTGATTCGATTGATCGAGTTTCTTCGAACGTTCCATGTACATCTACATATATATCTAAGAAAGCAGCATTGTAAAGTCTTCCTCGCAAACTTGACGAAACAACTGCTTCACGGTACGGTGGACAGCTCCTCATCACCAGCCTTCATTCCGAATCACTCCCTCGGAGCAAGAAGCCGCAATAAGACATAAGATGCTTGTTATAACGCAGCGTTGGCCACGTACCAGCGCCATTCGTCTTCGTTACCCCTCCCCCCGCCCGCACCCCGCAGCACTCCACGTCATACCCAGAAGTTCCTCCAATAATTGAGGATGATGTATGCTAGTACCTAGTACACCGCGCGTTACCTCCGTGTTTATTATCGCCGTTCGGGCGAACGGCATGTATGTTCCTTTTTATTGTTCTAATCCGACTATGAATGTGCGACTATACTATAAAAATTCATCAAAATCCTATTCGTTATTTTTGCGAGAAATTCAAACCAATATCACATCAATCATAATTATAAGAATTGGTAGGAAGTAGGATGTCAAAAATTATCGTCGGTGTGTTGCGGATGCAATAAGAAAAACACATCAACTGCTTGAATTTTTTGACAAAATGTAAATCTGCGTAATAAGTTAGTGGCTGTTACGATAGAAGTCTTTATGGCAATTGAACGGCTGTTAGCGTTTGGTAGGGATGAATACTTGTGTTCGTGACTGGGTGCATATATGCATTTGCCGTAGTGTAAGTGTGCCGTGTACACCACTGTTGAATCTATACAATTAAAAGATGTGTCTGCGGCGCAGACACCGAGAATTTGAGTATCCGACTTATAAGCGAGAGGTACCGGGTTAGAATCTCCCTGCGGCTATGTCCCAATGACTCTTTTTATTTTTTTATTAAATCTTCATGCACAAAATAGTACAAAGGCGGACTTAAATCTAAAGAAGCCTTATCTACCAGTCAACCAGGACTTTTTGTGTTATGTACATTAGTTGAATTCTAACCGATGCTCTTACGGTGAGGGAAAACATTTATTTTATATACCACTAAAGTGGCAAACAAGCCTGCGGCCTGCCTGATGGTAAGCAGTCACCGCAGCCTATGGACGTTTGCAATACCAGAGGCATCACCCACGCGTTGCCGAATGATGAAACCTACAAATTCAGGCAACTGAACTTGTAACCATGACCCAATCCCACGATCAGGTTCCCGATAGCAGGGTTACGGAGGTCAGATGGTAGTCGCTCCACTGTAATAACCTGATTGTCAAATTCTGGATCATGGTCAAGGCGGACCCCGGACTCTCATATTCAAAAGCACAACTGGGATATTAACGCCAAAAGATATAAAGAAAATATGTCAAAGATGATCACTGATGATGACAATGTTTATGGAGAAAATTGTCAAAGCTGTAATTTTCATACAAGCGAATATTTCAATTTCTTAAAACTGGCTAATCCCATTACGATGAAACTTTGTAGATATTATAGAACAACATGAAGCTAACTTACCGGACCCGATATCAATTCCCGAATCTCTCAATTCAATCTTCTTTAACGACTCCCAATCTCACCCCTCTCTTACCTATTTCCAATATCACTTCATACTTCAATCAGATCGAAGAATCAGAAGCATCACATCAGTACCAGTGATAACCCAATCAATCCGGAATGCGGTCTCAGGAAAGCGAAAGCCGTGGCATCGGTGGCCCGATCCACCGAAAATAGTGAACGAAGAGGGCATTCATCTCGCGATCCGGGCAAAGGGGAATCTCGTCGTCGGAAAATAAAACGGATCGCCGACAAACCCGCAGCGGCGACGCCGCCGCAAAAGATCCCACTTTATGGAGGTTCCGGACACTTAAAAGAAAGCCTTTTGGGAGAAAATTATTAAACCTTTGTTACAACGCAGTAGTAAAACTGCGAATTGCGTGAAACGCGACGGGAAGCCCTTGGAAAAAACCGACCTCGGTCCCGAGTAAAAAAGGATATTGTCACTGAGTTGGTCACTTTCTATTCGCTTTATTCGACTGCTTTAATTGAGCTATCTGCTATCGCACTTGCTAAATAATTTACATGGTTATCACATCCACAGACTACTATACTTTGATATGTGGTAAACTACGATACTGACAGAAGTTTTTTTTTACCTATTTGTTCCGAGCTCAGGGGGCGACGAAGGTGGCCTACCTGGCTGGTGCGTGCGCCGCACATCATTCGCCTAGGCGGTTATGTGCGTGGCATGTATCGGTACCCAGTGTTTCGCCGGTGTAAGCACTCGTACGCGCTGATCGGTCTGCATGCGTCGCCCCCTACCTGGATGAGCTCGCTTAACATTGCCTTTGCTTTCCATGAGATTATGGTCGTTTGAAAAGAGATTAATTTACGTTATACTATTTCAATAAACACTTTTTAATTTTCCACATTATCCGTTAACGTTGATACTAGGAACACCATTCGGAATAAATGGAAATATCAGTAACAAAAATATCACAATCACAGTCGAGCGGATCCCTAACAAATCAAAACATGCCAGTCCGGTTCGGTGGCTGTGTCACGGCGAGGGCGAGACCGGCGCCGCGGGAGGGTGCGAGGTAGTCAAGTGACAATTTAGGTATCGAGTCCAATTCCGATATAGCTTTTTGATATCACTCATTACTCTTAAGAGCTATATACCCATAAAAGTTATATACTTCTTATAACTTTGGTGCAAATGCATAAAAGTTGAAGCAAACCCATAAGTCTAGAAACGGCGCTTTTATCAGTCCACGGTAGCGACCCAAAAATTCACTAATCGAGTTAGTATATATACCTATGTAGTGGCAGCTCACACGACAATATTAATTCGATATAATACTGTCTTGGAGTAAGACACGGATTAAATTCATGCCATCATCCAGGCAAGCTTATGGCTAAAAAGGATTCCAAATTTTGGAGACTGCCTATAATTTTCCTCTCCCACCGACACGATCCCTCAACCGCATCTCAATTCGGTCGCAAAACCGAACCGCGCCATTGGTAGGCGGCGCACGGCCGCGATACTGCGCCCGCGCCCGTTTGTAGACATGATAAATCGTGTCACCGTCACACGTCGCGAAAATCGTCGAGTCCGCGCGCGTCCGATAATTGTGCACACGCCTCGCCGCGCGACAATTTTCATGCAAATCGAACGCCGACAGCGGCTTTGTGCCGGCGGCCGGCGGCCGGCGGCTGGCGCGCGCGGCTGCGAGCGCTCATAGTGGCTAACTTGACCGCTTATTGAGGACGTCGAGTCAGGTGTTTCCTATTTAGTTTAGTTTATGGAACAAAAAGTGACACAGGTCTGTACATTAATAAATAAATAATAAATATAATAAATAAATATTCGTGGACAAATTCACACAGCGCCATCTAGCCCCAAACTAAGCAAAGCTTGTACTATGGGTGCTAGATAACTGATATACTAATTAAATACTTTTTTTTATTCTTTTTTTTAAATACATACTTATTATACATAGAACACCCAGTTAAAATTCCAATATTAAAATTCATTATTTCAATTTCTGCCCGGCCGGGAATCGAACCCGGGACCTATTGCGTGGCAGACCGGCATGTTGACCATTGCACCACTCAGGTCGTCGAACATATCTCGAGATTCGATGGTACAACGATTATTGAAATAAATAGGTAATTATTTTTATTTTAAATTTTTAAAACGTTTAGGGAACGCACAAATAATGGGTAGCTATGGGAGGCGATGAGGTAACGTAAGGTGTTACACGATTTTATTAGAATATTGGGTGAGGTAATAGGGATGCGGCACTGGACAGCGTGACAGCGTGCTTGCGAGACCGGTAACGAAGGTGAAATAACGCTAGCAGATTCCGGGAACGAAATGGTGACGTTTCATATTTTGAGGCTAGTCAAACTTTAGTACCGCAACGAGATCGCAACTAGTTAAGTGTGCCTTCTAATAACGTTGACGAAGCGAGGAAGATCAAGGTATTCCGCTGGAGACTCAGAGACTAATTGAACAGTATCGGGAACCGATTGGCACGCGAACGCAATAGAAAAATGGCTAGGAATAGGCATTCAGCCACAGTCACATTTTGTAAAACATATTTTACGGGTTTCCTACCTTGTGCCTTAGTAAATGGTTTGTTTTTCCACGCTGTAGCATCATTACCACTGTCACAATCAGTGGGAAAATAATATGCGGTAAAATATTTTTACAATTAAAGTCATACTTATCCTCACAACTCAGATAAATAACACTATTGCCATTGCTATCATATCAGTTACGCATAATTCTGCTAGAACTTTACGCCCCTATATATTTGCTCAATGGAGCATACCGTGTAACGTTTGCCGACGCTTCTTGCGGCTTCTCTAGTCAGCTGTGAATAGATAGCGGCACCGCGCCGCTCCCCTTGCCAACTGATATAGAAAAAATGTTTCAATATTACTATTATCCCATTAAATATCTGTCTGTTTATTGATTCAGTTCGTATTTGTACTTGTCTCATTAGGCAGGCATCAGGCATACCCAATCTTCAAACGCATCGGCCACCAAATGATATTTTTCCATAACATAATTGAGTCTAGATTGACTTATAATGGAGTCTGGATATGGAATAGCATTAGTATGTATTGTATTTTTAAGTTGTTTATTTTTATTAATACATTTACTAGTTGCTCTTTACTAGTTTATGTTTTAATTAACTGTATTTTGCAAATTTCTTACAATTATATTATTTTTTCACTAGTATCCATGAAAATGGGTGCTTGGAAGATATCACACTTAGCGATAAGGCCACCCTTGTA
This sequence comes from Blastobasis lacticolella, assembly GCA_905147135.1. NCBI lineage: Eukaryota > Metazoa > Arthropoda > Insecta > Lepidoptera > Blastobasidae > Blastobasis > Blastobasis lacticolella. The sequence goes on along the minus strand of LR990049.1, from coordinate 20,474,415 downwards.
GGTAATTGTATTTTTATGTTCAAAAGTACATAAAAATACAATTTAAAATAAAAATACCATTCAATTTCTGAAAGAATCCATTATGTTTCTGGGACGGAAGTAGGCCAAAAAGGCCTAAAGCATTTACTTAATAGATTTATGAAGACCTGTTATAGCCTTACTTCGTCCGCGTAAAATTTTGTTAAGCCCTGTTCCCGCGGGAACCGCATTGAATTTTGGGATAACTTATAGCCTCTATGTTGTTTTTATATAAGCAACAACACTGTAAAATCCGTATAATGCAGTTTTTTTTGGAAATATGTTACAAATAACGTTACTGAGATACGTGACAGAGAAAACAATATCCCTCCTTACCAACTTTCGCCTTATAACTACTCCAACGTACTGTACAAACCTTTAATACATTAGGTCAAGATAACGCTTGGAATATTCTTTAAATGATATAATTTACTATTGTCGAAAGAATACTACGAGTAACACTAAAATATACCAATGTTCTGGTTTTTTTTTTTTTTCATACGATAGGCAAACAGGCAAGCGGGCCACCTGATGGAAAGTGATCACCACTGCCTATAGACATTAGCAACATCGAGACTATCGCCAATGCGTTGCCCACCTCTTATAACACGTTACTCTGGCAGCAAAAAGGCAAATATCCCTCCACTGCCAAAGCCACGGTTCCCCAAATTCCCAACCCATGGAGCTCTGGAAACCTTACTCACCGGCAGAAACACAATACTATTAGCTTTAACTAGGTTTTGTCCGTGACTTCGTGCGCGTAAAATTCGGTTATACCGTGCTCCAGCAGAAACCACATTGAATTTTGGAATAAATTATAGAGCTTAAGTATTATTCTGAATGATAACCTCTCTTACGTAAGCGCTAACGCATAGGGGATCAGCTTTATCCTGTACCATTATTTGTGTGTCTGGCTGTGGGATCGTAGCTCCCTAACAGCTAGACCGATTTAGATGCAGTGTCTTTAATTTAGAATCCAGTTTAATCAGATAGGTTTATAGGTGTAACTACTCAACGTAAATCAAATATTAAGGCCAGAAATATGGCTTTCATTTCCACTGCGATTCGTTTGTAATTTTCACATTATAATGGAAAATTTCAGAGCCCCAATCCGCGGAGATGGAAACCGCGCGGAGACAGCCGATTGATATTCTGATGTCACAAAGCTGATGACTCTGAGTTTCTCAATCAGCAAGTGGAGCGTGAAGGGTGCAAGGGGGGTGAAGGGGTGAGGGGGGTGCTGACAGAGACGTATGGCGCTGGCCGGCGGGATTGCAGCGGGAGCCGTCATGCCAATAACCACCGGCTCATAGCTTTATGCCCGTTATTACTCATACATCAACTAGGTTGGGTGCAATTTGACGACCTGAGTGGTTCAGTGGTCAACGTGCCGGTCTGCCACGCAAGAGGTCCCGGCTTCGATTCCCGGCCGGGCCAAAATTGAAATGATGAATTTTAATTTCTGTTACGGGTCTGGCTGTTCTATGTATAATAAGTATATATTTAAAAGTATATAAGTAGTTTATCAGTTATCTAGCACCCATAACACAAGCTTTGCTTACTTTGGGGTTAGATGGCGCTGTGTGAATTTTGTGTGAATTTGTCCACGATTATTTATTTATTAATTTAATTATATGCCCGGGCTACGTCGGAATGTTGTCAACTTCACAAAGCTAAGTATGGTTTTATAGTTATCGATCCTAGAATTTACAGTGTACGTCCTAAAATTGTTAACGTCAACAGATGTATATTGTATGTATTCATCGTGTACACATGTAATATCGTTGTTTGTAGCATAAAAATAGCGCAAACATCGAAATATCGAGTTACTCGTAAAAAAAGGTACGCGGCAGGAAACCCGGATCATACCTTTAAAATGTGATGAAACTGCGATAGTTTAAAACATTATGTTAAAAAAGCTGTTGTGACCCGTCACGTCATGAAGCAGGCGTCCAATAAAAATAGATGGGTACTGGCAGTTGAACTAATTACTCGTGTTCGGTCTTTTTTGCCAAAACAATAAACAGAAACGAAGCTCAGCGTATTATCACCGCGTCGTCGGCGGAGCATGCCAGAAACAATAAAGAGATAGTCCGGAACTGAATCAGAGGCGCTGCTCGCTCGCGGATATTTGTCCGGACACAAATCCAGCTGTAAGCTGACGACAAATACAGGGCCGAGTCTGATTCGCTCGGGAAAGGAGGGAAGTCAATTCTTTCACGTGCAAACCGGTGCAATCTGCCTCTGGCTACGGCAGGCGAGGGCAGGCGTGCGGGGTGCGGGGCGGGGCGCGGGGTGCAAACGCAATAAAGCAGCGGTGATTCCGGTCCGGCCCGGCTGCCGGCGACACGGAGCGAGGGAATTAAATGAAATTCCTATTATGAAACATGTGAAATACAAAATGTGATCTGAAAAGCTATGGTTGCGCCTAGGTTTCGGTGATAGAGAGGTAAATATAGTATTTTACAGCGCGCAATCCTTCGTGACATCCTTTCCTATGCAATACCCCGAAAAAATGTCTACATGTGCCCCCTTTGTACATGCATTTCATTACTTAAAAATACCTACGCATAATTTAATTTATTTATTTATTTATTTTAGGTATACATAACAGTTATAATCTACACATATAATTAGTTCAAGAACTAGGTTCCAATAAAAAGGCATGACGTTATTATTATTGGTCATCTTGACGGTAATGTCCCGGTTGTGCTCTCGCTCGCGATGGTCCGGGACATGGTCAAGGGTTAGCCTTGACCATGATCCAGGATTTGGTAGGTCAGGTAATTAAAGTGTAGTGACTGCCATTTGACCATCGTAACCCTATAAAACTGGCCAGATTGGATCATGGTTACACATTCAGTCGCTTGAATATACAAGTTTTATCACAAATGTTGAACATTTATTGCCACAAGACACCACGACACGACAAAAAAAAAGTTAAGTACTTAAGTACTGCACAGTACATGAAGTAGGTAAGCACATACACCATCCGCAACAACTAATGAACCAAGCACCTAAATAAGTAAACGCACCCCTACATTGCTTTCCATGGCACTGTCAATGTCGCGGCGGCCAGTGCAAAAGGATCCCACTCAGCTTATTCTGTGAACCGCGAGGCGTCTTACAGCGCTGGTACATGGCGGCTCTGGGATTCGCACCCAGTTCCTCGGGGTACAAGATGGACCCCTTAACCATTGACGCTCTAACGTTATAATAATTGGCGTTTGTAATATTAGAATGCAAGCATTTTCACAGCTTTACAAAACCCATCCCTCACAGTATCAATGATTTCAATGCTCCGTTACTGCAGCCGGTGATTGATGGACAAACACCGGATCGTAATAACGCTGCGTCCGCCCCGCGCCCCGCACTTCGCGCCCCGCGGTCCCCCAGAGCAGCTGCTGGTGATAGTTCTTTACACCCAATGAGCACCAACTTTGCAGAAATGTTGATGTAGACGGCCTTTGCAAGCTTGTATGTAAAGTAGTAAAGTTTTGATTGTTTATAAAGGCTACCAACTCGTAAACTCTATCCAGACTGGCGTATCTTTTTTGGTAAATTAACAACACTCGTAACAAAATCATGACTTACCGTATCAATTAACCTACGTAAGCTATAGTCTTGTTTTTTTTTATACGTCTTACAAACAGGCAAGCGGTCCACCTGATGGAAAGTGGTCACCACCGCCTGCAACACCAATGCGTTTTATATATAATACCTACACTGCTGCTAAATTTCGATTTAAATACATAATTTCACTGGTAATTTAAATTTGACCATGACTTACTGCCGTAGTTCAAAAACATACATTGATATATTGACATTCGGAAATCTATTTGTCTTTGAATTTTTCCGGCATAATAATAATAATATAAATGAAATATATAATATACAAGTCAAATTTTATTGCTTATGTCCGACAGTACACTGTCAATGGCTGTTTGGACGGATAACACTACACGGCCACAGACGCTTTACTATTAATCGCATCAATCACGTAAAAATAGCACAGCCACTTCGAAATCTTCGTCCGGACTCCTAAAAAGCCCAACCAATAAGCCGTATAACATGCCTTTTAAGCCTCTACAGCGCATATAAAAGATCGCAACAGGCGATTCAAGTATTCACACATCCTACTTACTGCGAATCCTACTAAATACGAAAATTTTTAAGGATGGATGGACCTTTAGATGTTCGTTACTCTTTTCTTCAAGCAAATATATTATCAGATTTTAATATATTTTTTTAAGTAATGTAGTTTAACGCACTTCGCCCGGGCATCGACCTGGAGGTGACACCGGGTGTAGGCGGTTTAAAATAGGAGCTTTGATGATGGAAGCAGGTCGTAGAACTGTAACACTTTATGAGAAATTATATGTGGAAATGGCTGCAACTGGTTATATTAGCACTGACATTATGACTGATATTTAAACATATTAAATAACACTGCTTCTCTAGAACTTTTATCTATACTAATATTATAAAGAGGAAAGGTTTGATTTTTTGTTTGTTTGTATTGAGTAGGCTTCGAAACTACTGGACCGATTTCAAAAATTCTTTCACCGTTGGGAAGCTAGACTATCCCTGGGTGACATAAGCTATATACCCGTGTACCCGTAGTGGTACCTGTGCGAAGCCGGGGCGGCTGCTAGTCAAATATAAACTTGTAATGCTTTTAATGCGGGCTTAGGCAGAGCCCTATGGCAGAGGCTTTTACCCTTTCGTAAGGGGTAGTACTTAGTTGAATTAATTAAAAGTGAGTCCGGAAAATAAAATAAAGGCTGTTATTTGCTATGTATTTTCTTTGCACAATATACTTTTGAATAAATAAAACAATAAAATCGAGTCAAATTGTTGCCATTCGAATTTTAAATGTTTGAATATAGAATTTTGAAGCATGATTTAGAATTTTGAACAGAGACAGATAGCATACCAGAAGGAGATGATATAGGTATCATCATTACAAGCTTATAGCCCAGAATAGCACATAGGCTTTAATTAGTTCCGGTGGGATCAGGTTTAGAACATTTAAACCGAATTTTACGCCTACATTATAAATATATTATTATATTAGACGGGACTTACACGCGACGTACCTTTTCGATTTATTTTTCCGACGTTTCGGTAGGGTTACACCCACCGTGGTCACGAGACGACTGCCGTGGAGAGGTGACAGCTGCGGTGATGTGCTGGTAGACTCCTACCCTCACATAGAATTGTCAATTTGTTGTTGATTGCACACAACACTCACGATGTCCACGGATACGTCCTACGATAAATCTTGAGCGCTTGATCTTGGTGACCACGGTGGGTGTAACTCTACCGAAACGTCGGGAAAACAAATCGAAAAGGTACATCGCGTCCAAATCCCGTCTAGTTTAGTTTGAAACAATACATTATAAATATTTCATTCTCTTGGCTAGAGGTATCATTAACAAGGTACACTCTCGGCCGCAAACATATTATATCAAATACTTCCATAAGTTGGTAATTACATCTCCTTCACCAAAAAGAAACGCAACTGTCGTCGAGCCGTCATAAAGTCGGCCACGGCGCTACGGCGTAGCGCACACGGTAGATATTGCTACGACTAGCCTACGTAACTTAAACAAAGTAACTCCTCAACGTAAGATCGTAATTAACTATTTTGTTGTAGAAAATTTCCACAGTGTGACATGGGTCTGTTATAGAAACGGAACTGTTTATTGCACAAAGAAGTTCGAAATGACGTACTACCTAAAATTTACTTTGTAGCACCTAACTCGAAAATGTTGGGGTGTGGAAGCGGTTCGTTTGTTTTCCGAGTGCTCGTCGCAATCACTCAACCCTTTGTGCTGCTTAGATCAACAGTGACCCACGAGCGGGGTATGTAAGGGGGAGGGAAGGAGGGGGGGGGGGGATGCACATACGTACTAGCCCTCTTGACCCTTTGATTAGTTTACATCGACTTGATTGGAAATATCTACGCTGCCCCGCGCGGGAATACTTGACAAACAGTTTGCTCAAGCTTGGCTCGCCGCCCTTGGGAAAAGTTCCGGCCAGTTTAAGTCTATACGCACTTGACCGTTCCAGTGGCCGGGCCGGGGCAGGGATGTTACTCTCTTTTCCGATGTTGGTTAACATCGGCCGGGTTTGTATTTTTTTATGCTCTTCAGTGACAAGCGAGCATAAAAAGGGGATAGGTTCTGACCGGAAATGAGGTAATCACACATGACTCACAAATATGGCTCACTAGATACCATAACAGTTTACAGCTGGACCTGAGCCTCCTCCACATCAGTGGAGAGTTTACTCATAAATTCATTTTCTGGTCTTTGAAGGTGTGGTTCACGTTCGTGACACGGAACGCCGACGGCCCGTACATATTTGGACAACTCGTAAACATAGACAAATTCTTCACTCAAATCACAAATCGTAAGAATAAACCAGACCAGCCAGAGTGTACGGTCCTTTATGCCGTCAGGCTCAATCGAATTGATACGTTCACGATATTGTGCGGGTAGTCAGAACTTTGTAGTGGCTCGGTGGGTATCGGTGGAGGGCGGTACTTGACTGCTCCCGTTCGTGAACCACATTGGTGTACTTTGGTAAAATATCGGAAAGTTAGCTACCTTCACGGCTGAGGGTTTTTTTATGTTGTGTGCATACACACATACCGTCGCGCCGTTACAGATGTTAGTTTCATAATATTAAATTAATAGTGGGCATACCTACCCAATATATTCATTTAAATTTGACATTTTGTATTCCAAAAAAATTATGTCACTTTTATTTTTTGCTTTTCTAATCTAATAATAACATTTGTGTAACATGTAAATGACGGTGTAATATTTTACTGAAATAAATCAATATGAATATGAATATCTATTATGATGGCGTGCAAATCTACTAGTTCGGCTTCGTAGAGCGCCGTCTCTGTCGCACGCTTGTGAATAAATGTCAGTGAAATATGTACCTACTGTGAAAAACGCGAATGGAAATTACGCTTCTGGCAAAATTCAGCAATAGAGAAAAACAAGGATTACGCTTCGGGTGAATAAAATATTGGGAATACATGCGAATGGTGAAATATGCGAAGAAAAACATACCTGAATGGGGAAAACGCAAATGGGAACAAAAATACTGGGAAAAAATAATATAGGCTATTTAATCTATACAGTAAAGGATTATTACGCAAGATTCTTGGAAAAATTCTTCAAATAATTTGTTATTCGTCCTTGGTTGAACAGACAACAACAACGTTGTATAATTTCAGCTTCCTGTGGAAAGTCCCTGTGAGCCTAACTCAAATGGTAACATTTTTTGTGAAACTAAGGTAGTAAAGATCTTTACGGAATGCCTAATGGTTAGCAGTTACCGTAGCGTATGGATGGTTACCATTATCTTGATCGTCATATCAGCCGAAGGCGCCCACTGCTGGGCATAGGCCTGCTCCACAAATCTCAACAAAACCTGATACTGTGCCTTCTCCATCTAGCTAGTCCCTGCGATCGTGGTAACGATCTTCATTAATTTCATTCATCAGACTTCATTTCGAATACTCGCTACATAAATAGAAATATTTCCAAATCTCATTGTTGTTGTTAATTCGAGTCGGAAATTTGGGATGTCGGCTTCCCCGGCGCGGGGGAATTAGAATCAACGGCTGCAATTAGTGAGCGACGCGACGAGCCGGCGGGAGTAGCCAGCCGATGAATGCGCGAATGTTGTTAAGACAGTGGGCTACACTAAATTCCGTTTTAATGCTTTGTATTTACATAGCCTTTTTTATAGAACTAGACAGAGATTTGACCGCCATCACACACACTACTGTCACATTACATCACCACACACAATATATCGTTGTCACATACAATATGTGGAAATAAACCCGAGATATGCGACAATGTGTAAAGTGACTTTAAACTCGTTACTTGTGTGGAGAGTGCTATGGGGCAACACTCAGCATATGCCACAACAGTCGCTATGACGCTGGTTTTCAGTAGGGGCGCCCATTACCTGGGGAAGGACCCATTTCATCTTCTGAAATAACCATTTATACTGACGAAGTGTACGTTGTCAATGTACATTTGGTATAATATATCTTGTAGACGAATCATCGCGCACGAGTGAACCACGAGCGTGAGCGCGTCACTTTGCGACTTTAATTAGAGACCGCGTTCATCTCTTAATTGTTAATATGAAACGCTTTTTATGACATTTATTGCGTAACAAAGACCACACCACAACAATCATATTCAGAATTGCTGTGCTGTGACACAGCTTGCTAACAAAAGGATCTCACCTGTATGTACTCTTACATTGTATTTAGAGCTAAAATATACTGTGAAATTTGTCATTAAATACTTATAATATACAAGCCAAGGCTCACCATGCAGTAAATTTTTTTTAAGAGAGTGGGAAGTCAATGGTAAGATAAGTAACACCGCCCATGGAAATTCGCATTACTAGGAAAGTTTTTGAAGACTCCAATATCGTACCGACTACGGGAATACTGTTGCCGGAATATTATTCTATTATATGGTCGTACGCGGCAGGGAGTTTCTTTGAAAAGCGTACGGCTACGGTGTAGGTTTTTCCCGCCTGTCACCATACTCACAACTAACCCTTTTACTTGTTGAATCTCATTGTGGAGATCACTGGCAGCAGTGGGCGTCTTTAGTCTGACATGATGAAATCTCGAATTTACTCGTGTTTCAGTCATACACACTGACTGAACCGAAACATGGTAGTGTAAAGTTGACGCGGGTCCGTCCGCAGCGTTCGCGCAACCTCTAATCTAACTTATATCCTCGCGGCCGCTCTTCGCTGCCGGCTTGTTGTCGTATGAAAAAGGTGCGGGCGCTTTGTTATTTACCTCGTATGAGCTCGCGGCACTGAACTGGTTACAGATGTCACGTTATGCTTGCGAGATGCGGGTAGTGAAAAGAAGGTTATTTTCAGGTGTATCCCTTCAAGGAATTATCCCTAAAATTTGGAGCCCAGATGTTCACAGTTACATACAAATTGTCGTAGTTTTAATTAAATGACCAACTTTTGATATGTTATGACCACCAGGTGGGCTACTGTCTAACTGGAATAGCGATAGCTTTCATACTTCATCTCGCTTGCGAAAAATGTAACGTAGGTTTATATGTATGTACCTCAAATGCTACTTATAGGTATGTAGGTATAACTTACAATGTTTCAATCGTAATTACTTCCGATCAAGTGAGCTGCATGTTGCTGTAACATAATTTAATCTCATAAACTACATTAATTAAAACACTAAGTAAATTGACTAAAATCTTTTTAAATAGAACCTTAAAGCCGCTAAGCGATTGGCCGTCCCGGGAGCGCTTCATTAATTCGGCATGCAAATTACGTCAACAGCAGAGCCATCATTCGAAGGGAAAAGTGTTAAACAAAAGAGTCGGGATCGCTTTTATTGCGAAGCCAAACTCAGAGTTCTTGGAGGGAGCCGGGGCGAGTCGGCAACCCTTTGTTAAGCCTCTTACGGACGATTTTTCGATTAGCGCCGCTTTGCCCCGCGCGCCCGCCGCCGCCGCCTCGAATAAAATCCAGTCTTGTTTCGGCGAGGGATTAGAGAAGCCGAGCTTTTGATTTGATGCGATTATCACGAGCAGTTGGAGTTTGCAGATTACGAAATGTTTGCCGCCGCGCCGTCGCTTGTTTGTGTTGCTTTGTTTGGCAAATATTTTGAAGTAGTGAATTTTGGGCAATTTTGAAATCTAACAAAGTTGCATTCTTTCTTATCCAAGCTAAGTGAATGCATACTAACCTAACCTAACCTAACCTAACCGTAGTTCCAACAAAGGAACAAACAAGACCCTATTGCTAGTTCGCTAGCCAAAGTTTGCTTCGAAGAAATCGCCGCCTGTTGTTTTCTCTGTTACTACTATATGTAAAGTGTTCATTTATTCATTCATTGCCAAGTCTCGTAAATGAATCACGCCACGATTACACCTGCTAAAAATAACCAAAAGCGAATTAACTGGACTCGATTATAAGTTCTCGGGTGCCATAAAAATTCATGAGTGACAATTTTAAAAATACAAATGACAGAAGTTAAAAGGGGTACGATATCTATCCCCAGACGTCCATTTAATTTTGTAGTCAAACTGGAGAGGGCAATAAAGGCGGAACGACCCACGTTGCCCGCATTGCCCAGGCCGCCCCGCGCTAGTTGGGGAACTTTGTACCTTCCATATGGCGAACAGGCTATTGCGACCATAACGTACTGGAAACACATTGTAATAAGATCGTAAAGGTGGGCAATAAATAACAATGATGTTCTAGCAAAAATATTATGAATGCGAAAGTTGGATGCATGTTTGTTACTCTTTCACGCAATAACTACTTTACTGATTTTAATATAATTTTGCGGAGTTGTATTTTACATCCCAGATTAATATATAGGCTGTCTATCCTGAAATTGAATGTGTCTCTCCCGATAATATTGAATTACCGAAAAGTTTGTTGTTACGAGAGGAAAGTTTTGCGAGCCTGAAGAGGCTCGACCGGCAGCGCAAGGCGAACTCGGCGATCTAGGTCAGATTCTCAGGACGACAGATTCTAAGGAGTTCAGTTTCTTATTTAGTCGATTCGCTTGTTTACTTTCCATTAATTGTGTCCTTTTTTCCCGAAGTAAAATACGGCGCCGTCCATCACGGCGGCCAGGGGCCCGGCAGCGCCGCCATTGTGCGCGCTCCGCGACAAAAGGCGGCCTTGAATTAACTATTAGCGCACTCCATTAAATCCACCGTCCATTTTTCTCGAAAGAATCTTGTTACCATTTTAAAGAGGCCTAAAACTGATTTAAAATATTCCCTGAGCCGGCGCGCATAATGGCGGGATCCCCGGGAGGCTGCCGGCAAATTGCGCGGTCGGCGGACAAAGGTGCGCCGTTATGACGGTTTATGCTCCTTCGAGCCCGATTCACGGCCGAAAATTGTTTTTTTTTTCGGCGCCAGGTGGCAGGTTATGAGAAATTTTTCTCGTCGTGAGGGTTCGCAGTATATTTAGGACTGTTCATTTGCGTAGCTCAGTAATAAATTCTCGGGCCGGCCTCTTTGTTGAGGCGCATTATCAAACAGACCCGCTGTTTTCATAAATCGCGATAGGATGAGGAAGTATTTTTAATCCCCGGCCACAGAATATTTATACTAACGTACGGAAAAATATGTGGCTTTGTGCAGTTGTTTGACTGTATGTGGTATAGTAGCTCCTGAACGGCTAAAGAAATACAAACTATGTTATAATATATATTTAATTGTATGTTATTAAAATTGGTATAAGAGTTTAAGAAATCATGAAGTATATGTATACTCATCCTGGCGTCTAAATCCTACTAATTATGATCATGGCGGACCCTGAGCCCTCGTGCGCGACATCACAACCGGGATATTAACGCCAAGATGGTTATTTTTTGTGTATATTTGGTCAGGGTTATCCGAAGTTTTTCGTAATATTTCAGATTCAGGTGGGTTAGTGGAGTGTGGAGTATAGGCTCGGCTGGCGCAGCTGTTCCGATTCCGGTCACGAGGCAACTTTTTCGGGAGTTAGCGTTCGATACCCGCGCTACAGACACTGAGCACTCCGGCGGCAACTCAATTTAACTTGCCGCAATTCGGAACCCCGACAGCTTATAGTGCCACTGAAATTATAGGGCCTTTGATCTAACTATAGTATTGTAGTATCGCTTGTTGTTTCAACCTTTCTAGTGCCTATTATTATGCGAGTGGAAAGTTCCGCCGGGAAATTGAGCCGTCCTACCCGCAATGCTAGTTCCAAACTGAAATGTTAACGGAATAAATTTGCATCTAATCGTTACATTTGCTATGTGACCGATTTAGTACTGGTAGATAGCACGGTTAATGGTATTGTTTGAAATAATAGAAAAGGTTAATACCAAGCAGGTTAACTATTTATTATGCCGGCTCTACCTAGCGGTAGGATTTATAATATGAATTGTATGAAATCGTTATTGCAATTTATTTTTAATAAAATAAAATATAACAAATATAATATAAACTTATAATAATAATACAATTCTATACATACATATCAATGTACAACTAGACAGGGATAGATAATGGTCCTTGACACGTTTTTAAAAAGTCTGTAGTGACGAACTGTGCCGCACCACATGTGGAAGAGAGTTCCAAAGTCTCGCAGCATGAACAGTAAAGGAGTAGGAAAAGAAATCGGAGTTTATATGAAATTGTAATTTTTATTTCATTTTGGACAACCCACACAGCGCCATCTAGCCCCAAAGAAAACAAAGTTTTGTGTTATATGGGTGCTAGAAAACTGATAAACTACTTATATATTTTTAAATACATACTTATTATATATACAACACCCAAACCCATAACAGAAATTTAAATTAATCATTTCATTTACGGCCCGGCCGGGAATCCATCCCGGGCCCTCTGCGTGGCAGACCGACATGTTAACCAACTGAACCACTCAGGTCGTAATTACATTAACGGTTACTACTGCTTTCTATACCTAAACCATTCTAAAGATACTGCTTCACTTTTGATACACACTGTACAGTACGCGCCAAACAAGGAACTACATTATCCAAAGTATATACAGCTACTAAACATATCACTGCAGACTGGTCTCCTGAGAGTCCGACGCTGGGCCCACTTCCGTAGTCCCCTCCCCCACCCACACGCCTGTTATCAACTTCTCCGAATTGATATAGCGCCTGATGAATTTAGAGCCCCTCAAGGGTCCCCGGATTAGTTCCCAGTTCGCGACGACAGGGACACACCCGATATTAGCATAAGTTCAGGTGACCCGACACGAATACGGGTTCTCATGCGATGGTATCACTGCTCTACTCACTGCCCAAGTACTGCTCTCAAAGGAATTGAACGGGCTCCGTACTTTGATAGGGTAGTTTTTACGGCAGGAATATCTCAATTGTGGGTGTAGACTATGCTCACTTGAAGAAATTAAGAAGCCTAATTTGAAGAACAAAAACTCAAAGAAAGTAAGTATATATATAAGTTTCAGGCCCCAGTGATGTACCGTGTACGTAATCCACGTAGTTCATAAGTGTTAAAACAGACAACTCGTTACTCTAGTTTCAGTTTGTTAGAATTATCACATAATTTCAGCCGCAGAACATTTACTTCAGTCAACCCCCATATCTTAAGATGCTTTCTTCATTTCCTGGGCTGTGATCTGCTGCGCAGTTTTATGATAGAGCAATTTGATGGTGATCTCAAATTTGTTTCATTTATCATATCAATTTTATATTATACTAGCTGACCCGGCAAACGTTGTTTTGCCATATAAATAATTTCCTGGATTGTATGTATTTTTGTATGTTGTATCATAAAAAAATAGAAATTAAAAATTTTGTCTAAAAAATAATAAAAAAATGTAGGGGGATGAAAAATAGATGTTGGCCGATTCTCATAGATACCGGATAAGCACAAAAAATTTCATCAAAATCGGTCAAGCCGTTTCGGAGGAGTATGGCAACGAAAACTGTGACACGAGAATTTTATATATTAGAAGAAGTTCAACTTCAACAAACAAAACAATCATAATTATTTGTAATTTTTTGTGATGTCATTATGTTGTTTAAAATAAATTTTCTAAAATAAATTTATTTATGCTATGAATATTTTCACATCAAAGATTAATTTTTATATGTAAACGATGTACTTAAATTATTAGCATCTATTAAGATTGTATCACGCAACACTTGCGTGCAGAGCGACTCGGCCACAATACATCGATTTAGCAAGTTATACATAATTTACTTGCTTGTTTCCGGAACCAAACACCTTCAGTCCTTCCCTTGCCGCCCCCCTTCGTCCTTACTGATAATTCAATATGGCTCATGTGTTATGCATGGAGGCCCATATGCAATGAGATTAGAATGTAAGTGTGCGATTTCTTTTCCGTTTGTCAGCGCGTTGCGAGCGGCCTCAGCAGCTTTGACAGGTTTACTGACCAATTTCTTAGGCAGACGGTACTGTCAGGCTTTCTCTGTTCATATGATAGTTATTGCGAGTGCTCTGATACATTCTAATTTCATTACACATTCATACTGACTATTATGTCAATCAAATCGATTTTGCTGATAATCAAGAACGACAGTTCATTGTCGTCTTCTTGTAAATGAAAATGTAAAAAAGATGCCTAAATGTGCTATTTTGTTATTATTTGGTATGATTACTGTTGTACGAAAGCTATAGCTTTAAAGCCAAATTAACACAAGTCAGTAATTTATCCTGTAATTCAGTTAACCGAATAGGTATTAGCGGACGAAGGCGCGAGAAAAAGCGAGAATTATAAAATGTTACAGATTCTAAGTTTAATTACACTGACATAACACAACCGAGCGCAAAGGCAAGATACAACGCAAGATGATGCAGTAACGAACACAATTAAATGTGGTTAAAACCTTACACAATACTAACTAGAGCATGTAAGTAATTCCGCCGAGCGGTGACGTATACAAGTCACATATTTACTTTGTTGAAAGCCAAACAAAGACGGTGCTCACAAGAGACAGGATTTGAAATTCAATTAACCAGTACATACTTGTAAAGTAAGTAAGCAAGTTTAAGTTGCAAGAAGCGAGGTTACACAAAGAGCGAACCGCGTCGCGTTCGTTAACATATGAATGGCGCTTCGGCCGGCGCTTCGCGGGATGCGGGATGGAACACTCGGAAATGATTAATGACACCTCAATGGGTGTTGCGGGTCGTCAACTACCTGACACCAGCGACCCCTACAGATTATCCTGTAATGGTCTTGATTTTAAACAAAATGTAAAATAAAAAAAGGTCTTCCCGAATTCCCTAATGTTTTGCTCAACTTACCTATACAATTTTTGTTTACCAAAGAACCTTGTTCAACTTATCGTAAATATATAAAAAGGCCAAGACTGTGTGGCTACTAGGAGATGAGTCTGCCTACTCTCTAACTTATAAGAAGATAGGAATAACAAAAGAAACTGAAACTCAATAGGTACCTACTGTCTGTAACTTACACGGTAATATTACATTGATAAATCTCTGATAATGGCTTATCAGACTTTTATTGATATAATAAGGTGAGCATGGCATTATGCTGCATCAGGAGCCGTCACTGTAACATATTCTGCGGTTGCGTCCTCTATCAAGTACTGAGTGCTCCTCCCTTTGTGGCGGCATGTGTCTCTGGCGCGGGCGGTGTACGCGGCGCGGGCGGTGTGCTCGGCGCGCGCGGTGCGGGCGGCGCGCTTTGATGTTCGTTAATTACAAGCCGCCCGTGTTTATTAAACAGCGCCATCAAGGCCCAAATAATGGCGCGTGCCGGAGTCGTCCAACAAAATAAATGTGTCTTTGTACAACTTGTACTTATAAATTGACGTCTTCCGAGCTCGCGTTTAACTTGGATTTGTAAATTTCGTGTTCGTAATTTACCTACTTTTACAATGAAGGTGTCATTATTATTACTTAAGTATATGAGTTTGTGAGAAAGTTTCATAGATACAATATGTATTATTTTATTGTGGAACTGTAACAAAGACAGTGATCGTATTACTTCTATAACAATAATATTTTCACGAACGATCTGCCGTGCGGATGTTCCCTTGGGTGATTTTCTCAACTGAGGCAGAAGTCATATATAGCCCATAAGATACAAAAGTATTTGTTATCGAGCTATGAAACTAGAAATATTGTAGACGTATTTATCACGGTTAATAAATTACCGTGTTTTAAACACTGTACTAATATCAAACAAAATCGAACAAAACAAAACTTACTTGTAACAAAAACGTTACAAAAAGTCCACGTGACCGTCGTTTTGGAAAAGAAATTACCTAAAACATTCTTTATGAAACCTTATTCATTACTCACTAATGAACGATAAGTTTCCTTTCCAGACAGTCTGTGCGACAGTAGTTACATCTGACGAGGTAGCGACATACGCTCCAGCCAGCACGGGGTAATGAAGTGATCAACTCTCACGCCTTCGCCGCTAATTAAAATCATTACGAGAGCCCGCGAGCTCGTTAGCTGCGCGCGCGGCGCAATTTGAGATACCTATCTGGTGTGAATGTTTGGTTACGCGTGGCATGGCATGTGCTCGGTCGAGCGCCTCAATTGGTGCGATTTGTGTTGCCGTAAACACAGATGGTTACTTTGGTCGTAGTATAAAAAATACTATGGACAGTGTCAATGGAGTGAAGGTGGCGTCGAGCGTTTGATATTTGTATAAAGCTTAAATTCATATTAAAATCTGTAAAATGTTATGTTATGAATGCTCAGATTTATATTCTCTGTACCTTACAATACTGGTCTAATTTAAACTTCAAATAAAATATCTTTAAGTTAGGAAGCAGGCAAATACTTATGTGTTATTATTTCTCTTTTAAACAGTATTACAGACAAGTTTGTCCGATAACTTGTGGAGCTTGTTAAACTTGTACGTTGCTATACAGACGCATATGGCAACACCATTTGCTTTGCAAATTGCACGCACAGAGGTCAGACCTAATTGTGCTCCGAATAAAACACTTTCCAACTCGCAAATTGGGCGCGTTGTTCGATATCGAGGCTTTGTCCGCGCGGCTGTTTGCGTTCCCGCCGCGGTATCGGCGGTGCTAGCTCACAAATGCGGCCCATGCATTATTCATGCCGGTTACTGGCACTGGCCCACAAGCTCACTATGATTATTTTATTGTGACCCCGTGTCCCGGAGCCGCCTGCCCGCCCCGCACCCCGCCCCACCAGATAAACAATACGCCGGGATATCAAATTGTGTTTTATGACCGCAATATGGCAGCCCTAGGAATTATTTGACAGTGTTTACTTCCCCTTTTTATGGGCGCTTTAGATACAATGGCAAAAAATAGGAAATGTAGTCGGCTGTTAATCTTCGCAGTTACGTTTTGCGCTCCGCGTGCTCTTTGTAGCTCTCATTGAGAATGCCCGTTCCAGGGCTCAACTAAACGGGAGCGAGGACTCGGAGTCAAAGGCGAGGTCCATAAAATAAAACCAGTCCACCTTAATCCTTTCACGGACTGCGCAGTCTGAGGTAATCAAACGAATTATATTAAATTGCTTTGCTCCTTTCCCTCCGAGAGCTTCCAAGGAAATGAGAGAACTGTAATTTTGCACATGTTGTCTGCAGATAACAACGTTATCCGCGGAACAAAGGAATGAATTAAAAATGTGTTTACGTTCAGGGGGGTTCTCATGGAGCGAGCGGAGTCGGCAGGCTTGGCGCGGCGCGGCGCGGCGCGGCTTATCGCGGGGGACTGATATTAATGGCGTGCGCGGCCCGCGTCCGGCCGAAGACGTTTCCTTCGCCGTCATTTTTCTCCCGTTTCCAAACCAAAAATCGCGTGTCATTAATCTTATTCAGAAATCCGGGATTCTAAAACGAATTTATTCAAAAAAAATCGGCGAGGAATTCAATAGAAATGAAAGCGAGCCGGAATCTTTTTGATTAATCGCGGGATGATGTCGAGAGTGACTGCTTTTGTCGGAGGTATGAATTGGTGGCGGAACCTGAAATATCATTTCAATGGCGGTCCGTGCACGCTGATTTGGCGCCGGGTTCAAAGTCCACGGAAAGTTCAATGTGTTTTTGATGGGTAAATCGTTCAAAAGAAAACCGATAAGGCTGCCTCAATTTATCGTCTCACTGGTTGTACGCATTATAATAAGAATAAGTCTTTGTTTTATCGGCTGACACCAAAGACATTAAGAACTTAATGCCTGGAATGAATTAATGAATTTCACACCTTACATATATTTTGCAGACGTATCGTCATCATCATCACTACAATTATTTGCTGTAATTTTTACTATTAGCAGTCATAATGAATGTCTACAAAGGACCTAATCGGCCTGTCTGTAAACATTTGCCTCTTACGAGATCCATGAGTCCAGCGGCGACTCCGGGCGAGTAGTCAGACGACTAAACATTTTTATTAATATTGTCTCTTCCTAAGTATTGTTTGGCTGCGCGTGCGACTCCAATTCTTTGCCTTATAATACAAAAACAATACTATTTTAAATAGTAGGTACTGAGTGTCTGCTTGTAGGATCTGCTCCGTGTGGAGCCGAGGCTTTTGCCTATTTTGTTGTTGTATCCCGAGGTTCTAGAGGAGGGCTGTGTATAGGTCATACTCCTGGCGTTGTACATCCACAGGCAGCTAACCACTTTTCATCAGGTGCCTGTCAACCCTCTTGCCTGTATCTACCGAATGTTATTTATATTTATATTCCACCTTGCTTCGCAGGCAAGTGCTCCCGAACGGCACGCTGTGGTTGCCGCCGTTCGCGCCGTCGCAGTACCGCGCGGACGTGCACGCGGCCGTCGTGCGCTGCCGCGTCGCCTCCGCCGCCGGCGCGCTGCTCTCGAGGGACTGCAGGCTTCAAGCCGGTACGTGGAAACAGCTACTCTTTATTTTATTTTTTTATGTAATACATCAAACAAAAAGGCATGCGGGCCACCTGCTGAAAAGTGGTCACCGCCGCCTATGAACATCAGCAACACCAAGGGCGCTTCCAATACGTTGCCCGCCTCTAAGGAGACCTCTTGAACGATCCCATGTCATAGTCCAAAGGAAACACTGTGGCTGGGAGCTCATTCCGCATCCGAATAGTACGACTGAGAAACGATCTTTCGAATGCTTGCGTGGACACCACTAGAGGGTCCACGTAATGGGGATGAGTATTCAGCCCGTGGCGTAATGGTGCTATCGGCACCAGATCAAATAGAGCAAGACAATTTTACCAATAGCTAGCTTAGTGTAAAAACACAGTTTCTCTTGTTACATCTGCATGCATTAACTAATCAGCTAGCTAGTTACAGGAAGGGTGGATATTTACTCGTTTAAACCAGCTGCTGATACACAGCTCCACAATCGACACGAACTAAAGTGCTACACGCCCTTGTAGCTCTTCAAAACAACTTCCGACTCCCACAATAGAGAGCCATTAACATAAGCTAATAGCGCCCGGTTAAAGGGATCTATTTACGCTTGTAAATTCGGTAATCCGGATGCAAACGGTCCATTGCTCATGCATGAGTCGCATAACGGTGTGTGCGAGCTAGTGCGGTGCGAACGCCCTAGTGCGGGTGTGTACGCACTAGTGCGGGTGATTGCGGGCGGCGGGGCTGCGGGCGGCGGGTCACCGCGGCCTGAATAATTACGCGCTATATTGCGACCCACCTGAATCACTCGGCCGCGCGTAAACGAACGTAATTGCTGAGCATCATTCGCGTCAGCGCCCGCGGTGACCCGGACGTGTGACGGCTGAAATCTGACCAAATTCGTCAACTTGGCGCGGGGTTTTGCAAAAATGGTTTGCGAGGGTATTAATTTTATGGTTCATGGTTGTTGCGGGTACACCGTGTTTAAAGCCTCTTTGAATTTTAACTTCAGTTAAAGTTCAAAGAGACAGTTTTATAAGATTACATACAAGTGCAATGAACTTTAATTTTATCAATTTCCATTTGCGATGTTCACTTTACAACGGTTCTGCACTCCGGATTTCAGTACCAATTTTGTTCTTTGTCTTCTTTCGGTTTTCATTGAATTAAAAATTTTATTTCCAAATAGGTATCACAGTTTTAATCGACGACCTGAGTGGTTCAATGGACAACGGTCTGTCACGCAAGAGGTCCCGGGTTCAATTCCCGGCCGGGCAGAAATTGAAATGATGAATTTTAATTTCTGTTTCGGGTCTGGGTGTTCTATGTATAATAAGTATGTATTTAAAAAGTATTATATAGTACTAGCGGACCCGACAGACGTTGTCCTGTCTACACGTCTTTAATTTGAAAATTTCAAACTTTTTTTACAAAATTGTGAATCTAAACCATTCCCAGATCCCCTTGAACACACACAAAAAAATTCATCAAAATCGGTCCAGTCGTTTGAGAGAAGTTCAGTGACATACACACTCACAGAAGAATTATATATGTCGCAGCCAACTGGTTAAACCAGCCATTTAATTAGAAGGCTAGTCTGTTAATGAAACGCCGGCATTTAATTAAATGGCTAAAGTATAACTAGCCAAGTTGTTGACACTAACGTTAACTACTTGGCTGAACGTTATTCAGCCGTTTTGTTAAAGGATATAGGGTGAGGTGTCGAACAGTGACCCACAATAAAGTTAAACAATCATAACTCATAAGTTTGTCAATATCATTAAATGTTTTGTGGTCTAGTCATTGCGTAATATATCTGACTCTCATTTTGTATATAAGTTAATGGAAAATGATTTATAGATTAAATGATAATGCAGATTTTTTGAAAGATGGGAAATGGCTCATTGAACCAGGGGGTTGGTCTACAGCAAACCGGGGAATACACAGTGAGCCCGACGAATGAGATCACTATTATTAACGTTTCCTCGTTGTAGTTATTAGCATAGTAGATAAATCAGATAATAATACATTCTTTATAAATGTGTAAACAGTTAGTTTTATTTACCAAAATAACTGTGAAAACTATAAATCAACATAAATAAATAACAATATAACTTAACCTATTTTCTAATTGCAGTCATTGATGATATATTTTAAGGTTGTATTATAATAAATAGTCAACTAGCTACATTAGAGTTCTTAAGATCTATAATAAGACTTAATTGCTTATTTAAAAAAATTAAAATCTTTGTATGGCAACTTATGCCAAGTTCTATATCCGTCAAAGAACGTCATTCTTAAAAGTCATAACAAACAATTTGATTTCTGGAGGTATGTTTATTTTCGTGAGCGATTAAAAATATTTTGAATACTTTGCTAACAATTAAAAAGGAAGAGTGGAAATTAATTTTTAGCATGATTAATAATTTAGACAAAAGTTCAAGCTAATAGTGACCAAATAACTGAATGTTTACAAGAAGAACTGATAAGGAGTAACAAGAAAAGATTATCCCCAGATTATTGCCATATACACACTTTTTAATATTTACTACTGTCAGTCAATATGGACTTATCGTGGTCCTATTATATTTTGGGCGTCTACCGACAGTGGTGGTGTGCCTACAAAAATTGATGTAGTAAAAAGTAAGTGATGGAGTAGGGATTCGATCCACTGGTGGAGCCTTGCAGTGGATATTAGTGACTTGAGGGGGGTTGGGTACGGATAGAGCACGGTTAGGGCGCGGATAGGGGTAGGGTACATGTAGGAGTGGGATAGAGGTAGAGTTCATTAAATTAAAACCACGCGAACCAAGACGCGCCGTCCAGCCAATAAATGTACCTATTCAAGAAGACTGACGGCAGTAGCCTGATATAGCCTATTCGCATTTTTTAAATGGAATCATTCTAAAAAAATAACCAGTAGCTGATTTATATGAATATTAAAGGTAAAATGATTAAGAAAATCAGAATTTTGTTGTTGTACACAGTGTAGCGGTGGCTCACTGTTCGTGCCGGTGTAGTGGGTCACTATGTACCACACACACCTCTACTGATATTAAATTCTTCAAAAAATTAATCATCAAAGTAGGATTCATGAATGTACGACCAAACAATGCAAAGATATTCAGTACAGAAATAGAAAAAAAACATTACTTTTAAAATATGCAGTATAAGGTTGAAAACCTAAAAATTACTACTTATGATTTTCCGTGTTTTTACGCCGGAAATCACAAAAAGCCCTGAGTCGCGGGCGTTCTGCACTGGAGCTCGCTACCAATTGGAAAGCAAGAAGAGCGGTAAAAACCAAGTACGATTACACTTACTGCACGATCTGGAAACGTTGTATTATGGTGATACTAATGGTGGCTAACTGTGTACTACTGGTTCACTGTTCGACATCTCACCCTACAGATGGTTGGTTAGAGTGACCATAAGTTCGCAACTTAAATGATAAACTTTATTTAAGATAAAAAATAATAAATTAGTAAAGAGCACTTTTATTTAATAAAACATTATTAGTGGCAAGATATTTAATAAGTAGGTATACAATTAATTGTATTGCGAGTAAGTACCTATAACAGTATTTAACTCAGTAAAAATATTTAATAAAAACTTTAAATTTATAACTTATTTACTACTTGTAACTATGTAGTAGGAACAATAGCAACAGTGCACTTTCTTATTTTATAATATTAAATATAAAATGACAAAATTTGGCATTTGTTTCTAATTAAAGGCAAGTATAAAAAGAAAATGAACATATTAAGTTATCTTAACTCTTACTTAAAGTTACCTCAATTCTTACTTAAAAGCATGTAGGTACCACATTTTAAATTTTAAAAAATACATTGCTTGCTCTGCGAGCTGTCTGACGCCAGATTTGACTACCAGCGCAGCAATAGATAAAATTTGAACTAAATTTAAATCACCTGCCTGATTTTACTTCAGCCGTCTCCAAAGGGCTGGCTTTAATAAGCCAACTAGATAAACGTTGAGTGAAGCTAGTAAAATCAACGATAGGTCTAGGCATTCAATTGAATGCCGGCGCTTAATTAACGGACTAGCCTTCTCATTAAATGGCTGATTTAACCAGATGGCTGCGACATATATATAACTAGCGGACCCGACAGACGTTGTCCTGTCTACACGTCTTTAATTTGAAAATTTCAAACTTTTTTTACAAAATTGTGAATCTAAACCATTCCCAGATCCCCTTGAACACACACAAAAATTTTTATCAAAATCGGTCCAGTCGTTTGAGAGAAGTTCAGTGACATACACACTCACAGAAGAATTATATATATAAAGATATCAGTTATCTAGCACCCATAGTACAAGCTTTGCTTAGTTTGGGGCTAGATGGCGCTGTGTGAATTTGTCCACGAATATTTATTTATATTTATTTATTTAATAATTGAGTAAAAGCCGAAAAGAACTTGAGAGGGAAAAATCTTGTAAAATTCACCGCTTAGTTTGCCCGAATTGATCGCCAAAACTTGCAAATTGGATCAACCATTAATCGCCTCGTATCTGACGATCTATCAGCCTTGTATCAGCAATATATTCGTATCTGTCGCGCACATAATCCCGCAAACTAGTGAAGCGTCACACGGCGCTGTCACGGCCACGTCGCGATGAGTTATAGAGCAATGTATATCAGTGGTGGCGGGGAACGCGACGAGATAGCCTCTCGAGTGCCACTAATTAACTGAGAAAAATATTAGTTTCGTGCTGCTGAATATTTATAGCCTCATTTTTTGGTCAGATAATATCTTTTTGAAAGTAATTGCTTGCGAACCTAGTAAGTTGGTTCAGTTAGGACGTCGGGGTCTTCAAGCAACGAGCATACTCCTTTCTCAATGGCCGGCAAGGCAGTTGTAACTCTCAGTGTGTTGCGGATTTCCATGGGCAGCTGTGATAAATAAATATGGTGATAAATGAATACTGAATACTGATTACGTACCATCAGATGACCTGCTTACTCGTTTTCCTTCCTCTTTTATAAAAAGGAAATTACGCGTAACGTAGAATAATACAGCTAGAAGAGCTGTAAGTCTTCTGCATTGTTTATTCACCTGATTACGGTACATTCAATGAATTGAACAAACGTCGACCTTACCAACGACAGCGCCAGGACCCTGCAGGGCGCGGCGGGGCGCGGGCCGCGGGGGCGGCGAGTTGTCGCCGTGAAGGAAAAACACGCGCCTACGTGACCCGCCTGCCAGATATTCAATCCACCGGCTAAAGGGACTCGCGTGTGACGCGAATGCCAAACAAACAAATGTCCCAAAACAAAAATGAAAATTGAATTGTTTCTTTGAAACCTTTTTAGGAATAGTGAACACGTATGCTGTAAATAGCGCTGGTGGAAATCATAAGAAGGATTGTGTTGTCGATACGTCGCGGACGCGGAAGTGAGTGGGCCGCGCCGGCTGTTATTACGCGACCGAAGGCGATACGGCCGGGATTGTGTTGGAAAGCTAAGCTCACGCTTAGTGAAGCCATTCAATCGCGGAGCACTTGTGTCACAAGTTCCCAGCCGGTGGCGGCGGCGATCGGCCGTGCGATTCGCGACTCTGCGCCGTCGACGCAGCCGGGCCCGGCCGCGCTCCTTGACCCGCGTATTGACATTCGGAAAGGCGTGACTCGGGATCAATCTCTTGGCGGGAATGCAAATACGATTCTTTATGGCGTGGCGAGGCCCGAGATTGAGGCCCGCGGTCCGCAATATCCCTCCTTTGTGTGCCCGCGAAAAAGGTCCGTTAATGGAATCAACGTTCCGTGGAATTCTTTCTCGGAATCCCACCTCCGACGTCGGCTGATTCAATTCTTGATAGGATTCTGTATAAATGATCCCATCTGCTCTCAGCGCGGTGAGGATGGAAGCTGAAATTCATGACAAAGCTGAAATTAAAAGAGAAAGGATTTGTGTTTTTGTTAGTAATGATTCGAATTAATAGATTCCAAAAATGCTGAGCCGCATTCAAAAATTCTTTCATTAATAGAATGCTACATTATCACTGAGTAACATAGACTACTTTTTATCCCGGGAAAGTAATAGGTTTCCGTAGGAAACGTTGATTGTTTACAGAGATCCGTACTTCGCGCGGGTGAAAGCCGCTGAGAGCGGCTAGTTTTGCAATTTACCCCAATATTACTATTAATTTAGCTGTGTGGTTTCCGGCAGAGAAGAATAGCACCAACCTCTTACACTCATGGGTGTCGTACAAGGCGACTAATGATTTCGAGGCACAAAATCTAAAAGTCTCCGTAGGCTGGAAAATGGGCAGCAGCATTTTTCATTGCTGTATAACACTACGATCTCCAACCCGCCTGCCGAGCGTGGAGCTTATGGTAACAACCTCCCCTTTGTGGGAGAGGTCCGAAGTCCTGCAGTGGACTGTTATGGGCTGTGATGATGATTACTATTTATTGTAAATGTAAAAGTCTTGTATTTTGTATTTCGTAGCTAGTCTATGTAAAAAAGACTGTACTCTGATTTTTAATAAAAAGAAATTAAAACTTAAATTTTGAGTAAGAGCTCGTGGTAATATGTAACTCACAAAAAATTGATTTATTTGTAATTTTACTGATCTCGATTTAAGTACAGAGTACGGAGTAGTATGAAACGTAGATTAGATAGTGCGAAACCTGAAGCTTGAACATAGCCTCCGGGAAAACTTAATCTATTACCAACTGACGCTGTTATGTAAATGCGTGCCGGAAAGCCTAGCCAATCGGCTCAGATCGATACACGACATCTTGGAACAGTTAATTATTAGTTTAGGCCCCTCGGAAGTGGGAGCGAAGAGTGAGCACTCCTCGAGTCTTTGATAGCGGAGTGGACACTTACTTTAACGCTTACTTTCCCGTCCCCCGTCCCGCGCCCCGCGCCCCCGCGTATCAGCGATTTGCCTCTCGGCGATACGCTGAGGACTCTCCACGCCTTTTTGTTCGCAATCGCCGAACAATGCCTGCTTACGTCTTTACAAAACAGCACGTTTTATCAGAATTGCTGCAGAGTACTCCGCGCTATTTGCAGATGGCTACGAGCACCTTAACAATAAGAGGCAACTGTGATATGAAGCGTGGAACATGACAGCTGAAACGAAAACGGCTTTGAACGGCGCAAATACATTTTTATGATATTCGCGGGGTTTTGGGATCGTGTGCTCTCTATATACACGTCTTGTTGAGTACAGTGTGAAGTTATGTGTTTAAAGTGTTGTGTTTACTGTACGATATTGAGCAGATATTATTATTGTGATATTGTGTGAACAGTAAGCGCGTTTGAAGCCCCAGCGTTTGTAGCTCTGAAGCAAAGCGTGCTAAAACAGGCGCGATCATAACAATCACTTAACTCAAATATGTATATGTATTAATATTTCCGAAACTGCTAAAGGAAATGAAACAAAGCTAAGAACCATCTGATTAAACTAACATTAAGTTAAAATTCAAATGAAATAACCGTAACGGCATCGGCCTATCCTTCCGCGAACTAAAATCAGACACACTAAACAGACAATTACAACTTCAAACTCATCACACCGTTTTGCGTCGGAGTTTAAAAATAAGATGCGGCGGGTACCCAGAAAGACGAAAATCAGAATCAGAAATCGTTATTGTCATACTGTGTATGTTGGACCCAGCCTTGTAAGTTATTCCTTGCTATAGTTAGCAATAGCACGAAGTATGTCTGTGTAGAGTACCAAGCACGTTTGAGAGCCCTCAGCGAAATGTGCTAAATTGCTAATACAGGCAGTGAGGCAGGGAGTGAGGCCCTTTGTTGTGCAGTCGAGTGCGCACGCGGCGGCCCTTCAATGGCAGCTGCCAGCCGGGACCGACTGCCCGTTATTATACAGTGCGCTTATAAAGTGATGGTGTAGTTTTTTAAATCTAGACAAATAGCTATTGGTCCTTACCTATGAAAGTTGCGTTTGGATGGCGAAAATGATGGAATCTGCAATTATCATACAAGCAAAATTTTAATTTCTTGCAAACGGGAAATCCGATTATAATGAAACTTTGTAGGTATAATTTGATATCTTTATACTAACTGGTGCTAGTTATTTCATTTTGATAACTACTTTCTTCACAAAATTATACCTGGTTAAAGTGGCAAAACTGACAAATGATAACGGTATTTAGAAACCCTTTTCTAAAACTTTGAAAAATATTTTTTTTTTTTAGGGCATTACTGGCATCTAAACCTACTCTATATTCGAAACAAAGTATAAATTAATTTAAAAAATTGGACCAAATGTTATGTCGATGTTTTTGTGCCCTTGTGAAAAGAAACGACAATTTCTTAGATATAAAGTATTTAAGATTACCTAAATGTAAAAGGAGAACGCAAGTAGGTTAACGCAACTAGAGACAAAGATTTAATAAACCACTCACAGGAAGGTACACTGTAGATCCCCAAAGTCTCGCGGAATAATTGGGCTCACAGAGTTTGGCTTATAAAATTACTAGCTTTCGCCTGCGGCTCCTTTCGCTTAAATTTCGGTTATGGTGTGGTCTCGTGGCGACATTTTGGACTTCGAGTTAAGTTATAGCCTGCCAGCTTTTAACCTTGAGTTACATTCGTGATGTATTATGTAATTAATCACAATGAATTTTGGGATAAAATTATAACCTATATTATTCTAGAAATTATGCTACAAGTACAACACTGCACATTTGCATCAAAATTGTTTCAGTAGTTTTTGCGTGAAAATGTAACAAAAAGACCTAAGCATCCATCCTTATAAACTTCTGCATTCATAAAATAGGCTAGAGTTGTTTAAATTACTGTGTATAAGATACAATACTGTGAAGTTTCAACAAAATTACAAGTAGAAAGGAAGTAAACAAATTGTATCCATGCAAACAGTGTACTTTCAATAAATCTCTAGCAATTATAGGAGCCCGGAAGCATTCGCATGACTCGTTCCGTGTTTACTTTTAGCTGTAAATTGTTCAAAGTTAGCTTATCGATTCCAGTTAAACGCCAAATGGGCGAGTAGTTCATTATATTTATTGTTTGGCACCGTACTGTTATCGTAACGGTCTCACGTTTTGGAGAGTTCCCGGCTGTTTCGCGCCGGACCTTAATTAACATTGCCGGGGCGCTCGTCGCCAAACACTTTCATCCTAAATTAGGGAAGGCTTAAACACTGTATTTCATTAAGGAGTGAATTAAAAACGAAATAATACAGTATTCATTGTGCTTAAAGATCGTCGTCTCTGTGTTTTGGCGCGTAATTTCGGTACACGTTTACAAGTTACAGCTCAGTATCAGATTTTAATTAACCGTTCAAACAAAAATCGATATCTAATCAATGTGATTCTCGTTTTATCGGAACGGGACTTCGTTCCCGTGGAAGTAAATTAAATACCAATTGAAAGTCTCAAGATTTGTTTCGCTATTAATAATAAATCCATTCAAGTTCGGAAATTTGATAAAGGCGCCCCAAAAAGCCTCCGGGACACAATAAGCCGCTCCTATTTCGAATTAATCTGGGCGATTGTTTGCGCGACGAATCCTTCCATTGGCATTGTCGACACGTTTTTAATTTGCAGCCCGCGACAAACAGACTGCCTCAAAGAAAATAATAATTATTCCGCAATTGCCGCTTGATATTTCCGCCCCCGCGCATCCCCGCTCATCCCCGCCTTCGCTTATCAGGAAATGAGATATTGAGTTTTTTCATCGACTTCGAACAAATCTGGTCGGCATTTCAAAGAACTTTAAGTCAATATTCGTTCATTACTTCCTTTGAACCCCACAACAACAACTGACCAGTGAAATGAATCTATACTGTATAATACATACAGTATAGATTCATTATATACTGTATGTATTATACAGCTCTCAACTTTTTTCTATGTAATATTACATAGAAAAAAGTTTTGTTTGTTTGTCGGTTTGTCTGTTTGCAACTGATAACCTCAAAAACTACATATCTGATTTTGAAAATTATTTCGTAAATAGGAAGCTACATTATTCCCAAGTGACATAGGCTACTTTTTATGCCGGGAAAATAATAGGGACCGACGGGAAAATTGAGTGTTAACAGATTCTTACTGCGTGCGGGTGAATGCCATTGAGAACGGCTAGACACTTATATTTAGGGTAAGACCCACCCACCCATGTACCCCGTGACGAAATATGTTTGCTTATTTCCTATTCAGGCTCCTCAGGCTTCACAGAGTCCTAGAGCGATTGCTCTAGTATCCCGGCGCATTGCTGCGATCGCTTCCTTACAGCTGGACTGACCTTTTATGTTATTGAGACCCTAGGGCTGCATAAAAACCCTAATAAGGTCGCCAGGTCGCCGAGGTGGTCATTACGACAAGCCCAGGTGTGCTGATTGCCAGCGGGTCCCGGCCACACGGCTGCGGCGAGGGAAATCAGCTCTTGCCACGACTGCTTATTATTCATGGGTCCGCGGGCCCAGGCGGCTCCCGGGACGCACCGCTGTTTACACTTGCAATCGTAACGACAATAAATAAACAGGCATGCTAGCCGATGGTGGTAATACCCTAACCGACAGAAAATGTCGGATAACCCTCGACCAAGTTTATTTAATGTCAAATATTTTCTAAACTATAGGACCGATTTTATATGCATATTAATAATAAATTTTATTATTTTATGGTTTATAGGGTTATAAATAGGGGAGGGGTTATTAATTTGACGTGTAAGATATACACGTCAAAATAATAACCCCTCTTTTTTAGTCGGAGGTTAAAGAGTGGTAAGATTTTCGAGTTCTTAAAGGTGTTACAATACCTTTTAGCAACAATTGTGTGTAGTTCAAATCGAGGTGTAAAGATAATAAATAAAAAAATAAAACCAATACATATCGCGCCACCATTTTAAATGACTTTTTTTTATACTACTAAGGTGGCAAACAAGCTTGCGGCCTGCCTCATGGTAAGCAGTCACCGCAGCCTATGGACGTTTGCAATACCAGGGGCATCATCCCCGTGTTGCTGACCCCGTAAAACCATTTTCATCCCTATCTACCTAATGTATGAAAGCAAGTAGATACTACGGAGAGGTCAAGCTGTATATTTTGTTCTACTCAACCGAATTAGATGACACATGGCTTAGATTTTAAGTTGGATCCCAAACTACCAAACTGAAAACCCGATCAAAATCCGTTCAGCGGTTTTTGCGTGATGCGCGAATAAACAGACAAAAATTCTAAATACATTATTTTTAGGTATAGATAGTTACAAACGTTTTTAAATATCTTACATGTACAGACACGGCTTTTTTTACAGTTTTATAATAGTATAGATTTTCAATTAGCCTGGACTTTATTAAGGCCCCTTTCTTAGTATTCAGTTAATGGTTTTGAAATCATCTCCACGCTCGGTAGGCGGGTTGGAGATCGCAGTGTTGAAAATACTTATCAGAAAACGCTGCTGCCTTTCAACCGCTGACAAAAGAGGGTTGTTATAAGTTTGACGTGTGCATCTGTGTGTCTGTGGCTCGGTGTCAAACACAAACGTCTGTGGCATCGTAGCTCCAAAAGGGATGAACAATTTTTAATATGTATGGGCTTGATAAACATAAACACCTATCAATTCAAGTTGTACAATGTTCAATCTTAGAATTGCAAGCTATCCAGAAGCATATCAGCAAATCACAATGACGTCACTATACGGTTATATTGTAGTCATGTAGTACATTAATTCGTCGGTTCCGTCGAGGGCTCGTTAGCTCAGTGGTAGAGCGCCGATAAACCCGTATAGACGCCGACTCTGCGGAGATTGGAGGTTTAAATCCTTCACGAATCACACTTTTGTGTATGCTATTCAGTGTATCGTTACATGATA
Source organism: Blastobasis lacticolella (assembly GCA_905147135.1). Lineage (NCBI taxonomy): Eukaryota > Metazoa > Arthropoda > Insecta > Lepidoptera > Blastobasidae > Blastobasis > Blastobasis lacticolella. The sequence goes on along the minus strand of LR990049.1, from coordinate 20,444,154 downwards.
AATAGTCAATCCGGCATGTGGGCCACCGAATAGAAAGTAGTTACGGCTCTCTATAGATAGATTTTAGCAACACTACGCGTATCGCCATGCCCACGTCTAAAGCTCAGGGAATCGTTGTTCTGTTTGCTGTTGGCAAATGCTATCTAAAATCAACAAATAAAAATTACAGCTGTGACAAAGTTCAAGTTCAAGTTTATTTATTGGTAACCATATTTACATGTCAAAATTGATTGATACACAATTGATTACCCTATTGTCATACATATAAAATACACAATTGATATAAAAACATGTCAGAATTTACACAAAAATTCAATAATTAATGACCTTCGCGAAGCAAAATACGTGCACAGAAATTACCGCTGCCTGAAATAACTGTCAAAGAAAACATAAACATCTCCTAAAGGTCTGTAATACACCTACCACTGTTTACGGCATTGATGTAATTGGTACACGCCGTAATTAAGGGCCCGCCGTGTCCCCGTAGCTACCGACATACGTGTAATTAATTACGTCACTACTTGCGGGATGACGTCACCACTGCGGTCCGACAACATGATCCCCACCCTCCCGCGTTGTGACAGCCTTCGGGGGAATATGAATATGCGCGATATTGCTTTTATGGGCGCGTCGTGCCGTTACACGAGTACATTGTGATCGGTTATGTAATGCCGCTGAGTATGCGTGCACGGATGTCTTTGTGTTTAATAATTTAAGTACTTGTAACTCATATTCGTTCGAGTGGCTGTTGAGGTTATAGAGACGGAGCCGAAATATTACAATAAATCATTCCATCACTTAGGCGCTGTCCTAATTGGAACTGGCCATGTGCATAACCCATTTCACTGATTACCTTTAATGTGTGCCTTTGAGGCAGACCAGATAGGATCTCTGAGCAGAATACGAACAACTACATTCCTATGTGTGTTACTCTGCGGATTTCAACCTGCCAGTTAAAGGTGGACATTATGGCGAAATTCTCCAGCAAGGAGAAGGACTCCCGAGTTAAATAGGGAATTATTACCCTGATAAAGGTTTCCTTCTAAAAAGTCGTCGTTTTATAGGAACATGACCACTCTAAAAAGACATCGATTAACTAGAAAAATAAATGAGTTCCTAAAAGATCTACAAACTCTTAATGGAATTTCCTTAGACGTTAATAAGTAAATAGACCTTCCAATTACAAGTAAAACTAAGAAGTAACTTAGAAAATTACTAAGTAACTTTATTAGTGTTCTCTCTACCGTTTTCAGAAGAATGGATTTCTACATTTTAAGACATTAAATTTCTCGAGGGATTCTAATTTTCCAGATTAAAACTAGAGACTGGGTCTTTCGGGACCAAGAGTCCCTGATTACCTGGGTTATAAGACCAAGATTACCTGGGTCATAAGAGTTTTGTAAACCTGAACTGAGTATAATTATTTGACTTTGACCTTGGGAATAGCGTCGCTGCCTGTTAAGGTGATTCGTCACCCATACTAAATTTCTTTTACCATTCTTTCATTCGTTTGAGTGTGTAGTAATTGTATTTTGGTTTATTATACTCTTAGTATTCAATAGTGCGCCAAATGGCTTTCTATAGCTTAATTATATAAATGAAAGTAGTTAAATCGAGAACATCACACTTCGGAGCTAGATACCTCGACAGCTACCCAGATACATACGTTAATCTTATAACACGCCTCTTTTTCACCGTTAAAATACACAGGCAGACTACACAGTGCCAAGGCATATACCAACTTGATTATTACTTAATGTGTAATTGTAGTGGTATGTTTTTGTAAAAAAGACCTCATTCAGAATTATGCCCTGGCGTGAACCGGAGCGCTGGTTTTCAGTGAGACCTGTTGAGCGAGGCAAGATTACCTAAATAAATATTCGTGGACAAATTCACACAGCGCCATTTAGCCCCAAACTAAGCAAAGCAAGCTTTGGGTGCTAGATAACTGATATACTACTTAAATACTTTTTAAATACATACTTATTATACATAGAACACCCAGAATCGTAACAGAAATTAAAATTCATCATTTCAATTTCTGCCCGGCCGGGTGTCGAACCCGGACCTCTTGCGTGGCAGACCATTGAACCACTCAGGTCGTCGTTTTTTAAAATAAATTACTTATTCTTATACGTAGCGTGGTTATCTTGCAATCCAGTCGCCCTTACGTTTTGTTGCTCAAAATAGGGCCGATAATCTTGCGAAACAGTCGCCCTTTCATTTTGGCGCCCAACGTGGGATCCTCGATCTCAAGTTGCTTTTAAAACACGCAACCGTATTAATCTAGACAAATACATAATCCAGATGGACTCCTTAGGGTAGACTGAGGGCGAGTTCTAATATCGGTAGGATTTCCTTGAGCAGTAGAATTTTAAAGTTCTTCAAGAAGGCGTGAAAACTTGCAGTGGGTTCCGACATGAATGTATTACCCCATTATGGATGACTATATAACATAGATGGAGGTTTATGAGAATATGGCCAGCGCAATAGTACAAAAATTTGTGCTGAATAACAAATGCACGTTTGAATCAACGACAAGATTTTAATATTTTAGTATAACAATTTTACGATGTGATAAAAGTTGTATGTAAGTGATTATTGAACAGTGAGTACATTTTTCATACAAATTTTATGTGTAGTCAGTCTTTCAGTTTGACATTTTTTAATGTAATGTTAATAATATTAACCAAATCAAAGAAAAAAAAACACGAAACAATGTGGTTTCGTAGTTCCCAAACGCATGAGCTGACATACTGCTCTTTTCTTTAGTTGAAAGCCAGTTCACTTGAGATGGTTCTTAGCTCTGTTTTCATTCAAATCAGTGCAGTAGTTTAGGAAATATTGAAGAATAAGTAAACTTAGTCGAGGGTTATAAGAATTTATTCCGTCTGTTAGCTTATATAGTTGTTATTGTTTTCTTTTTATGTCTTTTTGTATTTCTTGTGTAACTTTTTTCAATCTTGTAGTGTTTGCATTTGTGTCGATAAATGTTCTTTCTTTCTGTACGCGCAAAAATATAAGGACAAGACAGAAATAATCTACCCCACCTTGGGCGACTTCACATATTTGAGCCTAACGTGGGCGTTCGTCAGATAAATCGCCCCCATGTTATGTACAAAACTGTTAAACTTTACTTAGACGTTAGATAGTCGGTCCCATGTTGGGCGCCAAAATAATATAGAAATCACAATTAAGACGCACGATCATTTGAATTGAACTATTTATTTCAGAATTTCATTCACATAGCGCTAGTAAGAATGAACTTATGTGAGTGATAGCCCTGGCATTGCAAACGTCTAAAGGCTGCGGTTACTGCTTACCATCAGGCAGGCCGTAAGTTTGTCTGCCACCTTAGTGGTTTAAAATACTTAACCTTAATCGGTCCCATGTTGGACACCAGATTGTCAGAGCGCTTAGTGGCAAGATAGTTGATATGATTTTGGGCACAAAAATATAAATGCATAACCCACCATCACCGAGAGGTCCTATCGACCTCTCGGTAACATATGGGCAATGGACTGCGTCAGACCTTATCACTGGAGGGAGGTGCGCGCGCTTACGTGCCAGTGGCACTTTTGGGCGAACACTTTTTCCTGACTCCTTACTACAACTCTGAATCAGTTCCTTTTGCACTCTTCCACAAAGGCTAATACCACAAGACAGTTTTATTTATTTATTTAAACTTTATGCACAAAAAGTACAGTGGCGGACTTAAAGCTAAAATAGCCCTCGCCATAGTTGAAATAGAATAATAGTTAATTGAATAGTTTTCTGCCCTGTTAGCCAACTCCCGTTCTATTCTCTCACTCATATATAATCTGACTCCACGCACCTGGTCTCTAATCTATCACGAATGCATTAGAAGAAAAGCTTGAGATCCACACCCTTTTCTTTGGCATTTCACCACTCCCTTAGGCGTATGCCGCCTCTTTGAAAGGGACTTAGTAGGTACTCGAAAGAGTGATGTGCAAGTGTACGCCGGGTCTCTATTCTCACATACACCGCCGTGTAACAAGTATTCACGTGCGTATCTAAATTTTACTAACTCTTGTATGTTCTGTCTATGTGCGCAATGAAGCGATTTTACTTGCTTATGTACTTTTTAATTTGTAGAAACCGACAATCTCAACAATATCGTTTCTTTGATGATTCAACCCCTTGTTGTGACTGTCAGCTAATCTATTGATGAATTTATTGCGAATTCAAATATAAAATGAAGCTTTCGAGATTGGATTCAATGATATCTACGGTCTAAATGTTTGGATAAAATATTGGATTATTGATATATTTATCTATCCGTGGTTTATTATTTTCAAAACTATGTAAAAAAGTTAAGCGGAAGGCAACGCCAAACTAGCCTTGAAAAAGCTTGGAGTGCTTAACTGGTCCAAGCAATACTTTACCCCAGAGCGGCGCCTGCTGCTGTATAAGGCACAGTTTCGGCCACATATGGAGTATTGTTTCGATCTTTGGGACAACGAAACTGTCGACTTCCTTAATCCTCTGGATTCCCTATATTGTTGCCTAACAAGCAAGATATAACCATTGGCTGATAGAAGGGATTTTGACTCCCTGTGTGTGTTCTTCCGGCTGTACAATGGGGAATGTTCTGAGGAACTTTCTGATCTGGAGCCTACACCACAAATACGCCATCGCACCACTCGCCGCGGGCTGGGTACTCATTACCATTACGTTATGATGAGAGGGAACTATAGAACGAAAATTGATCTGCATCTTGTTAGGCACTAACGCGTAATCTTACACTCTGAATTCTGTCATTTTTTCCGTCGCGGATAATAATATTAAAATCTGGCGATACCTGTTGCAGGGGTGACCACTTTCCATCTGGTAGCATTCTTACCTGTTTGCCTACCGTATGACATAAAAATCCAATTATTTCTTTATATACCAATGAAGTGTCAAACAAGCATACTGCCTGCCTGATGGTAAGCTGTCACCACTGCCACTGCAAGATTTCGTTCTCTACATCTAACTGATCCCTCTTCCCCGCAGTAATGGACACGGAGTGGGAACCGCGTGTGGAGCCGCTGCCGGCGGCGGCGGGCGGCGCGGCGGCGCTGGCGTGCGCGCTGCCGGCCGCCGCGCGCGACCACGCCGCCGTCACCGCCTGGCTGAAGGACGGCGTCGAGCTCTCGCCGGGGCAGGAGGATGCCGGTGAGTACGGCGAAAGGTGCTCTTGTAAATGGGGCATCGTCTATGCATAGAATAAAACAAAGTGGCCGCTGTCTGTCCCTATGTACGCTTTGATCTTTTCGACTACGCAACTGATTTTAATGCGGTTTTCAACAATAGATAGAGTGATTCAAGAGGAAGGTTTATAAGTAAGAAAAAAATAGTAGGTAAGGGTAAAGTAGGTGTACGTGAAGAAAGTGGCGCCGGGTCCACTATTTTAAAATAAACAGCGTTGTTCCCCGAAAAATATAACTGTCGGGTCAAATCAAAAGTGAATAGGCATAATCTAGGCAAGCATGCTACATCTTCGACTTCATCATCGCATCCCATCAGGTGAAATAACGTCAAATGAATACTAATAAAAAAAGGGCAGTCTATGTTTACTTTGGATCTACGTGAAAAACTCCCGACTCAGACCTCGATTTGGATAGGTACATGTTAATTTATTTGTAAGAAAGAGGGAGCCGGTAAAGCCACAGTTTTGCGATAAAGGTTGCACCTCGGTCCTTCCTTCCTTGATAGTATGTGATTTACTGCACCGCACTCGACCATGCCGCCGTCACCGATTGGGTAAATAGACTGCGAGGCACCGCAGCTTATCGTACGCCATTGAGTGTAAGAAATATGCCACTTTATAGCGATAGTAGTGGTTTAGTAGACCCACAGAACTTTAGACTTTTCGTAGCAATAGAATTTAGAATTTCTTGTAGTCGGTGACGTTGGATAATCTCCGATGCCCTCACAGTCTATCTAAAAGGAATGCGTCACCCAAAAATCCTCACTTGACTATATTCCGACCAGTCGAGTACGAAGCTTATTTACTACTAAACCTATATTTGTAAGACTTTCGGGACACAAGAAGTTGTAGGACATATCTTTTCCATAATAGTTGCTACTTGCTTGTTAGCATTTGACACTCACGCCTTCCTTCTTACTAACCCTAATCCAAACGAAATTTTAAACCGAGCTTGGAGTGAGTTGATTGCTTAATATCTCGATACTTCCTAATACGACCATTTACACGCTCATCAAATGCTTTTAACCCGAGCTCAACTGAATTGGATTTGTCAACTCACTTTTATTATCTACAATTTGAAACTGAAAACGGTTCACTTCTAAATAATCCATAATCAAAATCCAATATAACAACTTCATCGTTGAACTTTATCTCTACTATTTCCACTTAACTAAGGCACTCACTGAATAACACACCGAAACACAACCCAATAATATCTTGCCAATGTTCAAAGCCCGCGAACAATGCCGGAGGAACTTATAAATCGAACTTAATTTCCTGATCGCGCCCCACGGACGGTTATTGGCCGCGGCCCGTCCGCGACAGAAACAACGAGCTCGCTTCATTTCCACCAGAAGCCCGTCCAGGCTTCTTTATGAGTTCTAATTCTCGCGATTGCACGCTGAAAATTCGATTAACGTACCCATTTCGAGTTTTCTTTTTCGATTTACTTCGCCGGATGATAAGTAATTAACGTTAAATTACAATTTACAACATTTTCGTCCAGTTTCTTTCGGCGTTGAGTACTTTTTGACTTAATTGTCAAGTTGTCGATTTCACGTTGCTCTTTATTTAAAGGAGCGTTTTGTTTTGTTAATACAGTGTTTTGTTAATGCAAAAATCGTTCAGCATATTATTTTAAGGTTCGTCATGCAAATACCCTGTAAATGCCCTGCACAGAATCGTTGTTCCATTATTCTCCAAGCTACGAGCTATTACTGAAATTACAAAATGGTTAAAATTGAACAAATTTAAGCATAGTTTACTAACCCGTCGGTTAAGATTTATGTTAATTTATTTATGTAACTTTTGTCTAAAATATTACTTATTATTAAAAATGTAAGACGTTGTTGTACGAATGTTATTAAAATAACTAATGTATTGATGTTTTTTATGCGATAAATAGTCTTTATTTCTTATGAAAATTACACGATCATAGAAAGTTACACGATCAGTAACCATGGCCGAATATTTTGTATTTAAGATACCGATGGAAACATATGTTTACATTTGCAAGTCATATTACATGAAAGGTGATGAATATAAATCTGGATGGGTGATGGATGATGAATATAAATGCCACAGTAGAGGTCAATCATAAAAAAATATGGATGGTCTGTATGAATGCAGTGAATGCCTGGACGACCAATGAAAATCATCTTTTGCATTAATGTCCCGGATTCGCTCTCATGACCGACTGCTATATGACCTCCGTGACCCGTCCTCCGTGATGCTACCAGGGAATCCTGATCAGGTTGGATAATTGTTATACATTCTGTCACCTGAGTATAAAGGTTTTATCACAATGTTTTCCCTCACCGTAAGAGCATCGGTTAGCATTCACCTAATGTACATATTAGAAAAGACATTGGACATGCCCGCACTGGGATTCGAACCCGGTACCTCTCACTTACAATTAGGACACCTTAACCACTCGGCCACCGGCGCCCCATGCCACTTTACTGGCGATATCATAAATTAATTCCCGCCAGTATCGCTGTATCGCCTCTAGAGTTGCTTTGTTTAATTGAAACGTTTCCTATTGGAACCCAGCGAGCCGTGGTGAGCATCCCAGCGGACGAGGTTTAGGTGTTTGCGGCCGCGGCATTGTGTTGTCCAAATAATCATAATTGACACAGCGCTCCCGGCGGGCGCACCGCGATTCAGGACAGACAAATATGACACAGTTAATTAATGTGTTTCATAAATACAAGGTAACGCTATGACGAATGGCAATACACGGAAATTGTATCGGTTGATATTTATAACGCCTGGGAATAGAGAAAATTTAGTTTGTACCAAATATTTACATGCTGAATATTATATTCGTCGTCAGTAGTTTCCTGCTAACGCGATGCCAGAATATAATTTATTTAATATCGAGGTATATTTTTATCCCGGACGCAAAATATTTTTTAATTGAATGTTAGTTTCATTAAGATGTTTTTTGGGTTCGAGTCGTAAAAATTTACATTTTTATGTCAACAAATTAATCGGGGCCATTTTCAGAAGCTATATTTAAAATACAATCATAGAATGACCGTTCTATAACCACCAGCATAAGCGCCACTCTAACCACGAAAACTACACAACCCACCACTTATACAAGCCAAAGTTCGTTTAATGGATAGAAAACCGTTTCGCAACTCCTAACCTGTGTCCAATAACACCGGCCCTAATACGTACTGACACCGGTGATACTTAGCGAGTCGCGCCCACGGTTCGCAACAATGGCGCCTCAGTCTGAATTAATAATCGTCTGGCCGTTAACGAAGGCAACGTAATATCACAGTAGAAAGAAAACAAGCAGTGTAATGCTATACGACACAAATTCTCAGTGTGGATGCTGTCAAGTACGGAGTTGTCGTTGCCGCGCATTTATTGGTTTTTAATTATAGATTAATTTAAGTAGCCTTTCTATTACGTTTTGGAATAGTGAACTAGAACTTTGGAGAAGAAAAAAGTAAATATAAACTTACGAATATAATAAAATATGGGATTCAAGTTTATCCGATTCAAAATTCAAATTGAAATCAAAGATCACTCACGCCTTTATTTCGTCTAAGCTCTCACTCGGGGCCAATATTTAACGAACAGTTGTAGGTAAAAATACTCATAACTCATAACATTCTATTCCTAATATCGATTCAATTATTAAAGCCAGTCACAGCTCATATTTGTTACCGTTAACGGACCGTTAAATATAGGAATTTTTGGTCAGTGGACAACCCAATTGTGGTAGATAATCCAGCCATCTCGCAATTATTTCACCTGAGAGTCCTCACGGGACTGACTTGTAAGCGAGAGGTACCGAGTTAGATCCCCAGTGCGGCGATGCACCAATGACATTTTCTGAGTTATGTACATTAGTTGAACACTAACCGATGCTCTTACGGTGAGGAAAAACATGCACATTCAGGTGACTAAATGTGGAATCATGATTTAATCTGGTCAGGTTCCCTTGTTAACAGGATAACGAAGGAATAGCACTCGATCTGCCAAATCCATGGCCAAGGAGAACTCCAGGCCCTCGTGCGCACGAGCACAACCGGGACATTGATGCCAAGATGTATATTTTTATTAAGCATGTATTTCACCTACAGTACGGACCGAGACGTTCTTCTGCAGTCCCCGGCACTGTGGCGTAAATATAGGCAACGTCTCGTGTCCCGCCATTAATAATGGACGGCTCGATAAAGGGATCGGCTGTTGTCCCGCATGTCCCGGCTTGTCCCGCGGCGGGACGGCGAATGGTCTTATCCCACGCCCATGGTGAGATAAAGACGTTTGTGAATGGCCCGTTGATGGAGCGCTACTGGAACTAAGGGGATTAGCTAAGCGATAATCCCATTTCGGAATAGATGTCTGAATTATTTAGATAGATCATGCTGTACTGGAGAGTTCGGTCCGATATAGCGTATACTTTTTTTGTAGATAGTTAGTTTTTATGTTACATTAGTCCCAGAGGGAAAAACCTTCCTTGAATAATATAATAACCTGTATAAAATGAATTACTTCGCGAAGTGGAGTCGATGGAGGTGTTTCTCTGAGGACCCTGAGACATGGATAAACAGTATCGCGAGAAACTTAGCTCCCCGTAACGGTATATAATTATAGGTCGATTAATAGACAGGTGAGGTAAAAAAACAGGTTTACCCTTCTCAAGAAACTAGCTTATAGATAACGCAAAACACAATGCAAATGCTAATCTACCTAGCTTCGAGCGGATCACAGGAAATAAGGCAGTGCTTCCGCGCAGCGACGCCGCAGGAAACTGAGACGCGACAGCTATGACGAGGGTGTCGAGAAACCCGCTGAAGCAGCGCAAGCGCACTGACAGGCACGCAGACACCTCCACAGTGATTTATTGCCAAGATATGATAATGAGAACTACATCAGTCCCTTGGGTTGGACGTTACAAAGGAACCCGCAGCGGGGGAAAGCGAAGCAGCCAGACAGAAAACCTCGGCTGAACTCCAGCGAAGTAATGGGATTATGTCAGATTTTCGGCCAGTTATGTTTTATTTATCTCTTTTTTGTGACTATCGGCTGTATTGTTCATCTTTTTCGGGATATTTTGTGAAGATCGGGAGTGTAAAAATATGAGCCGTTAGCCCCTTTTTTGTTTCATCGAATGCGCTTATTACATTTGACTAAATTTAGTAGCCTAAATTCAGAAGCAAAAAGCGTGAGAGCAAATCAAAGAAAAATGAATTTCTCATAAAATAAAGTCAATTATTGTATAGGTAACGGTTTTTGAAAAACGGAGTGACATAATATAAGTTATACAATAATAACGCCCTATTCTATGAGCAATACATTCAAATTTGATTTGCTTTACGCTTTTTGCTTCTGAATTTAGTCAAATGTAATAGACGCTTAAGGCTGTTAGATAAGTTACATCGCCGAATAGACAAGCTAGTTTTTTTTTATGTTACTCAGCAGACAAACAGGCAAGCGGGCCACCTGATGGAAAGTGGTCACCGCCGCCTATGGATATCAGCAACACCAGGGGAGTCACCAATGCGTTTCCCGCCTCTAAAGAGACCTCTGATATACCTCTTGAACGATCCCATGTCATAGTCCAAAGGAAACACTGTGGCTGGGAGCTCATTCCACATCCGAATCGTACGAGCGAGAAACGTTCTTTCGAACCTTCTCATATTTGCTCAAACGTCGAGGCCACTGGTCATCCATTAGATAAATGGTGGGTATTTGAATAGCGCTCGCTGCGCGGCGGCTGATATAAAGTTGTGAATCTCGGCGGTGGGCGCACAAAGCAAAGTGAAAGATTAAAAGCAAAAGTTTCGGCGGAAGTTGTGCGGCGCTAATGCAAGTTTAATGTCCGCTCTGATGCAGTTCCGACGGCGCCTCATCCACCATCCGCTGGTAAACTTCTCGAAGAGCGGCCAAGCTCTTTTAAAAATTAATTATAATGTACCCGACACGGGTTTGACACCGCCGCGTAGTTTTGCAATTGTTTGACACTTTGGGATTTAGCAAAGACTTTATGAATATAAAGAGTTTTTATGCAAGGTAGCAGCTTCAATGTAAAATAAAATTATACGTACAATAATACATAACATTACGTTTTTCTCCCTTCTTGGTAGTACCTATCGTTAACACTAATGAATAATTGATAATTACTTGCCATAATCATTCTGGCAGCATATCAGAGTGAATACTTCTATTACTTCTCGATGTCACATAAGTTCCCTACTGGACTTGAGAATCCTCCATATTTATGATGAGTAAGGCGCCAAAATTTCAACGCTTGGCTGGTAGGTTAGCAATCGAGTTGTTGTACCTACAGCAAACGCTGCTGCCCAGTTTTTGGTCTACGGTCTCCCTCTGCGATATTAGTAGCCTTGTGCGAAACTTCTCAGTTTTAGGGGTTGATGCTATAACAATTGTGCTCTGGGTACCAATTCTGGTGTGCAATGCAGTTGTTATTATGTTGCAATGTAACTGTGATGTTACTGTAACTACGTCGAGGTATCGATTCAGTCCCAGCATCATCCCAGTTAAATTGCAGTTAAATCATTGTTCGACCTTTGACACGTTTTCGTTGACAGAATTGAAGGCAGTTTGACAACTAAGAAAAATGCAACTTAGTAATTTATTTATTGGAGGACCAACAGCCCTATAAAACCATAATGCAACTAAAGTACCAGAAAAAGAATTGTGGAAAAGTTCGAACTCATGAAAGTTGCAATTCAACATCTGTCATTTGAATAACAATTACAAGTTTGACATGCGATGCAATTGTAATGTTACTGCGACTGAGACAATTTCCGTACCAGAATCGAAGCCCTGCCGCTCCCCGCACGGCTATTTATGTAAAAGATAAAATCCTACTTCCATCTTCCGAAATTTGTTAAGATGGATGTTTGTTACTTTATCCCGTAAAAGCTCCTGGATGTTTGCTTATCACATAGGCTATACTTTATTTCAAAATTCAATGTCATTCTAACAGGAAGACATAACCATGTATGGACGAAGTCGCGGACACGAGGTAGTTGAAGCATATCCGCGACCATTGCTCGAAGGTTGCCAGACATTTTCCTCGCTTACAACTTCGCCGACACGTCTCCCAGTTAAGCGGATTTAAAAAGCTCAGACATCAAATCTGCTTACATTACATAATTGATCGCAGACACCTTCCAGACAGCGTTATATGCCACAATGTTATGATTAACTCATTTTGCTCGATTACATTACTACTTTGGACCCCTAAATTTAATAGAGTGTAATAATCGTAGATGCTAGGGGCGACAGTATCGCTTACCATCAGATGGACTGTCTGCTCGTTTGACACCAATATGTATAAAGAAAGAAACACTATGTTTATATGTTTACGTAACTATGTCATACGTGACGAACAGATTAATTACAGGTTGTTGATCGTATTAGCATAGTTTCCTCAAAATCTTTCCCATAGTTTGGATGATATTTAGATGCGTTGTATTGAATGTACACTTTACAACACTTGTACACTTTATCCAATATTACAGATACCTATAACCTTTAGCCTAGATATATGTCTAGCTATAAATAGTTGAAACTCTTAACAAACAGTAATACAAGCTTTTATTGACATTGATCTAATGAAAATTGTCCCCGAACTTTGTTTACTGCGCGCTGGGCCCCGCGTTTGATTGCCTACATAACTTTTATCTTTACGGATAATGAGTGTACCTTTATGAGTGCCTAAACGAACGTCACATATGTTGCCGATATAAGCGTGCGTCGTTCGGATCTCCATAAAACGCGATGTTGGAGTCATAAAGTGAATGTTTATAGGCGCTCGTTAACTACGCATCGACGCCGGCCGAATGAGCGACTCGATGGCGGAATGATAACGTTTCGTGCGACACACTCATTGAATAGTGCCCAAGAGCAGGAACCCATTTCCTTTTCCACCTTCAGCTCGTGCTATCGGTCTTTAACGTTGCGGAAATTATGTTTCTCGCGTGCGACGGCGAACATCGATAAGCTACATCCCGTATCTTCCATCTTCCTCGGCGTAACGTATTCATTCAACACGAACAGAACAGGAACAAAGTTATGTGGGGAAGTGAATACCGATCTAATTACTTAACAGGAAGCGGGATCAGTTCGCGGTCGATGTAATTGATAAGGGCAGTACCTGGGGAGTATTCGAGCGCTCGAGCGGTCAGGCCGTGTGGGCAAAGTTCCCGCGGCCGAAGTGAGCGAAGTTAGCGAGCGCTTATCGCCGGCGGCCGCTCAATGGCTGCCAATTAAACCTTATCTCAATTGACCGCCCTGCGACACTATCGCCCAGAGATACCGCCCGCTTTGGGCCCGATCGGAGATCGCTTTAAAGTCCGTAATAGGAGATTGTGGTGGTCGTGTTTCTAAATGATATAATTTAGCACTCCCAAATTATAGCCCCAATAAAATGTTGACGTAGTTTTACGCTGTTTAGTTGGACACGAGCCTGTACGATAAGGCCTTTTCTAGCTATTAATCTTCACTCGTATGTTTGAAAAATAGATTTTTCATTTCATTTATTCAGCGCGACGAAAAAATATTCGATAAAAGGGTTTTGGTTATATTGAGAGAGCACTTTAACAATAGGACAGATTTTAACTTTCTCATATGCTCTAGGTCAGAGGATCCCTTTTGCTTCTTGGCGACCTTTACCATGTTTTTAGGTTTACACACTTAGCTAATATTAACTTCAAATGTGTCTTCGACTAATTTCTAATATCAGCAGTGTAGTGATATATCGAAGTTACAAATTAAACGAACCAAGTCGAAGGTGTGGTATAAGCTACATAAACTGAAGTTGAGCTAGGTATTAATGATATCAAGGTGCAGCAGTTTCCCCTACTATCTTCATCTTTCGTTCGGATTTCGATTCGTAAAAATAACTATGAAACAAGTCATCTATGTATGCGAATTATTCAAATCATGGAAAGCCAACATCGACGTCACAATCTACTTTTCATATAATAGAGGAAGGGATATGAGCAACCAGGTCACTTGATGGTTAGTGGTCCATGGACATTCTCGACATCACCAACACCACTTATACAGTGGCCACCCAGCATTTTTTTCGCTCACATGGACCTTCTGCAAATCGTTGTCCCTGGAAATCAATATATAGCACTTTGGAAATCAACGCTCTAGCTAGGGCTTCGCAGAACGCTAACAAAGGATACGATGTAATATACCTATTCAATATCGCCTCCAAACCATTTCTACGAGCATGGAAAATGGCTCCGATATTAAGGATCGCCTTACAATCTATGTTCCAAATGAATAATCGATTGTTAAACTACACACGGCGTGGCCAGTACTTTAGAAGTGATAATGTTATATGTAGGGTACATTAAAGGGTACATCTGGTAAATTAAATGACTCTAATTGGGTACAGATATGAGTAAGTTTCAGTTCAGTTCAACCAGTAAGCACTAGTCATATTAAACAGTTGCTAACACCTACGGTATGTTATGATCATCATCATCATGGCAACCCAAGATAACTCCAAACAAACTGCATATTCACATTCTAAAGGGCCTTGAACATGGCGTAACTTGACAGCTCGGATTTGGGATTCTTTCTTTTGCAAATTTTTGTAATAAATCTAATTTTATTTATTTATAATTTTATTCGCCACCAGATTTATACGATACGATATATTTATATGAGAGATCTTAAACACTTAAATGTAAATCCAATAACAAGCAAGCTTACCTACGTTCACAATGGAATCGATCGCGCGTTTGTGTAAAGTTACGACATATCTTATTTAGTAATACGCGTATATGAGTCTACTCGAACACTTTTAATTGAAACAAATCTTAGCTGTTCATCGGGCGTACGTTTCGACATGCGAGCAGCATATTTATTAGTGAAGAGCTGCCTCCCCTTTCACACGGGGTGGCGTCGCTCGTTATACTGTTCCGCCTCTCTTCACGCCTTCCCTGCACGCAGTGACAGCTGTTGCCGCTTTACCAGATGTAAACAGTGCACCGCCTATCATATACAAATGCATTCCGTATTCACGGGCGCAGAGTACGCCAACGTGCAAGCACAAAGGCTTATGCGAGATGATACCCGCTGATATTTTGAAAGCGGGGAAACTGGGAGTAGCATTTTTGTAAACGGGGTAATGTGCTGGTACTGCTGGTAGCTTGTAAGAAGAGTCTTCTTGTCCTTTCAGTATCAACAGTGTTGATTACGTAAATGACGCGTTTAGTGAAACTAAGCTACCTATAGTTAATGAAATATAGCTTGATTTCTGGGACAGCAGTCACCGCGAGCACCTACATTAATTATAGTATTTTCTACATTCAAAATACTCGCACAAAAATAGTCATATTGCGAGAACTAAGTGTCGCCATTTAAAAATAAATAAATAAATGTTCCTGGACAAATTCACACAGCGCCATCTAGCCCCACACTAAGCAAAGCTTGTACTATGGGTGCTAGATAACTGTATTCTACTTAAATACTTTTAAATACATACTTATTATACATAGAACACCCAGACCCGTAACAGAAATTAAAATTCATCATTTCAATTTCTTCCTGGCCGGGAATCGAACCCGGGACCTCTTGCGTGGCATACCGGCATGTTGACCATTGAACCACCCAGGTCATCAGTTCGTCGTTATGTCAATTCCAACAACAGCGACGCTGTCTTCGGGTTAGATAAGTCTGTTGCAGTATACTTTAGTAGTGTAGCAAACTCCGTTTTATCAATACTATACAATGATTTATTCCGTACTATTAGTTATTTTGGTATTACAATCATCTTCCATACATAGACACCGAAAATAGAATGACACTCACTCTTATAAAAAATTCAATTGTCAAACGCTACCGAAGGTATTATTCTCATACAGCCATCACTTGACTTCTTAAAAAGGTTAACAAATCAGTACAATTTACTAGATTAAGCTGGATACAATATTAATTAATCATAATAATACATTATTTTGAGCATTAATTAATTAGACCTTACAGTAGTAATAATAAAGTATGACATTTCCTTGCGTGTATCACAGTATAACGAACATGTATTGTAATGTAAGACAGGTGTCGATCATGAGAGATCACGCTACACTGACGGGCAGAAACAATGGCCCACCCAAAGTGCTAATCGCGTAGTGAACTGTTATTCTATGAGATGTTTTGATACGGATGGGTTTCAGTTCACGTAATCTGTTTAGTTTATATAAGTGGATTATTTAAGCTTTCATTGGGTTATAACTGGTTTTTCTAACAATCAATTGTCAAACACGGAGAAGGTGGGGTAGGTACGTTGTTTCTCGAAATGACTTCAGAAGTTTTAAAAAAATCCGATAAACTTATAGACGACTGTTTGTTAACCTTTGGAACTACTAAAGACCAACCCTGTCCTGTTTGTAAACCATTAGCAAGGTTAGAACCCCAGAAAACACTTTTGATAATAATAGCGATAGTATACAAACATGACGTTAATTAATGGGTTACCAACTCAGAAATCAATCAAACTCAATCGTACAATCTTGAAATTCCCGCAGCCACAACCGTTAATTATTGGTAAAAGCACCTGTACACATTATAATGAATTTCGAAATCTACAAACCTTTTAGAACCCAACATTTCCCAGACATATCGGCAGCAGCAATAGCAGAATCAACGTGTAATGAATACTTTTATCCGAAGCGAAGGCATCCGATTCGCAGTAAAAAATTGACGAGAGCCGCGCGGCGACCGAACACCGGCCATCATCATAAAACTACAAAAGCACTATTAAAGACAAAGTAACAACCAACCCGGTACATCGGTTAACGCGCGCGCTGCACATTTAGAATTCATTGAAAAACTCCCGCTGAAAGTTATCTGATCGCACGCCGACTGCCCGGGGACGCGCCAAAGCACACTCCGCCGCTGAACGGCTCTCAATGCGCGCTCGCATTATTATAGTCTCCCGACGCCGAGATTTAATCTTCCCATTAAACGGAGTGTAAATGTTATACTCTTGAACCTACCAATAAACAAGTGGGCTAAATAGAAAATTCACGAAAACGTCTGTAGGTAATTGAATTCAGCACGGGCCGGCTAAACCGAATCCATTTGATGAGGCCGTGGACGATTCTGAGTAGATAGTGGCGAAGCGTCGATAGCACTCCGCGGCCACATTGTGCCGACACTCGATAGGGTCCTAATTTCAAAGTCATGAGCGTTTTATTACAGAACGCCCCCTCCCCCCGTCCGCCCCCGCAGCTCACAAAGCCGCATACTGTTTGGACAGTTGAAATGTCAATTCAGTAGTAATGTCTCTGGCGTCGACTGTGTTAACATGCACCGAGTTTATGACCTAAATATGTTGTAACGTACTTCGTCGGCAGGATATTGGGGTTATATAATGGTTCTGAGTATTCGAGCTGCTTTTGGACCTTGTTGTGGTACTTGGTGTTAAAATTCTAGAGTCGAGTCTTGCAATTTCTACATATCGTGACATAATTTGAAGTAGGTAATTAAAATTCATGAGAATCAATCTTGATTCTCTTTCTTCGTCCATTGGCGTAAATAAAATAAATGGCTGTGTCGTATTTCTTCCATTCTTTAATTAGTTTTAGTTTTCTGCAGGGTCTTTGTGTCTCTTTGGGTTAGGTTAGCTGCTGCTGTAGATCCTAACTATACCGCAACTGTAGTGGTAGTCTTTTACCGTTATACAATACAGGCTCTGACGAATTGGCATTTTCCGAACCGTTTATGCGGGTCGCTGCGTGTAAACAGGCAAATGAATATAAAATAAATAGCTCCGGTGGTAATACATATAGTAATACCGATGAACGGGTGAAGGCCAGGAGGAGTAGTAGAGAGAACCTTGGCGAACCTTGGAGGACGGTATTGATTACTGGAATAATGGTCATGACCATAGTAGAAGGCAATACATGGCATCCAAGAGCATGAGCTTTGTGTATATACTAGTACTGTAAAACTGAATAGTTTCTACGACAGCACAGACAGACTGACAGACATAAAAATAATGTTGGACATATTTTGTGCAACTACTGAACCGAACCGGCTTTGCACGTGTATTTTCGTATCAAAATCCGTTGAGTAGTTTAGGAGTTACGCAGAAAACGACTTCATGTTATACTGTGGATGTACAGATAAGGACATTGCACAAATCCATAATAGTGTCGTTGTACGGTACCTGTACATCCAACCCCTTAATCTCCTACAGGCGAAGGCTACGTGGTGGGTGGCGGGCGCGGTCAGCTGCTCGTAGTCGGAGCTGCGCGCGCGGCGGCCGGGGGCTCGTTCGCGTGCGTCGCGCGCCATCGCCTCACGGGGCAGCAGCGGCGGAGCGCGCCTGTACACTTGCAGCTCACCGGTTAGTATTAGTACCACCGTTTTTTTAAATGTTATAAGGCAGACAAACAGGCTTACGGGCCACCTGTGAAAAGTGGTCACCGTCGCCTGTGGACATCGGAAACACTAGGGGAGTCAATGCGTTGCCTTCTGAAGAAACCTCTAATATACCTCTTGAAGGATCCCATGTCATTGACTAAAGGAAACACTGTGTCTGGGAGCTTATTCGGATGTGGAATGCTACATCCAAATAAGCTTGAATCATAGTATGTCATTAATAGTAACAGTGGTGTAGGGCAGCGTGCTTGCGATACTGATAATTAAGGTTAAGCAATACTCGTTCCGGTGACTGGATGGGTGACCGTTTCATACTTTGAGGCTAGTCGAACTTCAGCACTGCAACAAGCTTGCCACAGTGTGCCTTCTAATACCGTTGGCGAAGCAAGGTTGACCTAGGCCTTCCGCTGGGGACCCAGCTTGTTTTAAAACAAGTTAAATAGTTTCTGGAGTCGATTGACACCCCATGACAGTACATATTATTAAAATATTAGTTGGGTCCCAATTTTAAGGATTAGTACTGGTGAAAGGGTTAAAACTACGTCATCGATATGCTTGCTCACGGATACTATAACTAGAATTTCGAGTGCTTTATCTCCCTGACCATCAGAGCGATGCAAAGGCAAAACATTGTTTAGATTATTATTTTTAACCTCGATATTCATATTCATATTCATTTATTCGTAGTAATAATCATACATCGTCATTTAAAATAGCTTCATGAATAGAATTAAGTACTAATAGTTGATGTCAATGTTAAAAAACAATTAATTCAATAGTATCAAATTATCATGATTCGAAATTGTCAAGAATTAAATTAGTATTATAATATTAAATAATAATTAAGTCAAATGTTAAATTAAATAATTATAAGAAAAATACAAAATGCTTCAAACATGTCAAATATAAAATTAAATCATAATATGAAATGTCAAATACAATGTTCATAAACTATATGTCAAATATTAATTAATCGAAATGTCAAATACAATACAATTAAACAAATAGTCGCATACAATATTGCGTGTCACAGAAAGAAAAATTTTTTATAGTGTATTATTATTCATTGTATTCAATTAAATGACTAGAAGTGGGTGATACCCTTAACGTAGTATGTATTTCCTAGTCTAACATCTCATAACAACTAATATCACCTCCACACTATGTCTAATATCCAGTAAATGTTATCCAGCATCCATGGGCAGCATGGCTCCCAGGATCGTGCTGGTGTCTGAGGAGGAGACCGTGCAGGAGGGAGAGGATGTGAGACTGGTGTGCGCTGCCGTCGGCAACCCGCCGCCTACGTACAGGTAGAGTATATTTTCTTCGAGTCCAGTGCCACAAACTTATCTGACCCGGTCGTCAAAACTTGAACTAAATAAATAATAATTAATAAATATTCGTGGACAAATTCACACAGCGCCATCTAGCCCTAAACTAAGCAAAGCTTGTACTATGGGTGCTAGATAACTGATATACTACTTAAATACTTTTTAAATATATTCTTATTATACATAGAACACCCAAAAGCGTAACAGAATTTAAAATTCATCATTTCAATTTCTGCGCGGCCGGGAATCGAACCCGGGACCTCTTGCGTGGCAGACCGGCATGTTGACCATTGAACCACTCAGGTCGTCCTAACTGTGGAAAAATGGCCGGCAGTTCATTTTAAAATCGAACTGCTGGTCTAGCCATGTTTAACAGCTCCGCTTGCGTGATGCGTGTATGGTAGAAAATTGACAGCTCGAAGTTCGACTATTTCTACCAACATCTACATTGACTCTGATTGTGGAGGATCATCCGCCAATACGCCTCCTTTGTACACCGAAAGTACGTGAATTGTCTATGGACCAAGAATTTCTACCACAAACAGCTTATGTCAGATAACGTTAGCTTATGTCAAACCTTATACATTTTTTCTACCACAAACGATTGTAGATTAACGCAACCTCTTGGCTAAGGCCGCAGATATGTCAATACTAACCGAAGCGACGTCGTCACCGGGCTAGATAAGTTTGTGGTACTGTATATGTCGCAGCCAACTGGTTAAATCAGCTATTTAATTAGAAGGCTAGTCCGTTAATCATACGCCGGCATTTAATTAAATGACTAAAGGATAGCCAGCCAAGTTGTTGAATGTAACGTTTAACTACTTGGCTGAACGTTATTTAGCCGTTTTGTTAAAGGGTATACAGATGGTTGGTTAGAGTGACCATAAGCTCGCAACTTAAATGATAAACTTTATTTAAGATAAAAAATAATGAATTAATAAAGATCACTTTTATATAATAAAACATTATTAGTCGCAAGATATTCAATAAGTAGGTATACAATTAATTGTATTGCGAGTAGGTACCTATAACCGTATTTAACTAAGTAAAAATATTTAATGAAACTTTAAATTTATAACTTATTTACTACTTGTAACTATGTAGTAGGAACAATAGCAACAGTGCACTATAGTCCTATTTTATAATATTAAATATAAAATGACACAAAAGTTTGGCATTTGTTTCTAATTAAAAGTAAGTGAGAAAATGAACATATTCAGTTATCGTAAAGAATTAAGATAAATAATAAATAAATAATCGTTGACAAATTCACACAGCGCCATCTAGCTCCAAAGTAAGCAAAGCTTGTGTTATAGGTGCTAGGTAACTGATAAACTACTTACATACTTTTTAAATACATACTTATTATACATAGAACACCCAGACCCGTAACAGTAAGAATACTTAAAGTTATCTCAATTCTTACTTAAAAACATGTACTACATTTTAAATTTAGTTAAAACGACGAGCTTGCTGTGCGAGCTGTCTGACGCCAGATTTGTTTTGGTGACTACCAGCGCAGCAGTAGATAAAATTTGAACTAAATTTAAACCACCTGCCTGATTTTACTTCAGCCGTCTCCGAAGGGCTGCCTTTAATAAGCCAACTAGTTAAACGTTGAGTGAAGCTAGTAAAATCAGCGATCGGCCTAGTCATTCAATTGGATGCCGGCGTTTCATTAACGGACTAGCCTTCTCATTAAATGGCTGATTTAACCAGATGGCTGCGACATATATAATATTATGAAGCAGAAACCAACTGCCGTTTCGTCTTTGCTTCGAGACTTGGGTTACCGGGCACTCCAGTACTCCATATGTGCGTGTCAATGCTATAATAGCGTTTACTGGCGACTCTTCTATGCTTCCTAATTACCTTTTTTTTTTACGCGGGGAATGCATTACGCACGATACCCTCCGTAGGGGGGACGGAAGGCCTGTGTGGGACTCCCAACAGTCGCCGGTGTACCCACTAAACCCCGCGGCGCTCCTGCATCGCCTCAATGGAGGTGTCATGAGAGTAGCCGAAACCTTGTCATCCACGACACCTCCGGCGACCGCCCGCCTTACACGGCGGGCCCGCCATGCCCCCTTGCGAGACCTATGCCAACGCGTCTAAAATCTGCCCAAACTGACTTGTCTTATTTGGTTATGGAAAATATGTATTTAATGGATAATTTGCGGCAGTATTACTGCATATTTTAAAATATCTAGATGAAATGTACGTATCGTGATTGATATAGCAAGTCGTGGTTTTGGGTGTTGTTTGTTCACAAAATAAGACAAGTCAGTCTGGACAGATCATAGGTAAATTAGTGCATTTATTTATAACAGAATTTAAACCATAATATATGTGCATTATGATGCATTTATTTATAACATATTATAGAATTTAAACCAGAACACAGTTTTTAACAAAAATGCAGAGATGTCGGTGAATTTCTTTTCTAGTAACTATTTTCAGACTGTTTTTCAAAATACAACTCCACTATTAAACAATTAACTTCTACCCCGTATCAGTCAGCAAACTGTAATATTGCAACTTTTCCAAATCCAGGTTAACCCACGGCCAAATTAAGCATGCAAATATGCGAAAGCTCCCGAAAGTCGTCGCGCTATTTCCAAGGGTGGTATCGAAAATCCCCGAATCCCGGTTTAGTCCCGATCACAGCCCCATTGCTGATACCGCGACCCAAATAGTATAAAACGAGGTATTCATAAACACAATCTCGGTGTTCATAGTAGCATTGATAGTTCAAGGGATACGCAAGACTGCTGGAACAGTTTTATGGGCCACAGTAAATTCGCAAATCGTTATCCTAGTTTTGAATATTTAATTGCTTGTCTGTCTTTCAAACTCGTTGGGGTGGAAAAGCAAATCTGACGTCACACGCAGCCGTGGCGTAGCGCCAATGTGATTCGCTTTGATTATAAAATTATGAGTTAGTACATATTACATACGTACATATGAATCTCATATTACAGTTAACCGTTAGACTTGAGCCACCCCTAAGTTAGTGAACGGTTTTGACATAACTCTACGTTTGGTACGCGGTTTGAAGATTGCAGTTTTGCAGAAGGCTGCTATGGCCTAGTGTACTCCAAGTTTTTATTATTAAATATTTTTCGTCAATGATATTATTACCTTACACAGATTAAATTCCTGCGTCAACCGCATTCCAGCAATAAGTGTTTAGAATATCATCCTAACCGACAGGAAAATGTAGGAAAGCCCCCGACCAAGTATATACTACATTTTTTCTATTTCCGATCATAATAAAACAAAGCGAAGAACCATCCCATAAACTGGCTTTAAAAAAAACGCATCGGCATCGGACCTTCCCTTCGGGAGCTACATTGCCACAGACAAACACTGATATACCAATACCAATACACCGATCCAAAGATACACCCAAACTTATAACACCGTTCTTTTTTTCGTTAGGGGTTAAAAATGTACCGATTTGCTCTTTACTGGACAAAAATGCTCAGTGGGTGCATCCTGAGAATGACATATTACAGTTCACAGCTGTGCCAAGACTCAATATTTCCTTGCGTAAGCAAATCGGCGCTAGTCTAGCGGCAGTGAAATGAAAGTGTAGTGAATCACGAAAGTCTTAAAACCTATATAGCGGCAGCGTGCTTTCAGTTCACAGTTGACCGCTGGGGACCCTGTAACTGGTTGTACAGTCTCGGTACCCGATTGACATCCCGTATCGGTATATTATTATTAGTTTATTCGGAAGTTGTATCAGGACAGAGCAAAGTGGCGGTCCATTGTCTCTGCCTACCCCACCTGCGCGACAGTAAGTATGAATGAATGACTGAATGAATGAACACTTTATTGTATAAATATAGGATACAGTCGCTCAATATCAGTAGCAACAGAGAAAACAACAGGCGGTCTTATCGCTTAAAGCGATTTCTTCCACGCAACCTTTGATATGCAAAGTAAAGTAAAAAATATTTTTTTCCACTAAACACATAATTGTAACACTTTTTCGGTAGGTAATGTATGTCTGTATTGTATTCTTCCCGCAGCTGGTTCCGCGAGACGCTGGGCCGCTCGCGCGCGGTTGCCAGCGGTCTTCGCGTCTCCGTTTGGGGCGGCGTGCTGGCGCTGCGGCGCGCGCGCGCAGCCGACGCCGGCGCGTGGACGTGCCGCGCGCACAACGCGTTGGGAGAACAACGGCGGGCCGCGGTGCTAAGGGTGCGGGTGCCGCTCGCTGTCACTGTGGAGCCGCAAGTGCAGGTGAGGGATGTGGATGCAGTTGCGGTGCAAAATATTGTATGTTGATATGTAGATTTTTGTTAGATTTGTCAGGACCGTTGCAAGTAGAACGATGTGGTACCTACATCATCATAATCATCGTTCTAGCGCTTATCCCGGCCTCTATCAGGGTCTACATTCCTACCCATTCTTCTCCACTTCGCCTGGTATTCGGCATCCTCGCGTCGTAAGCCGTTGGCTCTCGCATCCGACTCAGCGATGTCAATTCATCGCTTCTTAAGTCGCCCATGAGGCCTCTTTCCTATGTGGTATAGGTATTTTCCGTAGGGGTAGGCCCCTACGGGAAATATACGTTATGTATGTAGAAATCAAAGGACGAAATAAGTGATGTACATAATATTACCGCTCTTCCACGCTAGCGATACCGTGTCCTGGGAGACTAAATTAGTAGATAACATTAATTATGACATAATTAACATTATCTAGATGAAAATTAGATACCTATCATCACGTGTCACTTTCACGAGTACAATACAGAAAAATATCGTTGTGAGATACGCCTACTTACATCCCAAGAAATCGATGACAGAAACTACCTGACTGAGAAACTCGTAGAAAATATTATGTTACGATGTTACGACAAATTGGATAATGCCCGAAAATTGGATTTCATGAGCTCGCTATCGATATTCTTGGAGAGTAGGGCTCGGATGCCGTCACGTAAGCACTTTACATAAGCATGATCTTGGGTCCCGCGGCCCCGGGACGACGCGTGAACTCATCGCGCCGCATCCGGGCCTTCACACGTACACGGGACGATTATACCTTGCTACGAATATGGACTTAGTTCAAGCAAATGATCTTACAAAGCCGAATAGATATCACTTTAGTACTCGCTTGAGGTTTGAGGTATTTTCTGTCGAGAATTTTAAGAGGACACGTGTTTTATGTGACAGCTGATTAGTTGCAAGTGATTTTCATAAAACAGTGGAGACCACTTTTAAGTAAGATAAGCATGAACATGCGATAACACTTTTCAGTGAAGGAGGCTCAAGATGACGTAGCTTACGTCAAATTACGATTCAGTCCTACATAAAATATATAAAATTCTCGTGTCACAGTTTTCGTTGCCATACTCCTCCGAAACGGCTTGACCGATTTTGATGAAATTTTTTGTGCTTATCCGGTATCTATGAGAATCGGCCAACATCTATTTTTCATCCCCCTAAATGTTAGGGGGGGGGAGCAAAACAACGTTTGCCGGGTCAGCTAGTAAAATATATATTTTCCGCGCTTAGCTTCGTTTAAAAAATGTTAATGTTAAAATATTTCTTCTTTTCTTTCTCTCACACTGAAGTCGCTACTGTCCGCTATCTACACGGTCGACATTCGCCAAGCGGTCTAGTCGTGCGTCGGAAGTCGGGCCTTGTAACCCAAGAAAAGCCAGCATGACGCTACCGTCGTCCCAGGCGGGAAATTGAAAAATAAATATTCAGCGCACAGGGCCGCCGTTAGACCCACGCGTACAGGTTTATAGGTAGCTCATCTATCAGCCGATCCCGTCGCGGCAGTCGCCGGCAGCCGGACGCGATCGCCCTTCGTCACAAAGCCTAGAAACCGCCACAAAGGATACCCCAGAACAATGCAACGATTATATCACGTCGATGTTCACGGAGCCGAGGTATTCTGTTTTGACGTTTCCTGCGATGCGAATGACGATTAACGAATTCGAAAATGGAAAATGGACGCTGGAATTTTTTGTTGGGACGAAATAAAATAAACGCTTCCTTTGTGTTTTCTACCGCTTGTACAACGGTGTTTGTTCTGAAGAACTGTTTGACATGATGCCTATAGCTACGTTATATCATCGCACCGCTCGCCACCGACAGGGAGTTCATCCTCACACCTTGGAGCCAAATTGGTCGCGAAATGTGCAG
Organism: Blastobasis lacticolella; assembly: GCA_905147135.1. Taxonomy (NCBI): domain Eukaryota; kingdom Metazoa; phylum Arthropoda; class Insecta; order Lepidoptera; family Blastobasidae; genus Blastobasis; species Blastobasis lacticolella. The sequence continues at coordinate 20,418,046 of LR990049.1, read as the reverse complement.
TTCCAGAGGTACTTTCTCCCACGCACACTAAGGTTGTGGAATGAACTACCTGGAGAGGTTTCCCTGGAGAGTACCACATGGAGTTCTTCAAGAAAGGAATTAAAAGGTTTTACGGGGTCGGCAACGCGTGGATGATGCCCCTGGTATTGCAAACGTCCATAGGCTGCGGCCGCAAGCTTGTTTGCCATTTAGTAGTATAAACAAAAAAATAACGCTCGGACGGGAGATGATAAATGAAGCGCTGAAAATCGAAATTAATATTTTTAAATGCGATGTACTCCGAAACGCATTCAGTAGTAGAATTTTTTATTCTATGACTAGTGGACCTGGCGCGACTTCGTTCGCGTAGCGTTCTAACCCTACACCTACCCTACACCTACCCTACACCTACCCTACACCTACCCTACACCTACCCTACACCTACCCTACACCTACCCTACACCTACCGTACACTTACCCTACACCTACCCTACACCTACCCTACACCTACCCTACACCTACCCTACACCTACCCTACACCTACCCTACACCTACCCTGCACCTACCCTGCACCTACCCTGCACCTACCCTGCACCTACCCTGCACCTACCCTGCACCTACCCTACACCTACCCTACACCTACCCTACACCTACCCTACACCTACCCTGCACCTACCCTGCACCTACCCTGCACCTACCCTGCACCTACCCTGCACCTACCCTGCACCTACCCTACACCTACCCTACACCTACCCTACACCTACCCTACACCTACCCTACACCTACCCTACACGATTTTCCCGCTTTTCTTTTCAAATTTTTCCAGAATTTTCTTTGCTATAAACCTCACGGAGCCTGAGACCTTTCCAACGAATGCAAAACCGTGGAAATCGGTTTTTGCGTTCTGGAGTTATAGCGTCAGGAAGGAAAACCCGACTTATTTTTATATAGTAGAAGATAAACAGTCTACTCATCCAGATGGTACGGTAACTGTTGCCAAAACATCTATTTTACGCTCAATGCATGTAACAAAAATGCAGAAATACATGATTATGCTTTGTCACTGTAAGGACTTAGATGAAATGCTTCATGCCTGGATTGTACCTACTGGCTACCTTATTGTTCAAACTGGAATACAATCATGCAAACATTGTTGCATGGCGGCAGAAATAAATCCGGGTGAACTTTTTTTTATAAATGTATAAATAACAGGCAAGTATATGTCTGCCATCCTATCTGATGTGTTATTCTCTAAGACAACATCCGTGAGCGCAACGATGAAATGTGACAGATCGCGGCCAGGTTGCCAAGCAACGTGCAAATTTCTATTGTTATCATGCGACAGAACATCTCTCTTTCACTTTTCATAGTTGCGATGAATGGTTCCCAAGGATGGTGCTTAGAGAATCGCTCTCCTGGTGGTAAGTGACGATGCGAAAGACGCGACGGTGTGGACTTCTCAAAATTTACGGAGTCCTTTCTCTTTGATGGTTTTCCCGAAATCAAGTTACAAAATTAATGAAATTCACCAACCAACTCCGTAAACGCTCGCCGTTAACTAACTTGAATCAAATTTGGAAACTACATAAACACTGTTCAGTAACTTAATCAACAAGTTACGCTAAGTAAGATTTATGTAAACTGAGTACAAAGTTTTCTAATAAACGTCTACCTAACGCCAAATAATCCCGGTTGTCTCGTTCACTATTCCCATTTTACGTGCTATGCGTATTTTAACAGCGTATGAGCGGCACGGCCCAGGCACCATGCGGGGGTGTACATAGTTATCTTCATCCTATAGCTAAATGTAGAAATGTAGACAATGTAAATCGTCGAATCGCTTGTTTTTCAGATTTGTCAGATCATACGTACTTGTACCGACCTATTAAATCTTCGCCGTGGATTACTATAACTCTACCCGCAGTTGAAAACCTTATAAGCCGAGACGTACTATTGAGATTAACGGATAAATGAGGAAAAAATTGTCATCCCATTTACATATCGTACAAATAAAAAATAAAGAAAATTAACTTGGCGTTAATGTCCCGGTTGCGCTCTCACGCAAGAGAGCACGGGGTCCGCCTTGACCATGATCCAGGATTTGGCAAATCAGGTAATTACAGTGGAGCGACCGTCGCCCTCCTGCCATGGGAACCAGTTTGGATCATGGTTATACATTCAGTCCCCTGAATGTGCAATAGCCGTGATGGGGTTCAGAAGACCATATTCTACAGTCCAGATTGTTCTAGTAGTAATCAACTAGATACAAACTATATCAGCCCTAGCGTCTAAGTATATTTGCCTCCTCCCGTACCTTTCTAACCAATCGCCCTTGTGACCTTCTACCAAAATAAAGAGGTTGTGTCTACATCCCACCGGCTCATTACGACCTTTGCAAGGTCGTCTGTGTATCTTGCCCTACGTCATGCTAGTACATGGACAGAATGTAACTTTATCTCTACACTAGCCGTTCTCAGCGGCTTAACCGTCGCGCTTTTCGGATCTTTGTAAACAATCAAGTTTCCCTTGGGAATCTATGATTTTCCCGGGATAAAAAGCAGCCTATGTTACTCAGTGATTATGTAGCATTCTATTGATGAAAGAAATTTATAAATCTGTCCAGTAGTTTTTGTGTTTATTTATGACACACAAAAATACAAATCTTTTCTCTTTACATTACCTTTTAGTATTGATTATACTTAGAGGATTTACTTTATTGATTATACTGGCCGTGTGGTGTCCGGCAGAGTAGAATAGCATCAACCCCTTACACTAATGGGTGTCGTACAAGGCGACTAATGTTTTCGAGGCAAAAGATCAAGAGTCTCAAAAAGTAGTCTGGAAAATGGGCAGCAGCATTTTCCATTGTTATATTTAAACACTGCGATCTCCAACCCGCCTGCCAAGCGTGGACATTATGGCAATAACCTCCTCTTTCGTGGGAGAGGCCCTAAGTCCTGCAATAGACTGTTACGGGCTGTGATGGTGATACTTAGAGGAGCCGTATTATAAACATGGAGTTACTTGACAGGAGTAGATACCTATAACATGGACAGTTACGAAAAGTAACAACATCGTGGTCACCCATTTCTCTTCGTGTACCGTAATCAAGCAGGCATAGTTGCTACCGTGGTGGAACACAAACAATTATGCATGTCCGGGGTTCCAGCGCAATCCGCGCGCGGGCTACGCCAGCTGCATTATTCACCAGTGTACACACCGCAACACACTGACTTATCCTACTTCTTTTACAATATATGATCTAGGCAGGCATTTAACAGATATTGATCTTCGGGGACGCTGCGGCCGAAGATTCAGCATCAGTCTAGACACTGCAACTCTAGCTAGCTATCCAGATTATAATGTTCAGGGAACACACTCGCAGGCACAGTGTTCCATTGTTCCGTGCACTTTTTAAGATTGAGTTTGTTCAAATCCGATGTGGACATTTTGTAATAATTGATCTTAGGGTTTTTGGCCTTAGATCCAAGCTAAGTCATACCTACGTCTTTTCATAAAGTTAGGCACAGGGAGTTTAAACTATTTTTAAAAGTAAACTGCGTTATGGGCACATATGGTAACGTGATCCGCTGCGATATGTACAGGGGCGACACACGCCCACATTCCAATGTTATTAGCACCGACACTCCCGATTTACGGAGGCTGAAACATATTCCTTGGGCATTTAGATCATTGTATTAGATATCGATAAAACTTTATCCTGATCCATCATCATAATATTATCAGCTGTATGACGTTCAGTTATTAACTACTGGGCATAGATTTTGCTAAACATTCATCTTTATGTCTCTTGCATACATGGGATCTAGACGACTTTTATAATGTGTTATCTTTCTCTAGATAGAGGCCGTCGCCCGCTGCGCTTGATGTTGCCAATGGATAAACGTCACATTTAATACTACGCAACAAACTGCACTTCTGATTATAATTCGAATTAGTAGAATGATAATAAAAACTGTTGGTTTGGGTAACTCACATTACGTATGCCTGGTTTCTCGTACAGGCATCAAAACCAAAATGGTCTAAATGTTTTAAAATGTACTTTCTTGAAGCTAGGACTCTATTTTTTCGTAAAACGGTGTAACTTTAGTCTCCTTCAAAATGACTCTATTCTCCATTAAGTAGTAAGTACACCAAGTACCTACTTAAGTCCATAGTTCCCGATAAAATACAAAAGTACTTACAACAAGAGATCGATCGACACACGTGTCGCTGTGAATCTTTCATGAAATTAAATGTATGCACGAGCCTAGAAAGGAGGTCTGGGCCAGTTCCCGAGTTTGCGTGCCGGCGCGCCCCCGGGGAATCCCCGCGATAGTTCCCGGACGGTCGCTCTACAGGACTCTTGTTTACGTCCCATGTACAATTCCACCTCCTTACTAATGCTGAACTAGTGAATATTTTATTCTAGTAGACCACACACTGGCTGAAATGTCCTCTGTATTGTCGACTGTACTTGTTACGTGTCTTTTGAATACCGTCTGTATAATGTAAGCTTTAGGTCTTAGGAGAGAGTATGAAAGTAACTTTAGTTTCTCTACTAAGTTTGTAATGGACAAACTACTGAACTTATTTTGATCCGAATAACATCACAAAAAAAAATTCAGATTTCTTACATTTTTAGGATAAAAATGTAAAAATGCCAGCAGGAAAAAATATTATGTTTCGATAACACGAACTTTTTTTTTCATTTTTATGTCTATAAGCTATATAGTTGTTTTATTAAAGTAACGATTTATTCTACCTATTCTACCTACTGTATTGTGGTACACAGTGGTAGTGGTGGGCCGCCAGGTTTGACGCCTTTTGAAAAAATTATACTGAGTAGGACATTTCAATAGTCAAATAGGTATTACAGTGATATGACCACCCCAGACTTGAAGCCACGTCGAAGTACACATTACTATGTAGACTAACTTTTGTAACTACTATTACTTGTAACTTGCTGTTGTTGTTCTGAGATAAGTAAAATAACATAAAATAAGACAGATTTTTATACGAAGGAGCGCAGGCTAAAGGCGTTGTAGCGATAGAAGGCGACACAAACTGATTTCTAAACTCATAACTTTGTAATATCCTATCTAGTAAAGTTGCTTTGCCTAAGTGGCCCCATCTGAAATTGCGAGTGAGATATCGCCCTCGGTACGTTAAAGTTTTGCTAGACTAGACTACCTACCTATCTAGAAACTAACACGGTGTAGTTTCATGTTAAGCCGCTGAAATTCGCTCGGAAGATACACTGTTCCACTTAATGGAGATAAATTGCAAAATAAAGTTCCAATTTAAAGTTTAAACTCAGAAGACTGTCTAGAGTTTTTGTTATTTACACAAATTATATATGGCAGTCGTCGAACACTACAATTGATGGGTAACATTCCGTTTTTATAACCCGTTTTTAAAATCCAACATCCATCACTATAATTATGCCTACTTTACCAATTACCATATCCATGTAAATTGTTGTCTGGCAGAGATCGCTATTGGCGATAAGACCGCTTTTATACTTTTATAATGTTACTATGTCTGTTTTTCGCTGTCCTGTAAATGTATAATAAAGAATTCAAAATAAAATTTACAATCTTATTGGAATGTTTGACCCCCACAGCCATACCATCACCTAACGGAGGTCGGCGATCATTGGGGCTATCTTCACTTTAGAGTAACTTCACTTGGTAACACCCTACCATTTCCATCACCAGGTTGCAAACTCCGGCAGCACAGTAACGTTCAACTGCTCGGTGTCGGAGGGCGCGCGCGTGCGCTGGCTGCACGACGGCGCGCCGGTGGGCGGCGCCGAGCGCGCGCTTACGCTGCGCGGGGTTGCGCGCGCGCACCGCGGCGTCTACCAGTGTGTGGCCGAGAGGGACTTAGATACTGCGCAGGCGGCCGCCGAGTTGAGGCTTGGAGGTTTGTTGGATACTTTTAGTGTAGTTTATTTCGCTTATGTTGTTGAGTTAGCAAGGTTTACTATAGAAACTAGTGGCGGCGTACTTGCGAGAGCAATTTACAGCCTAAGCCACGCAACTAAACTAAATTCGAGAACCGATATGGATGACCCTCTCGTGTGCTGCACTTGTCGAACGTCCAGCACGTTGCCGTAATGCCGCTGTGCGTGGCTGACAGGGATTTAGATACGGCGCAGGGGGCAGCCGAGCTGAGGCTTGGAGGTTAGTTTATACATACAAATACGGACGCATAGTTGTATACTTCGACTGTGATTAATTTCTATTATATTATGGAATTAGCATGTTTACCATGATGACCTTTTGTACTTACTATTCTTGGCGGAAAAACTGAAACGAAACATAAATATTAAATAAATTAACTTCTACGTACACAGCAAGTAGTCTGCTCCACTAAAAAGAGCTCGCCCGTGTCGCGCCAGCACGTATACAAAGATAAGACCCGGCGGCATGCAAGAGATTATGCAGATTAAACAAGAGCAACTCCAGTTCTGAATGTAAAGCTTCAAATTGAAATGCGATCAGAGACACAATCTGTTCAAATCTCTCGAGATAAATTCACGTTTACAAGAGCCACGCTGGGGAGCGTTAAACATTTACACTTGACACAAAAAGAGCAGGAGATTTAAATTGGAACTTGGATCGGGTCGCGGCGGAAGCGCGCAGAGTGGAGCGCGAACGGTGGTGGAGAGGGATCTTACACTCGTATTCATATACGTTACTATGAGGTCTTATTTTTTATTTATTTTTTATTTAACAATTTATTGTACACAAGAAAATTAAAGATATAGTACAAATTAGATATAAGACAACAGGCACTACTTATCTCTAAAAAGAAATCTCTTCCAGCAGGCCTACAAAAAGAGAGATATGATAAATATACGCAGATACGACGTGCACAATAATTATATACTATAAATAAATACATACATAATATTCTATACATACTAATAGGTATATATGAATAAAATAAACATATACTATATCAATACATAATATATATTAAGGCATTGTAATACGTCTAGGCACACTACGGTGATTCTACTTACTACTTACTACTTACTACGGTGATTGGTCTTACTACGGTGATTGGCACTATCCGTCAGTAAAAATGAACGAAATTGACCAATCATAGCGCCGTATTGAACGCAGTGCGTTCACTTCTCAGACGAGCACTGTGAGAACCCATTGTAAAGCTATTTTATTAAGGTCTGTTTCACCACACACTGACATGTCCCAGATACCTGTGATGCCGTGTTTGTTGTACTAACCGGACGGAGACGGCATCATAAGATATTTGGAACTTAATAGTATAGGTGGTGGAAAAGGCCCTTAGAATAGTTTTGTAGTGTTTGTTTACCATTTGAGGAACACTTACTCAAATTTTGGAATATCTTTTAGTCATTATGATTGAGAGATAGTTTAATAGATTCCAGGACCGAGTTGGGCTGATTTGCATGCGGACAAACGGGTATTATGTTACACTGGAATCAAAAAATAATCATCATCTTGGCGTTAATGTACCGGTTATGCTCTCGGGCATAAGGGCCGGACATACGCCTTGACCATAATCTAATCATAACCCTGTTAACAGGGGAACCTAACCAGATTTAATCATGGTATCATTCAGTCGCCCATGGTATCAACCTGCACAGGTTTCATCACGATATCACGATGTTTTCCCTCACCGTAAAAGCATAGATTAGTGGTCATCTAATGTATTTAACTCAAAAAAGAATCTTTGGTACATGGCGGCGCTGGGGTTCGAACTCAGTACCTCTCGTTTACGAGTTGGTCCCTTTAACCACTAGGCCACCGACGCTCGCCCGTCGCTTCCGGCGTAGAATTGCCTGTATATCCGCAAACTTCTAAATGACGCAACGGATTTTTATTAATTTTTCACTATTATTTGAAGAATTTCTTCCGGAAGGTTTATGTGAATAATACATGGATATTTTAATAGAGACAACCTGAGAACACCCGTCCGAAGCTTGGGCGGGTTGCTTGTATACTCGTTATAAAACACGTCATTGTTCTAGAAAACTTTCTAAAACCTCCCGTCGCGATTACACAGGCACCCAATAAAAACGTTTTGCACCTAACGGAACGGAATAAACGTGGCACCTTTCACCATCGGCATTTAATTTGTCCAAGATAGGGCGCGCTAGGGGGTGAGGCGGGCGAGGGGCGGGGGTGCGGGGCGCGGGGCTCATCTGAATATTCAGGCGATGCACCGTCCACTGCCGCCCGCCGGCACAGAAGATTTATTGAAACACTGAATTAACGCGTAATGAACGTTTTCTTCCCTTTTCTTTTCGGCGGGGAAATTCTTGAACAGCTTTTGCATTAACTCCCGTCGTAAATATCATTTTGTTTTTATACAACTTTGTAATGTAGCGCAGATGTGTTTGGAATTACAATGGACGTTTCCGAGAACAGTATGCTTTTTTATGAGTTTGAATGGTATTACTGTCTGCAAGTAAGGGAAAGTAGGTATTTTATTCTTTTGTTTAGGGTTAGCATTATGCGGAAGGTGAGAGATACAAAAGAATACATACTAATGAAGAGATACAAAAAAATATATTTAGATAAAAATACTATAAGTTTTTTTTATAACATTTACAACAATTGAAAGATGTGGAATTGAAGAAATAGCTGTTAGCTGTGATGATAAGGAAACTTATAACGCCGGCTACTCACTGTCATGCCGCTTGGCATACCGCTTGTCAAATGCTATGACAAAAATAGGCTTGTCAAGCCAAACTGATCGTGTGCGGGGAGAAATTTTGAAAGGAGGTGATGTCATGGTCGGCTATTTTGTCAGGTGTAGGTGAGTGGCAAACCAATCATCTACATCATGAGATCATCGCAGTTGTGATAATAACAGTATACCTAACTGCGGCTCAGCTTAAACAAAATTCAAATATTATTTTATTCTTACTCGTGGAACTGAAGAAACATCTGTTAGCTATGTGATAGCACGTGATAACATCTAAATAAACCAAACATCTATACATAATCCACTAATAGAGTTCTACTCAATATATTTCCACCACTGAAACACAACATCACAATCCGATCTCAAGATGGCAATAGGAAATTCCTCGCAAAGTTGTGATAGCAGATTGCTGCTTGAACCCGATCACTTTCACTCTCGCCGCGGCCGTGCGCCGGCAAAAATAAACGCGACACCACTTGCACTCGCACTTTCAAGGGGTTAACTGGGAAATAGCCGTGCAGATGGTTGGTGCGTGTTATTTTTATCGTACAGTCTTTTTAAGGTTTCTATTGCTATTGACTGCTCACGACACATAACAAACCAATCGAGCAAGTAAATGTACACATATATATTTACAAGCTCACCCACATAGGCAGAGACTATCGAGTACCACGATCCTGACATACTTCGTTTGCCTCTGCCACATACTAATAATTCTACTAATATTATAAATGCGAAAGTATGTAAGGATGAATGTTGGATGTTTTGTACTCCTTCGCGCAAAAGCTGCTTTCAAAAATTTATCACGTGGTTCAATGTGGTTCTCGCGGGTGTGGAAAGTTATAACCGAATTTTACGCAGGTTTTAGAACTGTATTTTTTTTATACCACTAAGGTGGCAAACAAGCTTGCGGCCTGCCTGATGGTAAGCAGTCACCGCAGCCTATGGACGGTTGCAATACCAGGGGCATCACCCACGCGTTGCCGACCCCGTAAAAACCTTTTAACCCCTTTCTTGAAGAACTCCATGTGGTACTCTCCAGGGAAAACCTCTCCAGGTAGTTCATTCCTGTATTAAGCCTGAGAAGTCCGCCTACCGCCGCCTTATCGATTTCTGCCACCCAAACAACAATGCTAGCATTGTTATGTTACGGTTGGAAGGATAAGGTAGCCAGCGCAATTAAAGACATGAGGCATTTCATCTTAGTCCACAGTTTAACAATCTTAACCTTCATAACATAACATAACCTTCGATTCTGAATTTTTGTTGCCTGTAACCTAAATGCATGAATGGTATATGTTACGGGCGACAGTTACCGCTTACCATCAGGTGGACTGTCTGCTCGTCTGTTACTGCGTAGAAAAAATATATCTCATTTAATCCGAATCACCACACCAGCCTTCCACAACGGACTCTTATCACAATATTCTGGGTCTGGGTCTGGGTGTTCTATGTATAATAAGTAAGTATTTAAAAAAAAAAAAAAAAGTATTTAATTAGTATATCAGTTATCTAGCACCCATAGTACAAGCTTTGCTTAGTTTGGGGCTAGATGGCGCTGTGTGAATTTGTCCACGAATATTTATTTATTTATTGGTTTATTCCTCATTGTATCCTCTATAGTAACCACACAAACTCCGTAGGGAGCGACTTTCATGTTTCTTCTGCCATGTTACCCAACTGTCACTACCATACATCGACCAAGAGTGTTGGAAAAGTAGTTTAGATTTAATACTGAACCAAACGGAGTTACGCAGTCAACTGCACCTATTACGCAACCGATCGTAACATCGTGTCACGAGCCTTCCTGCCGCGGCTCAAACGGCCGCACTCGGTTAGCACAAACGGCTCAAGTGTGTGAACTGTTACAACGTTATACATCGCTAATGTGCCTAATCGGAACGGGGTCACTCGCCCGCGTGGTGCAGCGTAGGGATGTTGGGACTACGAAATTACGGATACGGGATGTCGGACCCGGTTCATTGGCGCGTGGCAATCTCGTTATGCATTATCCTGGAAGTCCGTTTTAGGGCTTTGTTGCTGATGTATTGGTGGCGTGCTTGCGAAATCGATAATAAAAGTGATCGCAACGAGCTCGCCACTTGTTAGTTGTACCTCCGTTGGCGTAGCTAGGTTGACCAAGGTATTCGCCAAAGAATTTGGGATTGTGTAAACAGTCTCGGGAGCAGATTGGCACCCTGTAACGGTATATTAATATGTTATATTACTTTATTACGTATTCAATTCCGGATCAGTATCAACAATCAGTATCAAAATACAACAGTTTCAGACAGTTACGGAGCTCCATAACATCCCTGGTGCAGTCTCATGGCACGGTGCCGGGGTGGTGCGGGGTAGCGCCGGCAAGGGAGGGGGAGGGGGTATCGATTAACGCCAGCTGCAGTAATGACCGGACGGCCATGCGTCACTCTCGGCCTGTGACAGCCTCCGGGCGCTGCCGATGGGTCGTGGCAGGAGTCGCGAGCGACTGCTGTTACTTTTTAATTTTAATTTTAATAGACGGGTTCATAGCGGTAGGGTAGGGTAAGTGATGCAGTCGAAAATGGAGCATGCTGTCTAGCTTGGACTTGCAACATGTTATTCTGTGATAACTAAAAACTAGGTGGCAAAAACAAAGCTAAGAAACATATCAGTAAAACTGTCTTCAAAATGAAGGAAACTGCATTGAAATTGGTCCAGCAGTTAGAGTAAGAATAAGGACATTTATTGCCACAAGACACCAGGACATGACAAATAAACAAAATTAAAAATAATATAAAAAAAGGTAAACCATTGTCTTATGAAGGCAAGTAACTACATCAAGTTAGAGAGATACGATGCCGACACAAAGATGCATTTCAACTTCACACCCCTCTTTTTATGTCGGGGCTTAATAACCGACAGAAAATAGTCCGACAACCCCCGACCAAGTTTACATATATAAGTACTCCATTATTTTCTAAACTACTAATCAGATTTTATTGAAATAAAGAACCAGCTCGATTAAACTGCCTTTAAAATAAAGGCAACCTCAACGAAATCGGTCTGTCCTTTCGGGAGGCACGATGCCACAGACCGACACAAAGATACACGAAAATTTCAACATAACACCTTTCTTTTTTACGTCGGAGTAACCGATAGAAAACGTCGGAAATCCCCCTACAAAGTTTAATTGGCTCGATTAAACTGCCTTTAAAATACAGGAAATCGCATCGAAAGCTTGTTTGCCACCTAAGAGGTATAAAAAAGAACGGGTCTATCCGTTCCAAGCTACGATGCCACAGACAAACACATACCTCCAAACATACACGAGCAACAGATATACACGTCAAACTTGTGGCTTAAAAATGAAAAACCACAGTCTCCCAAGTAATATACCCGCCGGGCATACCGACACAGCTTCGACACTGTTATCCGCGCCAGGCTCCCCCTTTGTCCACACGCATCCGTAAGCCGGCCCCGAGCGCCAAACTGAGGGATCTCAGCCATCGGTATAGCTCCAGTGCATCGGCATTATGTAGGAAAGCTTCCGTTATGTCGCACATACATGAACCTGGCTACAGCTCACGTATATAATATAAGGACGCAGGCGGTTACATAAGCCTTAGCTGCGAGCCTATTGCCTTCACAGTGTTTGTGAGTCCTTAATCTGATGGAATGCCGAGTTGGTCAGCATTATAATGGGATTTGGATTTGGGATACTATTGTATTTGTACCTGGGCTAAAACAATTCCCTTTGACTTACATAAAGCACTGTTGAAAATTTAATAGTCCGGGTTGCTTGGCGGATTTTCGAATACGATTTTGAGAGAAATAACAGTTGGAATAGTTTACCCTGGGTGAGGCCGGGATAAGCGCTAGGACGATGATGATGAACAGTTGGAATAGTTGGCCGGGAATATTACTCAAAGTAGTATGAATTTTGAATTTCAGACTATTCGAAGATGGAACGCTGTGAGACCACGTCTGTAGGGTAGGCCGGTATTAAATTAAATAACATATTTTATTTTCATAATTCTCGAGACAGAGACTGAAACATCCACCCGCCTGAACTCAGGCTATCACATTTCACGACTTCCTCTTGTCTAAAGGAAACCTATCCATCCATCCTAGCACATCCATCTCTCGATTTCCGCCCAGACCGGCCTAGGTGATGCCGGAACGAACGCTATCTCGCCACTACTAGTATTCATTCATCTCATTTATGTACTCATTGCTTCCCAATTCAGTCCGTTTAATTTAGAAACGAATGAGTCCAAGACTAAGAAAAATGAGAATAGCAATGATTCTACCGATGACCGGCCATGTTGGATCTTCTTCTTTAGTCGGTCACACACTTCTAAGTATAGTGACTCTTCATTTTGTGAATTAACAGCCTCCATAGACTGCGTTCCGTCGCTTGGTGTTGTGCGGCGCTGACCGGTATTTCCAGCTTTTCGGAGATCTGATCCGACCATCGTTTTGGACTTTGGCCTCTCGGTCTTTTATCCTCTACTTTTCCTGTCTCCACCAGATGTTTCAGGTTTTCTCTACTCATCCGCACAATGTGCCAAAATACCGCACATTACACTTTCACTACACATATTATCGGGTTTGTTACCGTGGTAACAAACCCGATAATATGTGTAGTGAAAGTGTAGTGAATAACCACGAAAGTCTTAAAACCTATATTACCGCACATTACGTTGCAAGCAGGGCTACTTTGTAGACAGTCGCTGATTTCTTAAGTTGCTTACGAATCGAGACATTTGAGTGGTATGCCTGGGGGGGTCGGTACTTAAGCACTTTCTATTTAAGACGCTGTTACGTGAAAATAAAAGTAGGCTGAAAAAAATAGAAAATACCACCTAACGGTGCTTTTTTACGTACTTACCTTTGAATAATGTAGACACGGAACGTCGATCAGCGCGACTGGCACCAAAGAAACACAATTTCATTTCCACGGGTAATTCCCGCCAAACAGCCTATCACATTACCCAACTTCCTCCCGCCTAAACGAAACAATCCTTAGTCCATCTCTCTATTTCCGCCCATCGGCCCGTGTAATGCCGCCCGCCCGAACGCTATAACTCATAACCTTCCATAACTACGCTCATAACTAATGACAGCACGCGGCCGCCGCTAATGGAGCCTGGCCTTTCACAATACGGCCCGGATACCGCCGTCTGTCAATACAACCGGACAGTACGATCCTAGGCCGTACAGGGTGGTCCATAAGGACGGAAATTCTTTTCATGTAAAAATACTAACAATAAATGGGCTTATTTCCTAGTTTACATTGTTGCCTTAATTCTATCATGATCATATACATCTATTGAGCGACCCTAGTGGCAGCTTGCTAGCGAGACCAGTAGTTGAGAACTGGATGGGTGACCGTTTCGTACTTTGAAGCTAGTCTTACTTCAGCACTGCAACGAGCTGGCCATTCGTTAGGTGTTCTTCTTCTTCCTATTGGCGAAGCGAGGTTAACCGAGATCCTACGCTGGGGACTGGGGACTGGGGTGACATTTTACGGAAATGACGCCATGTCCCCTTCGCAGTCTTTTGGATTTCATGCAAAAAAAGGCCATACCGTTTAAGTCCGCGGTGCTGGATATGGCTTACAAGTATCATATGCACATTTATACCCCGTTATAATCATTATGAGTAAAACAAATGCACGTATTTAGAAATGTCATCAGTTTTGTCCAAGCTCAGGGTCACCAGTTTTGTCCAGCTACATAATAAATAGAACGTAAAGTTCTCGAGTTTCAAATATGCCACACACACACACATTTGCCGGGTATCCCGATTTGTATTTAGGATACCGCAGTTTGGACGACCCGTCCCAAACGCCACAGTAAGGTCAGGTGAAGGGTTCCGCTGTTTGGTGACCGGCGACTTACATTTAGAAATGGAATATTAAATTCGTTAAACTAACTCTTACCCTTTTGCCCGTTTAATTTCATGACGGTGAATTGTTTTCAGAAAGGAGGACGCCCTCCTTTTACGTTTTGGAGTTATGAAGCCCGATAGAAGTGGGTCAGAAGTGGGTGGTGGTACATCTACCATTCGTAGTCGCTTGCACGAGTCTGGGATGTCATAGTGGCATTGATAGTGGGGTAAAATCAAAATACTTGTACATTTCGGTAAGCGAAAAGCCTGGTATTTGTCATGATTTTTAGCTTATATTAAAAAATACAGGCTTATTGATTGCTTGTCAAGATTTTCTTCCCCTTTGTTATTACTTTTTGTAACTACCAATAAATGGGTAAATTTTTGGTACTTAAGTGGCAATGCCATCTGTTTTTCATCAACTAATTAGGCATTACGAGAACTGTTGGTCAGCCATTTTGTCGGCGTCCTTTGTGTAGTTGGTGAAAAGTGAAAACGTGTTTTAAACAATTGCGAATTCCTCTTTGTTACCTATCTGCATATTCAATTAACGGCAAGTAAAACTTGAAGTGTCTATACAAACTAGCGAAAAATTACTTTGTGTTGACTTAAAAGTAAAACCTATTTTCATGAAAATTGTACATTTGTATTTTTAAACATTTAAGGTTACATTTGACACACTAATTTAGATCCGCAAGCGAACCAAGGTCACCGACATGTCCCTGAGGACTGCCAGACTAAAGTGGCGGTGAGCAGAACACATAGTTCGAAAAACAGATGGTCGATGGGGCAATAAAGTTCTTGATTGGCGACCACGTACCGGAAGACGCAGCGTGGGTAGGCCTCCCACACGGTGGACCGACGACCCGAAGCCTCCCCAAAGTTACCCACGCCTTGTAAATATCACAGGTACCAGCTCGATGCGGAAGCCACAGGACTGGCCTTTGTGGAGATATCTGGGGGAGGCCTATGCCCAGCAGAGGGCTACTTTCGGCTGATATCAAGATGAAAAAAATTATCTCCTGTAGATTATTTAGCATATGTAGAATGACCGTTGCCATTCTACTTTGTAACAATTTTGTAACAGAGTTCCTCTTTGTATCGCTTCCTTTTTGTAATTTGTACAAAAGGTTTGATTTTGACCCTAGTATAAACGTGCTCTTAGTCGTGTTCTAGATTTCCTAATTGGCACACCGTGAATAACGGGTGCATACGGTTCATAATAGATGTAGGTACACGGATGCTGCGAAAATCGCATCGCTGCCAAATTTCATTTCAGTTGCCAAATGTGATTGTTGCATTTATGTGGAAATAGTTAATCTTTTTCCTCCACATACATTATATTGCATAGCATGATTTAACTGCAAAAGCATTTGTGAGTCACGCCATAATTTCAAGTATAACTTTTATAAGTTGCGACTAGTAGCGCCATCTGGCGTCAGCTATCCAAAGTTTTGAATTTCGGTATTAAATATTCTTATGTAAAAATAAATATTAACCCTTCAATTAGCTAGTCAACTTTATGAGTCATGATCAAATTCCGCAAAGACAAACTCGAGAAAACTTTGTGATTTCGTGAAAATTTGGAGAACTCGTCGATAGCACGTATTCAAATGAATACGTTGAACACTATTTGACGGAAATTGAAAATCCATTTAGCCACCATACCATTCTATAGGCAAAGAATAACTACTGTTTGAGGAGCTGGCGAACAAAAGGGCACAATTACGCTTCTCTCTTTAGTTTTAATCCGGAGTTTTATAGCCAGCTGAATACGAACCATAAGTAATTTCCAATCAAAACGGCAGTTAAAATTGCAGCCAAAGTTCGTTGTTTCGATTGCTATGAAATTATACCGTTTTTACCCACTTCTTTTTTTTACTCCTCCTGTAAATTTTGATTTCATATTTCGGTAGCTCCTCGTTTAATTTTTTCTCCCTTTTTTGGTTGGAAAACGATTGTTTGTGTAAATAGAGCCAGTAAGAGGCTATCAAATTATCGTTCCAAAAAAATTATTTACGTAAAATTGACGCGAGCCATACAAGAGCTCGATAAAACGAACTCGTTGTTAATATACCGAGCTAATCCTCGGAATTAATAATGCTCATTTCGAAGTAGCGAATGGTGAGTAAGTAAGAGTTATGAAGTAATTTCACAATTAAGTTCGCAGCGCCGGCTAATGTAAATTTGAACAAAGCGATACAAAGTTTGCGTAGAGCGGCAGTAGGGCGGCGAGGGTGCGGTGCGGGGCACGGGCGGCGGCGGGATCGCCTAGTTACCATCACGAGACGTTATTAGTAACATTATTGCGGAATGCTTAATACTTTCGAGGCAACAGATATTGAGTCTCCGTAAGCTGGAAAATAGGAAGCAGCGTATTTCATTGTTATATTTATAACACTGCAATCTTCAACCCGCCCCCTTCGTGGGAGAGGCCGTGAGTCCTGCAGTAGACTGTTATAGGTTGTGATGATGATATAACTAATAAATAATACCACCAAATCGTTTCATGTAAAATTGGTTTTCCACGCCTTGCATCCTGAACACGCTTTCACTATTAAAAATGTATAATTTTTCATGAAGGACCAAGTCTCTACCTTACCTTAAAAGGAACGTAGCTTGTGGCATTTGCTAGTGATTGCCTACCCCTACAGAATGATAGTGGCGTGATAGTGCACTGTAATTCTGGTCCTCGAAAAAATCATATGCATGGTCACCCCACCTGACCCATCTCTCAACGAATACTCAGCCAGTAAAATTCCCGTTATTGAACGCAAATTGTTTCCCAAAGCACTTTTCGCACCAATTCGTTTGAAATACTTTCAATGTCGGCGCTCAAAGGCTAAGTGAAGTGGGTAGTGGAGGCGGTGCCGTCGTGACAGTTATTGAGTTATAAGAGCCGGATGGCGGGCGCGATGTATCGCCTGTCAAATTGTCGTAACCCGAAGCCCCGCCCGCGCCACTAGCGCCCCGCTAGCTCCCCGTAAGACGCTAGACTACGAGCTAGCCAACACCTTAGTATAAATCAATTTCATATTTAAGGCTAAAAGGTCGAGAAATATTTTTCATACATTTAAAACTATTTTAATATGGTATTAGTTTGATCGGAGCTATACTCAAATATAATTCGAGTCAGTAAAATGACAATTGTTTTATGTCCTACGGTAGGCAAACAGGCAAGCGAGCCACCTGACGGAAACTGGTCACCGCTACACCGTGTGTCAAAACGAAGGTCTTTGACCAATGTGTGTTGCCAGTGATGACCTACGGAACAGAGACGTGGCCGCTCACTATAGGCTTTATAAGAAAGCTCACTGTCACCCAAAGGTCAATGGAAAGGTCTGTGCTCGGAGTCTGGTTGCGCGATAACATTAGAAATGAGGAGACCTGCAAGCGAACCAAGTACACCGGCATAGCCCTAAGGATTGCCAGACTAAAGTGATAGTAGGCAGAGTACATAGCTCGAATAACAAAAGGTCTATGGGGGCAGTAAACTTCACGAGTGGCGACGACGTACCGGAAGACGCAGCATGGGTAGCCTCCCACAAGGTGGACCGACGACCTGGTAAACATCGCAGGTACCAGCTGGATGAGGAACCGTACCGGCCTTTGTGGAGATCTCTGGGGGAGGCCTTTGCCCAGCAGTGGGCGTCTTTCGGCTGATATGATGATGATGAGTGAGTAGAAATCAGAGCCAATTTGAATGCAGTGCTGATATTAAGTTACGAAGAAACTCAACATAGACGAGAAATAGCGCTGCCGATATTTTACATCGCGTTATAGATACTCCCCGTCGTAGTGTTTATAATTCACATAATTAGTTCCCTCTCTCCAAGGTGTGTCGCATAAGATGTTATAAATTGATGCAATAAAGATATTACATACATATATACATGAAGCCTGAAAAGCTTTCCTGGCTATAGGAAGTCCCACGAGGGTATTTAGCACGTATGCCCTTAGGCCAGAGGGCTTGTGTTGTGATATAAAGGAAGCTGGAAGCAATAGTGTTGTTTTTAGTTTTTGTACTCGTGTCGCTTTAATGGTTGGTATTTTTGTTATGAATATTGGCTGGCGACAAGATTAAGGTAGTGAGTAGAGACATCCCAAGTTTGTTAGGGAATTATAAGGTAAATTGCTATTTGCGATAACATTGCGATGTATTATTGGATAGAATTAACGTGTATCAACAACATCGTAAAGAAACGTAATTGATTCTCAGCTCAGTTAAATAGTTATTGGTGTTGCTTTCTGAAATCTACCACGACACTATCGTACAAGAATAAAAATAAATGAATAACCAGATAAGTACGAGTAGGCCTCTCGCAATAAAGGATCCGAACTTACAAATTATAAACTATATTAAAAATATTTTATCCAACAAAATCTGTTCACCTGTTCAAATATTCAAGTTATTTAGTTTAAATTGAAAATGCAAATGACATTGTACAAAAAATACAGTTCAGGTTTACCGTCTGAAAATAAGCAGATAGGTAGGCATGTACTTATTGTGTATGATATTATATTTCAAATTTATCATTCTCACATAGGTAGAGAATTTTCCATAGGTTTTCACACTTCCGTAATTATTTACAACACTTTCATCGAAAATATTATAGGTTCTGCATAACCTCCGATTTTAATAGTGATGCGGGTTGAAAATCGATGTTATGTATTTAATATCATAAATGCACAACAGAAAAAAAAATCATTTAATTTAATTTTTCAGTTTCATTTGTTTAGTTTTATATTTTTATCGGTACTTACAGCTTTTACATTCTATTTTAATTTAAATACCTACTGTTGCAGAGTTTATTAAATTAAACATTTAAATCCAACAGAAAATGCTGGTCCATTTCTGGTCGCCTTATATGACTTTGGCATAATATACGCGTTACTATACCCACTCAATATTTTGAGCTATAAAGTACTGAGGTTGAATTCGAAATGCTCTGTGGTTCATTCAAATTAAGGACGCTAAGGCGGCTTTCACGGCGTGGATAGAGATGATGTTTGGGCTCGTTTGATGATCTCAATGACAGGACTCCAGGATCACTTTTCCCAGGTGATGATGCAATTCGGAAGGTAAAGAATTTAAACAAGTAAATAAATCAGTAAGTTACTGATTACGCATTACAAGGGATCACTAAATGACTGATCAGTACTAACAAAAATCTTGACGTAATATAAGTGAAAACCAATAACAATAGAGAACATTTTCCCAGTACTTTATAGTTAAAAAAAGTGAGTATAAGTGATGGTAAACGTTAAACGGAGCACAAATTTTGGTAGCATTACGATTCAATTGGCTATTTCTCCGACAGTGTGCCACTCGCGCTCGCCGTTCAATGAACACATCACCCCGCACGATATAAAGCATTTGCTACCAGAATAAGCACGCTGAACAATACCGATACAGCAAATTGCTCTCACTCACCTCGCAGTCTATTCCACGTGTTCGCAGAGAAACAAAGCGATTCAGTGTTATTGCTTTGTTGATGGAGCATCATTGAATTATTTGTTGAGGGCTCTCGTGTTGGAAGGGTCGGTGGTCCCACATGGGCCGTAATCGCCCGCAACCAAATTGCTTGGCGGGATATTCTCTTAAAGCGGAGATATTTATACGATATGAGGATCATGGCGTGCGTGAAGAGATGCACGGCCGCCTGGAGGGCGATTACGTGGTTACAGCGTTTGGTGGTGTCGTTTTACATTGGATAACCTTAGTGGTTTAGTTGGTTTAAATCTCGGGACGTCTGCCCATGTAGAAGTCCCGGGGTCAAGCAGAAATTAAATGAATTAATAAATGGATGATGGATTTTAAGTTCTGTTACGGGTATATGTAGGTATAACAAGTATATGTTAAAAGTACATAAGTAGTTTACTTTAGTAAGCACCAGTAACACAAGCTTTGCTTACTTTGGGGCTAGATGGGGCTGTGTGAATTATTCAAGCGCATTATATATTTATTATTATTGTTATTTTATTCGTTTATGATTTACACTAGTTGAGAAAGTTGGTTGATTCATGTCCGACACCATCACGAAATCCTGTCACCGCCGAATACATGGCCACTGGTGTCAGCGGCAGACCAGCAGCAGCAAAAATGAAACACAAAACTCTAGAACAGCTGGTAAAATTAAGTTAAGTAATAATTTGGTTATATACTTATAACCAATTATAACCTTGGTGTCCGGCGGAAGCCACTCCACCTTACGACTTAAACAACTATAACAACTATGTAATTATTCGGCAAATATGACGTGACACAGAAATGCAGAAAAACTATTACCTGTGTAAACCATATAAACCATGAACACTGCAATCTTCAGAGCACCTGTCAAATGTCAATATTGTGGATGTAGCAGCGACGCGCCATATTTTGCATGTAAATTGGCCGTATATCACTGTAATTTATCACTGTGCCTATAAAGCGCCCGAAACCGAATTAATTTTTGGAAAGGTCAGAGTTTGATCAACTCGCAGCGGTAATGGCTTGATTATTTTTATTAGATGTCAGCTTTCTGTTATCGCGTTGTGAGAAGATAAATTTTGGCAGATCTACCTACATGCTACCTTCTTGAACGGTCTATTGCAGAAGCGCTTATTTATCCATACTATTAAAACACTGTAAAATGGCCGTGTATATTAAAAATATTGCAGAAAAAATTGTTGAACTCGGCAATGTAGATCAGATTCTCAGGACGACAAATTCAGAGGTAGTCAGTTTCTTATTTAGTCAGATTCTGATTAGGTCAGGCGCGCTAAGGAACCGTTAAAGTAGAAACGTACAGAGCGCGGATTATATCAACGCAAGTCGCGTTATTCTAGCAACGCTTGTCAGACCCTCGTCAAACGTCAGATGGCAGCAGTTTATAGATCCACAAACACATATGCTGCTAAAATATGCGCCGCTTAAATACGAAAAAACTATTGTTCCATGAACACTAATTCCTACATCTAAATTTGACGGAGTTTTCGCAGTGTTCCAGTTAAAACCTAAGTCGTAATTAACCTCCCCGTACTAGCATTTGTACACTCGAGACGAGGGGTCATTTAAAATGGTCGTCTAAACGAAGTCGCAGGCGAAAGCTTTTACGAACATGACGTTCTTCAAATTGATTTTTCAAGAAAATGACCTGACTCGCCAGAAGGTTACTTCGGCCGTATTCGTTTTATCAGTGGTTTAGGTTTGTTATAGTATTCTAGAAAGGCATTTGACCACCATCTCACCTATGCGGCCAAAGGTGGAGCATGCCTGACTAGAAACAGCTTATTTCACTCTGGCCTTAAACGATTCAGTAGAGGAATTTCTCTCTTTGTTGGAAACTGGTTACGTAAGAGGAAATGTTTTACTATTATAAGCTTTTGTCTCTCACCAGATACGGCGCCGGAGCTGGTGTACACGTTCATAGAGCAGGCGCTGCACCCGGGGCCGGCGCTGGCGCTGCAGTGCGCGGCCGCCGGCGCGCCGCCGCCGCGCTTCACCTGGCTGCTTGACAACCAGCCCATCGATGAACACAACACTGCTGAGAGGTCAGTAAATCTATATTTTTGTAGAGGTAGTAGAGGTAGCAAACAGGAAACGGTTCTTCTGATGTTAAGTGATTACCTGAGTGTGATGCGTGACGTCGAATTCGTTACACGGAATCACGCGTCACTGATCTGACTTCCGTGACCCTGAATGTGTAACCTAACCATATTGGATTATGGTTAGGTTACACATTCAGTCGCCTAACTGCGCAGTGTGCATCACGATATATTCCTTTAGCGTAAGAGCATCGGTTAGTGTTAAAATGTACATAAGTCAAAAAAAAGAGTCATTGGTACATGGCGGCAATGGGGTTCGAACCCGGTACCTCGCGATACGAGTCGGAACATGTAACCTTGAGGCCACCAACACTCTTTCTCTATGTAGGTTTCACTATGTATGTATCTATAGATACTTAATTCTGTGTTTGTACGAGTTGAACGCTACTATAAATCAAAGTCCAACCGCCAAACGGAAACTAAAGCCTCTCTATGATAGGAACCGTCCTACTTGCTGCATTACTATATAATACATTACTTAGGTATTACTCTTGTTTTAAAAGATAGCGGTTACGTTGTAGGCTATTAAAATGCAACATAGTATAACCTCGTAAGTCTTGGCGTACTATATTTAGTACAAAATGTTACAAGAGGTTCAGACCTAAGCTTTTTAAAGAAAAGCAAGCGTAACTGCCTAACGTACTAAAAATAGTACAAAATATTAATTTACCCATTTTAGGGCTACCCATTTTCTAATGACAGCTCTGTAGAAGCAATTTGCTTCTATGGTCTATGACCAGTCGTATCATCATCAAAACGTGATGTCAGTTGTCACTGTCAGTGTCATTTTTTTCCAAAATGGCCGGGCGAGAGGGTGGACAAGAAAGACGTGTTAAGCTAATTTCATTAAAAGAATATAATCTTTAATTTTTTTCTCTTTATTTTATTAGTAATATTTAGTTGAATATATAAAGAATGTAATTAAAAGAAATGTTTCATTGAAATTCACATGGAAATTATCTGACATGCTTTTGAAATAATTTGTTCTTTATTTAGTATGTTAGGCTTCTGTTACATTAATATATCCTCAACATTTGTACTTTAAATAGTACGTTAGGTCTTGAGCTCATAATAAATACATAATCTATTTTCTTTTAAATTCTCAGTGAACTTAAATGTTAGCCTTACTAAATGATTCTGTTTTCGAAGATTACATATCAGAAGATACTTATGATACAAATCGACAAATTGTAATAGATTAATCCACTACGTCGTCAAATGAATCAGATCATGAATTAAAACACTAGGGTATAATGTCAACTACGACCTATGACGCGATGTTGGCGAAGTGGAGAAGAATGAGCAGGAAAGCGGACCCTGGCAGAGGCCGGGATAAGCGCTAGGACGATGATGATGATGAGTAACCGAACTTACATACAAAGAACAGGAAAGTGCTTAAATTTAACATAAGCGATTTATAATAATTATCGTCCAATTCAATACTATTTTAGTGAGCGACAATTAATAAGATTTGCAACCAAATTAGCAAAATGGTAAGTTCACCTAGATTAATAAAACATTGCTCCGTCAAATGTGGAAAATTGATTCGAAAATAAAGGTATTAAGGAAAAAAAACTAGATTTTTTTTTATTTGTTAGATCACATTACGTCCTAATGTACTAAAAAAAGTACAAAATAATTTCCAATACCGTCTTCATAAATTGGTTATAAATGCAACACACATACATAAAAAAATACATAATACTTGGTATTGTATAAAAAACCAATTAAATATGAAAAAAAATTGGTCGGTCTGACTCACTATTTTTATTATGTACTAAATATAATCCATTAGGTCTCTACACTTAAAACTATTCTAAACAGTCGGGACTTACGAGGATAACCGTTGTTACAATATAAAACACACATAATGGCCCCTACCGCATACAATGTGTCGTATTCTTGGGGCAGCAACGTTAGTCGCAGTTTCATATTTCAGCTTAAGTACCAGTCATCTCAGAATGTCTAAAAACTGAACATGACTCTTAATATGACTACCATTTAAAAGCTCGATATAACATTAAATGTATTTTCATCTCTTAGTATAAATGTGTTTCCATCGCCATAATTACTTAGTTATTTTATTTTGTATCGCCGCTGTAAATATAGCATTTTATAGACAATACACTTACATATACATGCACTTCTGTATTGTAAGTCAGTCTTCGACAAAAATCTTATCGTCATACGGACAGACAAACTGACTTAAGGCCCTTGTCGCATACAACAGCAACAATATCAGAAGTTATAAAAAGTTTTTCAACCTCAACATTTGTAGCTATAGTCTATGATCGCGTTTGCCCAAGTTTTGTGTACTAATTCGCATTACCATGCGCTATGCAATTGTGACAAAACACCCCTTATTTCTTTTCAGGACTGTTACCCAGTTCCTGAGCCCGTCTGGTGGCGGAGAGGTGGTGAGCTTCCTCAACATGTCGGCGGTGCGCGCGTCGGACGGCGGCCGCTACTCCTGCCGCGCCGCTAACTCCAGGGGCGTCGCTCAGCATTCCGCGAGACTGAATGTCTACGGTAAAATGTTTGAACCATATACCTATAACAGATCAAGCAGCATGTACTATTTAAATGGGCCATGCTTGACAATATTCCTGCGAATAGACTGACCTCAGTCTACTCGTGACAATGAAAATTAACAATCTATGTTACTATTGCCACGTTGTATCCGGCAGAGTAGCATTGCACTAACCTTTTCAACTTGGTATCTTAAGGCGGCTAGTGTTTAGAGTATGCAACGTTTTCCATTCGGTATTCTCCAACCCGCCCGAGATTACCTATAGCAAAGCCCTCCTCTGACATGGGCCAGTCCATCGGGCCATAAGCGTCACCCCCTACCTGGATAAGTCCGTTTAAGGGTACCGTTGTTTTCCCTTAGTTATGTTTGACATTTGATAAGAAATGGTCTAGTCCGGCAGTGGATTTTAATGTTACCGTTTATGTCTGTTTTACGCAGGTCCGCCGTCGATCCGGAACGCCGGTCCGGTGCGCGTGGTGGCCGGCGCCAACACCACCGTCTACTGCCCCTACTCCGGATTTCCAATCAGGTTGATGGAGGTGCATTTTGCTTAGTAAAACTATAAGTTTCCTTTCACTTTCATTTTTGTTTTTACTTTAGAGTATTTTAAAATCGCCAACATGATGGGGTGCAACTGCACTACTGACCTACTGAGAACCAAAACAGAAATATGACATCTGGACCTTCGGTTCAGTAACCAATTCTGTTGAGGGTGAAAATCATTATCATCATCAAAGATACTACCGGCTCCATTAGGTTAATGGAGGACTGGAAAACCTACTTTAAATTATCTAGTAGTGTGGGTAGACAAGCAGCTTCGTGAATCGAATTTGCTAGCCACTGGCTAGTCGATCTAAGAATGACCTAACGTCTCTCTGTACGACTGTAACAGCACAAAGAAGATAACTACCATTTCCCTGTTCCCTAGTGAAATCCGCTGGTCGCGTGGTGGTCTACCGGTAGGCGGTGGGGGGCGGTTGGCGGGGGGAGCGGGGGGCGAGCTGCTGCTCTGGCCGGCCGAACCCGCTGATGCCGGCGTCTACACCTGCCGGGTGACGGCATCGTCGGGCCAGTACGCGCAGAAGGATGTACAGATCTTTGTCAGAAGTAAGTATTTTTAGCTCGATACTAAACTTCTTTTTTTAATGGGTACCACCACGATCATACGACATAGCTCTAATTATTGCCAGACTGAAGTGGCAGTGAGCAGGATACATAGCTCGAAGAACAGAATGCCGATTGGAGCAGTAAACTTCTGAGTGGCGAACACGTACCGGAAAACGCAGCGTGGGTAGGCCTGCCACAATGTGGACCGACGACCTGGTAAAGATCGCAGATACCAGCTGGATTTGAAAGACACAGGTCCGGCCTTTGTGGGGGTCTTCTGGCTGATATGATGATGATGATGATGACCACGATCGTCAATCGCTTACCCTTATCCCACAGGGTCGGCATAATATCGGTCTCTTTTTCCATTTAACCCTATCACTGGTCATCTCGGTACTCACACCTTTCACCCGCATGTCGTCAGTACATCCATTTTTCGTACATCGGCCTATTGAAGAATTAGAAACTCAGACCCATAAAATTCAACGTCCTTCAATTCCTACCCTGTCGCAACAAACAAAACCTTCAAAAGCTCTCTAGCGTCTCGGAAAATTAAAAAAATCGAAAATTTAGTTGCTATTCCCTTCTATTTTTTTATAGATCCTCCGAAGATATCGGGCTTCTCATTCCCCACGGACCTTATAGAGGGCAGCTCGGTGCAGGTCCTCTGCGGAATCACCTCAGGCGACAAGCCTGTGTATTTCTCGTGGCTGAAGGACGGTCAACACATTCCATCTACCTTACAGGTAAATGCTCTATTCCTAAAGTCCTATAGTAAATATTGAGGTTCATAATTGTAAGACTGACTTTTGGTAACAGGTGCAAGAGAAGTCGTTGGATGAATTTAGTTTTCTGATATTTTCGCACGTGACGTCTCAGCACAGCGGAGAATACACTTGCGTTGCGACCAACCCCGCTGCTGAGGTCAACCACACTGCAAGACTGGCTGTCAAGGGTAAATTATGCTGATGATCATGATTCACAAATGACCTTGAAAAAAAAATTGCTTCAATTCAATGACAATTGTTTCTAATTTCAGTTGCTCCGACGTGGATATACGAGCCTCAAGACGTATCTTCGTTACTGGGAACACAGATACTAGCTCATTGTTCCACAAAAGGATATCCAGAACCCAAAATTACTTGGCTTAAAGGACATGGTACGTTCTATAACCTCTAATGTTCGATTAACACTTATAAATGGGACTTTTAACTGTGTTACTTGCTACTATTGAAAATTCCAGGGACAGGTGTAAATGACTTCAGATCAGTATCAAACCTGGACCTGCAGTTCTCAGTGCTGCCCAATGGCTCTTTGAGTATATCACCAGCAGCCCACCACCACGAGGGGCAATACATGTGTCGCGCTGAGAATGGAATAGGGCGGGGACTTTCCAAAATCATTGCTGTGTCTGTCAATGGTATGAATTTCAACTTAACTTCAATTGACTGTCCTCTTTTCATTTCCTATCACAATTTTCTCATATTTAATATTATTGAAAGCTACCAGATTGAATTTTGTTCTCGAAATGCATCCAATAGTAATTAGCACAGGACCCAATGTGTAAACTTTTATTGCCAGGAGGCACACGGTCAGACGGTCTGATGGAAACCGACCACCGTCACCAGGGCATCAGCAACCTAAGGGGAGCTGATGCGGTGCCGGCTTTTGAGAGTTAACAGATTTTGTGATTCAAATTTGAGAGCCAAACCACCCGCATCCTAGTAGCACCATATAGAGAATAATGTAGTGAAAAACCAATACAATGGTGTTTCAGAGCCCGCACACTTTGAATATTCGTCTCGAAACATGACGGTGAAGCGGACGGCGCAGGCTTCGCTGCAGTGTGACGCTCGTGGAGACCCGCCCATACAGATTCAATGGAGCCACAATATGAAACGCGTTGATCTATCTACTTATAGGTGAGCGTTAATTATAAAATGAAATCGGTTTGGTTGTTTGATGACGGGACAGAAGGGAAGGTCCAGGAAAACTGGGTAATTAGTAGTCAAGTCAAAAATATCTTTTGTTATAAGATTTTCAAAAATTTCATACAATATACGGCTTGGTAGGTTGAGGAAGGAAACATGTCTCTAATATCTGATAATGCCAGGTATCCGATTAGAGCAAAAAGATCGGAAAGTTAGCTACCTTCATGGCAATTTTTTTTTTGCTCGGTGGATTATATGATTTAGGAACAGCTTTTGACAATATTCAGTGGTGATTCAATTAACGTCAAATAATATTATAATTTTCCGGCAATATTTTCCAGAATATCGATGTCCGAGAAACGTTCTGAGAGCGGAGTCAGCTCTCAGTTGAGTATCAGCCACGCGGAGCGTCTCGACTCCGGCGTGTACCGGTGTCGCGCCGAGAACACTTACGGCCGCGACGAGCTGCTGATTTACCTGGCGGTTCAAGGTAAATGGAATCCTATCTAAGTATGCAAGTTCTTGAGTTCAGGCAGGCGGCAAGCTTGTTTGCCACCTTAGTGGTATTAAAAAACGTTCTTATCACTAACGCCTGATAAAATAAATTGGACGGAATCTCACCGCTTTCCATATAAACACAAACAAATATAAAAGAAACGTAGGAAGTGCTTCTCACGAGTGACTGATTACATTTTTAATGGTATGTTCCGGGCTTCCTACCGCGAAACTTTGTTGACGAGCAGCCCGATATTGTTTATATTGTATTTTATTACATTTTAAAATCAATACGACCATAGGAAGCAGACTTACAAAGTAAAGGGCCCATGGAAAACCTATGTCTAGCAATATACATCGCTATCGATTTCTATCGATTGATAGCAATCGCTATAGGCTATGTCAAAGTCTCGGGCGGCTAGAAATTCTGACTTAAACACCCTATGTAACACTAGACCTTAAAGTAAATGACCTTCCAAAATGTCCTTTTCCAGAATTCCCCGAAGCCCCAAAGGGTCTGCACGTGTCGAAGAGGGAAGCCCGCGGTGCAGTGATCGCGTGGAGGCGCGGCTACGACGGCAACGCGCGCGTGCGCGTGTACCGGCTTCAGTACCGGGTGGTGGGGGACCGCCATATAGCTGATAGGGACGACTGGACTCTAGCGCCGACTAGGGACGTGCCGGCGGACCGGATACATGAAAGGTTAGCTAGGAGGCCGATATATGATGACTTTTTGTTTGAAAACAGCGAAATCCAGTTGAAGAAGGAGAGAAGAAGAAGGTCGGAGAAAGTTTTCGTACATTCAAAGACGGAGCAGTGAATAGGAATTGTAGATAATATCCACGATTCAAAGATGTATGAATGTGGAAGAGGCGAAAGAGGTGTGTCATCGTAGGTTGTGGCACTTGATAGGCTCTGCCTACCTCTATGACATACGGACGTAAGTCTGTATATATGTATGTATGTATGCAAGAGCGCTATGTCAATAATGGGATGTGGTGTCTCAGTTTTATTAAAGTATCTCCAATTAACAATATACCTATTCCGATAACTACTGTTAGGATTGGTAGTTTTCAAAAATGGGCGACTACGCTCGCGGCTTTACACGTGACCACTCAGTCGATTACACTTGCTTGTATTGCCTACACGTGTGTTTAACTTAGCCGATTCCGCCTAGCAAATGTAATTAAGTCAAAAAGTTTTGTAATTTTCAATGGTACTTAATAAGTATTTTGAATTTTATAGAGATGACCTAATAGAGCAAGGCCCAGAAGTAACGTTGGAGTACAAAGTGGATGGTTTGCGCCCTGCTACAGCCTACGCCCTGAGGTTATCAGCGGTAAACGCTATCGGAGATAGCGATTATTCCGACCCTGTCATCGTGCAAACATTGGAGGAAGGTAAGCAATACAATTTTTTTAATGATACATGGTATATGAAATACAGAATAAGATTAATGATAATTATTAAATTCCAGCCCCATCAGAGACACCACATAACGTGCAAGTGCAAGCGACTGCGCCTGGGGAGCTATTAGTGAAGTGGCAGGTATAAATAATCTTCTGAATTATAATTTCGTTTTCCAAATTTTTTACCCCCTGTTATTGTACAACTCATTATAGAATGCGGTCTGCATAAAGAAGTGAAGAACCTACTATACCACAGAATACCTATGCTAACGTTAACTATACGTGAAAGTTGAACTAAATCGATGTAGTGTTGCCCAGTGTCTGTTTATGCCTTTGTGGATGACATAAGTACAAATTTAACTATTCATTTTCTACATAGCCGACGAAACAAAAACGATATAGATACAAATTTTCAGTATACCGCGCGCGTTTGAGACGAAGACTATTTCGAGGAAATCTATCCAAGAAAGTCGTAAAATAAACGTATCCTTTCTCATCAGAATTTCTGGCAAAAAATCTTATCCATCAACCAACAGCAAACACCCTGCACAAAGACCAACAAAACAATAAATCAATTAACGCTCCATATTATTGACCCATACCAGGCACCTCCCCAAGACTCGTGGAACGGCGAGTTGCTAGGCTACGTGGTGTCCTGGCGCGCGGTGGGCGGCACCGAGCCGTGGCAGGCGGTGTCGGCGGCGGGCTGGGGCGCGGCGCGCGCTACGGTCGCCGCGTTAAGGCCACATGCGCACTACGAGCTGAGAGTGCAGGCTTTCAACGCCGTCGGCGCTGGACCGCCGTCGCCGACGCTCACTGCTACTACTTTGGAGGGAGGTATGTTGGGCGTTTATTATTGGCTGTGGAGGCGAACGAATTACTGAATGGGTCCCACCTAACGCAAAAAAAAGACGTCTCGCTAAAATGGTGGCACGACGAATTAGAGGCATATATGAAAGAGTGGAGAGACCTTCCTTCCTTGCAGTGGCCAGAAATATACCGACGGGTCCAAAAAAGGGAGCATGAAGAGACGGCGCAGTTAATGGGTAGAGGCCACCGTTGTCCGAAACTTCAACAAACAAAGGGGACCCGATGCTATTGTCGAAACCCACAGTGCAACGGAAAGACCTCGGGAGGGAGAGTTCCGATCTTTCTACATCTTGCATGGGCGCTCGCGATGCACGTATGGGCTGAAGGTATTAACCACACCAATGCGTCTCATATTTATACGTCTGTGGCAAGGGTCACTGGTAAGTACGGTGCGACATCCCTTATGACTCTGTCATTGTGACCGAGAGGCAGGTAAACCATCGGAAGGCGCTTAGATAAATAGGAAATCCGCGGTACCGCTTTATGATAATGGCTACGACTATATACGGAAACTTGCTCTATGAATTACCATCACTCGTGTCAAATATTGTCATGTTTTAATGGTATAGCGATATATCCTATTCGACACCAGCACGAATGCGTGGCCGGCAGCGACCACTGTTCATTAGGTGACCCGCTTTACTGTATGTATACCGATTGATCATACCTGTATATGTCCCCAGTGCCCGAAGCGCCGCCGGAGCGCGTCCGCTGCGAGCCGCTGTCGGCGCAGTCGGTGCGCGTGTGGTGGGAGCCCCCGCCGGCGGCCGCGCGCGGCGGCGTGCTGCTCGGGTACGACATCATTATCGAGGTGGGTTCTCTTATGCTGGTTACTGCGTGACAAGCGGCATGACAAGTGACATGACGAGAATAGACTTGTCAAGCCAACTGACCATCTTTGGAAATAAATTTTAGAGGACGTCATGCCAAATGAGCGATATCGAGCTCAATTTTGTCACGCCACTTGACATGGTGTTTATAGTAGGTATCACTTGCTAATGTAAACAAGAGGTTTTTGAATTATTACTTAATACGCTGGCTCCAAAGACGTTTATTTATTTATTTATTCATTAGGTTTACCAACAGTTTATACACTACATGAAAATCTTATAGTATGTAAAGTACAGCATAAATCTAGTTTTAAGTGTAAAACCAATGATAGGTAAACACAGCATGCGTTTACAATTAATTGTTATCACAAGTGTGTATTACTATCATAAGCGGTTTTCTTTCACGTGGACCTCTATAGGTCGCTCAGATCCTTCAGCACTTTTTTCAGCCAATGGATTTCTGAAGAGTGAAAAAAGGAACACACGCTATTAATTTAGTATTATTCGTCAGCGTCTGGAACGCTAGGATTGTGTACGTCACGATAGATGGCAAGGCAGGTTGGCGAGCGGTGCATTCTGAAGCACCAAACGTGTAGAGATTTGATCTTTTGACTAACTAAACGATCCCGAATGATTTTTCAAAGATACGTGAATTTTGCTCTCCAACGAGCTCTTTCTACAACCTAAGTGAGAGTCACTACATTCCTTCCCTCAGACCGTCGGGCAGCTAGACTCCGTGGCGGAGACCCGGCGCTCAGGCGGGCTGGAGGCGGTGCTGGGGTCGCTGCGGCGCGCCGCCAACCACTCGCTGTGCGTGCGCGCCGCCACCGCCGCCGGCGCCGGGCCCGCCTCCGAACCGGTCTACTGCGCTACGCATGAGGACAGTACGTGTATTCATTGTCTATCTAACGATGTACCTGACGCGCCGATTTATTATTTTGTATTTTATTATAGGGCCATAAGGTTTAGTTAGTATATTATGGATATTTACCGGGAAATTTGCTCGCCACTTGCCCTTTTTCTAATTTTCCATTTAAACACAAACTAAGAAATTTTTAAATCTTTAATTAGGCAAACAAAAATACTGAATTTTTTTTTTTTTATGTCATACGGTAGGCAAACAGGCAAACGGGCCACCTGATGGAAAGTGGTCACCACTGCCTATAGACATTAGTAACACCAAGAGTATCGCTAATGCGTTGCCCACCTCTATAACACGTTGCTCTGGCAGCAAAAAGCAAATGCCACTCCACTGCCAAAGCCACGGTTCCCCAAATCCCCACCCCATGGAGCACTGGAAACCTTACTCACCGGCAGAAACACAATACTATTTAAAAGAGTATTATTTAGCTGCGATATTCTGTAAGGTACTTCCCCAGTCGGGCGGCTCCAATTCGAACGAGATACCCCGCTATGCCCTACCTCTCTTACGAAATACGGAATACAGTCGAAATGATGGATGATATATATCACAGAAAAAACTATTTTAACAAGTGTGCTCCATTCTTGTAGTCCCTTAGGTCAGTATTCGGTGGCGATAATTCAATAGCGTCATGTATAGTTCTAGTGTCGCCACCAGATGTATTCGTCATGTTCACCTCTATGTTAATGGCACACTGTAGAATGGAACTAACGATATGAATTACATTCTACAGCATCATTATTTGTTATCAGTTCCAGGCCCACCAGCTGATATCAAAGCGCTGGCGAACTCCGAAGACTCGGTGATAGTGAGCTGGTTGGCGCCGGTACAGAGGAACGGACGTATCAAGCATTACACCGTGTACAGTAGACCACAGAGGTATGTATTAGTACTCATTCTTATGGCTATTCTTCTATTAAATTAACATTCCTAACTACTATTCTACATGGCTTAAGTTATACGGTAGAATGTTCAGTTGCTATCATCACAATAATTGTCACTAATTAGTTGCCCATAGAAAAATAATAGATACCCTAATATAAAACGAATTTGATGCGATCCAATTCCTCCACAAGCTACTGTATACAACGGTAGATACGTTTGTCATTATTGGTTTATTGCTGGTGTGACCTTTTCAACTCCTGGTGTTATTTTTTTTTATACCACCAAGGTGGCAAACAAGCTTACGGCCTGCCTGATGGTAAGCAGTCACCGCAGCCTATGGACGTTTGCAATACCAGGGGCATCACCCACGCGTTGCCGACCCCGTAAAAACCTTTTAACCACTTTCTTGAAGAACTCCATGTTGTACTCTCTAGGGAAAACCTCTCCAGGTAGTTTATTCCACAACCTTAGTGTGCGTGGGAGAAAGTTCTTTTGGAACCGCACAGTTCGCGACCAATTTGGCGTCCTCCACCAACTCCAAGGTTAAGCAGTGCTCGCTATGTCCGGGAACTGGATGGGTGACCGTTTCGTACTTTAAGGCAAGTCTTACTTCAGCACCGCAACGAGCTCGATACTCGTTAGGTGTGCCTCCTAATACCAAAAGCAAGGCTGACTAAGGTCTCCCGCTGGGGAACCGGAGACTTTTTGAACAGTTTAGGGTCCCGTAACGGTGTTTATTAGTTTTATTTATTTACTAGCGGCCCGCCCCGGCTTCGCACGTGTAGTAAACCTTAACAAATTATACACCTGAACCTTCGTCATGAATCACGTTGTCTAAAACCGCACTATGTAGTTAGTGTGTGAATACCGCATGAAAATCCGTTCAGTAGTTCTTGAGTTGATCGCGAACAGACTGACAGTAAGACACGGCGTGGGACTTCGTTTTATAATATGAAGTAATTATATTATACTTAAGTATGTACTGAGTAGTGTCCCGTTACAAACAGGACACCATATTACGATCACAAAAGTTCCAACCGTCTCCTCAACCATTTTAGAGGGAAGGGGCGACCCGGCTGCTGACGGCCGTATTTCTTGACATTGACTCCCCTCCCGTACGTACCCCGTGCTGCCTAGATAGCCGAGCGGACTGAGCGGCGAACACGCGACTTTATTCTAATATTCACATTTTTAAACTCGTGATATCTTTCGAATGGAATGTCTGAATTGAATAATTCAAAAAGTTATATGAAGATATTGAGGCAGTCGTGAATATGAAGTAATTGATTTTGATAAGGATTAATACCAAGGTACAAATAAAGAGCGTTTTTTAGCGGCGGCATTTTAATTAAATTTTGAAAATAAAAGAACACTTATTGTGACGTAACTATAATAGTTAGACATATACTGTCACATTTTTTGTAGATAATGATGTGTTCTGCAAAGTCGTAGTACATTATTTTGTTCTATCATCAATAGTTTTCGCAGCACACGCGATGTTAGGAATTTTTTGGGTATTTTTTTACACCTTGGGTTACATTATTGGAGTTTTATTAATGATCCGTTATTTTTCAGAAAATATAATATAGCCTATGTCACTCCAGGAAAGTGTAGCTTCCCAACGGTGAAAGAATTTTTGAAATCGGTCCAGTAGTTTCGAAGCCTATTCATTACAAACAAACAAACAAACAAAAAATCAAACATTTCCTCTTTATAATATTAGTATAGATGATAATGATCATTAACTTTCGTAACCACTCCCCAGAAGCGGTCAGCAATCTCAGCTTATAGTCCCAGCTGGTCCCGTCTTGCCCGGGCTGGGAGGGGACGAGCAGCAGGCCGAGGTTCGAGGTCTCCGCGCGCAGCCGTACGAGTTCTGGGTCACGGCCGCCACCGCCGCCGGCGAGGGGGAGATGAGCGCTGTTGTCGCTAGGAAGCCTAATGGGAGAGGTATGACGCTAGTAAAAGGCTGGGTTGTGAATGGTTGTGAGGTACAGTGGCAGAGCACAAACACTTCCACTTACAGCTTAAAAGTTTACTAATGATACAATCTCCTTGATAAACTAAGAAGAAGAACAGAAGTAAGAGTTTGTTAGTCGACTTGACAATAAATAAATCGTTTATGCATAAGTACGACAACACATTACAACTATTACAATGTTAATTAAACATAAAAGTCATTAGGGCTGCCACAGCTAACACTGGCTCAGCTGCATCTTCAGCAGAGGACCTTAAGCGGCGCAAGTATTGATCCGTAGGTCAGTGTTATTTATTTGCTCCGTTGAAACGTTGGAACCTTAAGACCCTAGTGCTAAAAAGGTTTTCCAAGATACATATTTATTTATTTCTTCAGGAAACAAATAGTCTAAATAAAAAATAGAAAACAAAAGCAATTAACTTAAAAAAATGCTCACACAAAAATAAAGATTATATTTAACTATAATTTCCCCTCCAGCCCCAGCCAAGATGGCGTCCTTCGGTCGCCGCGTGGTGTCCGCCTCGGGCTCGCGGCTGCGGCTGCCGTGCGCGGCGGCGGGGGCGCCGGCGCCGCGCCGCGAGTGGGCGCGCCGCGGGGAGCCGCTGCATCACGACCCGCGGTTCGCTGTCGAGGGGCACTACCTTGTCATTCATAGTAAGTGAGGAGCTCCATCCTGATCCATGACAAACCGTTTCAATCCATCCCAATCGAATCACATATATTCCATTTTATCCTAATTCGTTTCAATCCAGCCCAATCTATCTCAATCAATGCTAAACCACCCGAGTGGTACTACCTCGTCATTCGTCGTAAGCGGGGATTAGTGTTCCTGTATATGTTAATCGATAGAAGAACAAGCGAGACACCTAATGGAAAATGGTCACCGCTGCCTATTGACACTAAGAACACCAAAGATAAGCGTAGGCATCCTCACAGTGACCATACAGTGGGACAGTTACCACTTTCATATTATAGTGTGTTTCATTATAGCAAACAAAACATCGATAAATAATCTATTACGGTACTGCTAGATTGCACGGTGACCACGAAAGATCTTCACCACAAATCCACTCTCCGGTCTGCCTCGCCAGCTACTCTACTTTCATGATCAAGCTCTGAAACCCTCAAATATTTCCCTCCAGACCTGGACCGCACCTTATCCGACAACTACACCTGCACGGTTCGCAACCCCTGGGGCGAGGAGTCCGCCCGCTGGGAGGCGTTCGCGGTGTCCGCGCCGGCCGCGCCCGCGCTGCGCCCGCCCGCCGCCAACGCCGCCAGCATCGCACTGCGGTGGGACGACCCGCCCAACAGGCCGTATCAGCCTGTGCACGGTATGTAAGACTGTAAAGAATAGAAGTTTCAGACAGCAGTCTCGGTAGGTAAGGTTATACTCTTCTTTAGCTCTTGAACTTATAATTTGTCCTTTGTATGTAGTAAAGGCGTGCTAATTTAGCCAACCCAGATCCCTCCAGAAGTCTAGCTCTCTTTGGACGTTAGCAGATCTCTTAGAGAACGTGAAGTGAGTACTGAACTGTGGTCCTTTAGTCACATACAGTCTAGGACTACATGGGCTTCCACATAGGGCTGTTTATGGATCCGATTGTGAACACAACAGAAGCAGACAACAGGCTTTCACCCGCCTAAAAGATCATGTCAGTAAGAGTAATGCCTCTTAGGTAGTAATTACAAGCGGTATTTATTCAGTCAAGTGCGTGATTTAATTTAATTTATTCTAAGTTAGAGACAACAATTGTTCCAACAACTTCACCCCCCTCCCCAGGCTACACGTTGCAATGGCGTCGCGCGGACTCCCCCGGCTGGCACTCGCTGCGGCTGGACGGGGGCGCGCGCGCGCACGCGCTGCGGCGGCTGGCGTGCGGCGCGCCGTACCGCGTGCGGCTGCGAGCCTGGAACGCGGTCGGCGAGTCGCCGCCCAGCGAGGAGCTGCTCGTGTCCACTAAGGGGGGGCGTGAGTATTTTCTGTTTTATGATAGACATACCGGTACGCGAGTTGCGGGAATCTGATGGAAAGTGGTCACTACTGGACATCAGCAACAGGGTATCACCAATGCGTTTCCCACCTTTGACATTAAGCCCCTTCACTACCAAAGCCACAGCTCTTGAAACACAGGCTTGAGTTTCAGCTTTCTACTATCTTGTCTCTTATATCTTGACGGGCATCAGGACGAGGGCATAACCTCTTATATTCTCTCATAGTCTCTTCTGTGCTACATTATTATAGTTCTATCAGTAATCCCTACACTATGTTTTCGCAGTCTCAAAACCCGCTGCCGAGAAAGACCTGATAACAGCAAACAGCAGCTGCGTGCGGCTAAACCTGCTGACCTGGGACAGCAATGGGTGTCCCGTCTCCCAGTTCCTGGTCTCCATGAGGAGCATCCAGGAGTCTGCTTGGCGCTCGCAGACTGTCGCGCCGGGAACCCAGCCGCTGGTGATCTGTGGGCTGCTGGCAGCAGCATGGTATCAGCTGAAGGTGGTTGCTACGAGCTCAGCGGGCACTACGCCGGCGAATTACTACTTCTCGACGCTTACTGAGGGCGGAGGTAGTCGTTTTGTGATTTTGAAATCTTATTTTGGTTATCTCAACCTGCAAACTATTTCTAATTTTGTGTCTCGTTCACTGAATTGAACAAAAGTGCTAGCTACAGTTATTGAAACTTAGGTTTCGCTGAAGATTAAGCAAGATTGTTTAGAGTCTGCTTTTAACCTTTAGTCTCCACGTCATACAGTTAGTATTTCCTCTATAGTATCCAACAGAATGATTTGATAGCTTGTATGTTGCCCTACCATCACAGGGCGTATCCCAGCCCCTGCGTCGTTCCCGCCGGACGGAGAGAGCCACGGCGAGCACTCCACCGCTATCCTGGCGTCCACAGGCTGCGCTCTCGTAGCCGCGTTGCTGCTGCTGGCAACCCTAGCTTGGAGGAGGAGGTAATTACCACGTGGTTTAAGAGTTGGGTATTCAGTCTTGGGGGGGGGTTGGGTATTCATCATCATAATCTGACATAGACTAGTTCGGCTTCGTAAACCGTCTCGTTTATACTGAAAAACACCAGAAACTCAAAGAACCAGAATCGCAAAATGTCAGGAACGTTTCAACAGTAACGTTGTCAGTAACGTTCCTGACAACAGCACGCATGTGAGTAATTACGAAACGAAAATTAACAGGTACTACTTTAGGCTGACTACTTAGTTACTTTTTGCTTGAAAAAGAAATCCATCCTAAGACACTGTCCTAATTGGCAACCGTCCTGCGACAGGCGGTTTTGAGGTTTGCTATTGGTCGGGCGAAGTCCGTCGTACAACCATGGTCGCACGACCGTTGCCAATTAGGACAGCGCCTTATGCTTGTCACTCATAATTACTTTGTCAAGTAGCATGACAAAAATAGACTTGATCCCGATCCCGCCCATTTACTCCACATACGTCAAGTGGCATGACTACCTTCCATTTTCGAGCGGCATGACAGTGACTGGCCAGACTTACAAACTTAATCATTACTCTTCGCTCTTCAGGAAAGGATATGAGCAAGGCGACATATGCGAGCCGGAGGAGAAGTCCGTGGAGAAGCGCGATAACCGGCGGAACTGCCAGCAGGTGTACACCTCCTCGCCGATCAAGCATGGCAAGAAAGACCAGCAAGGTGAGTTTACTGTGGTCTAGTGGTCAAGGTCAGTGCTAGAGGGGGTACTGTACAGTGACGTCTCGCCACTAATGCCGTCCATGACGTATGTCGAAAGATCGCCATAAAGGCCGATCCTATGCTATCCGCGTCCAGTCGCGTCCAACAGATATTACAGTACCCATAATTATGACACCTCGAGCTTTTTGGAAAAGGAAACAATATGAACCCCATAATTTCTGTCGGGTAAATACACTGAGTAACTATTCTATAAAATATTACTCTCTTTTGGCTGGGGGGCTGCCGTTATGTCACCTTTCATCCTGTTTTGCCAGAATGTACAGCGACGACCCAAAGAGCCAGTGAGTTTTGACACTCAGACATCCTCCA
This sequence comes from Blastobasis lacticolella, assembly GCA_905147135.1. Taxonomy (NCBI): domain Eukaryota; kingdom Metazoa; phylum Arthropoda; class Insecta; order Lepidoptera; family Blastobasidae; genus Blastobasis; species Blastobasis lacticolella. The sequence continues at coordinate 20,378,910 of LR990049.1, read as the reverse complement.
GCTATGCAATAAAATATCTTGGAACCTGTAAAAGATTGGACAAGGATACATAATGGACTCGACTCCTCATCAAAAATCAATTAGGCTGTCAGTTCGTAAGTCCATCAAGAAACTCAATCCAAACCCGCTTCCAGAAATGTACGAGATCAGTCCGTACGCGACGTTCAGCATGGCGGGCGGCGCGACCGGCGCCACGGCGGCGGAGTCGAGCGGCACGCTGCGCACGTTCGGGCGCGCCGAGCCGCCGCCGCTCGCCGCCGCGCCGCCTAGGGGGAAGCATCGCTCGCCCAGCAACTCAGGTACATATTTATAGATTTTTTTTTATGTTATACGACAGAAAAACAGGCAAGCGGGCCTTCTGATGGAAAACCTCTTGAACGATCCCATGTCATAATCCAAAGGAAACACTGTGGCTGGGAGCTCATTCCACAACCGAATCGTACGAGCGTATTTATTCATAGTATTAAATATTCATAGTCATAAATGTACTTAAAGCTCACGCCTTTGTTCCATAGGAGGGGTATGCCGAGACTATGGACAGCCACTTTGCTCTGACACAACTCCCTTGAATATATCCCCAACTCTTTTCATACATCTCCTTTCATTCTCCTTCATCTCTGGTATTTTTTGTATATTTATTGCATTGAGACTACCGATTCTTCTGATAATTCTGATTCTTCCAATTCCTGCTTACAATCTTTATCGAATACAAGCGACTCGCCCCGGCTACGCACGAGTACCAAACTTCATAAGATCACCCGCGTCTTTGCCTGAAAATTTCATCAAAATCTGTAGAGCCGAGTAGCAAAATAAAAATATTAATCTCTGTAATTGTTTCCATTCGCAGACGAGTACACGCTGTCTCGCGCGATGACGCTGTCGGTGCGCCGCGAGCACTCGGACTCGGAGTCGTCGGGCTCGCCGTGCGCCGACTGCGCCGGCCCCTACCGCATGCCGCAGCCGCCCGGGAAAGGTACGCTAAGGACCTGGCAATTAAGGCCTCAAGAGGCGGGAACGTCCACTGGTGACACTACAAGTAAACCAGTACAAGATGAGCTAGCGTATCTATAGACGCGCATAATAATGTTAGCACCTTCTATACTGGTTTTGGTAGGTAATAATTTGGTAGGTCCTCTGTACAAGACAGGTGATGAAACCGCTTCCGCTCTATATTTCTGTTAGTTTCGAACAAAGAGAATGTCCTGTACACCGGGGAAATCACATATTATTATCTTAAACAGGACTCACACGCAACGTACCTTTTCGATTTGTTTTCCCGACGTTTCGGTAAGGTTACACCCACCGTGGTCACAAAAAGACTGCAGTGGAGAAGTGACAGCTTCGGTGATGCGCGGGTAGACTTACTACCCTGACATAGAATTCGTACATCTCGTGTGAGTCTCGTTTAAAATAATAATATAACGAGGAAATCTTATAATTGTGTGAACAATGTAAATAAAAGACGGGTCAAATGAAATGAAATCAAAATGTTGATGATTTATTTATCCCACACAGAAGAAGTGTTCCGTGCGGTGACGGACTCGAGTGCGGAGTCAGCGGCGGAGGCGCGGCCCGGCTCCGCGCACTCGCTCGTGCCGTACGCGCACTCCCCGCACGCGGTGCAGGCGGCGCACGCAGCGCACGCAGCGCACGCGGGCCACGCGCGGCACGACAAGGCGCGCCGCCGCCCGAGGAGACACCATACGCCCACTAGCTCAAGGTGGGTGAGATTTAAGTGGTGCACTGTCCACAGATAATTGTAGCGGCATTGTCTTGTGGTCTGTGGACAGTGAACCTGTTAAACCTCAATTTTTTATATTGTCAATTTCCATGTCATACTAGTAAATGCCAGAGATAGGAAAATAGGATAAACAGGTGTAGGGAAACACAAAGTGGCATTATTTGTCCTCCCTACCCACGCCGCCAACGCCAATGTCTGGCAGAATTAGACCATATCCAAATATGGCCGGCAGAATCGCCAAGGCCAAGTAGCAGATAACACAAACAAGCTGATGTATTGATGCAAGAGGCACGAAACCGAATGATATAAAAGGTTCATAAGCAATGACGTTATAATGTAACATTATTGGTATAATAGTCGTCATCTAGCAGTAGGCATCCTTCAAATTACATGACGACGCCAATAATTAACATTAACAATTTTAGCTCTTTTAGCTAAGGTCATTATAAGCCAATTAAATAGATAAAAATTCTTGAACGTACGTTATGAAAAGTTCTTAAAATCTTTGTTCATTATTATTTCAATATTACTACCGCCCCAAGTAGCGGTCAGACTCAGCCAGACGGTTCTACAAGATCTACCATTACAGCCATCTAGCGAAAGTAGTCAGTTATACTAACATATCGCGTGAAACAGAGACTGTACCTGAAAAACAGTCACTCTGCAACTTGGGCCCCCGCACCAAACGTAGTTCTAAGCTAAACGTAGAGATGGCGTCACACAGGACACAGTACAAAAGGGATGCTCATACGAGAACATCAGTCTGGTTGCACCACCAACAAACTACAGCTTTGTAGGCGGTAAAACCAGATTGGGAAAATGTTAATATATAATATAATATTTTTATTTATTTATTTATTTATTTATTTGCCAACAGATTTACACTTTTTGGTACATTAAATATTACATGAAAAATAGTAAACACTTAAATGTAAATCCAATAACAGGCAAACTTACGTTCACAGTAGAATCGATCGGTCTTAATTAAAAAATAAATCTATATCTACCACCACTAAAATTCAACAACTAAATAATGATTGTTAGTATAAATGGCAAGAAGACGTATTTAGTATATAATATAAATATTTTTTATATTGTAATAAAGAACAGTGTAGTATGTCAGCACAATTTTCGAAGTTACATAGTTTGTTATGTTCCCTGCACAGTCTATAAACTATTTCATTACTACCTACATTCGTTCCGATACTTTTAAGTGCGAACGGTCTAAAATTAATCAATCTGGCATTGCGTCTAGGCACAGAGAAAGATACCATGTTCAACAAGTATGGGCAGTCGATTAACCCCCTTACAATTAACATTTATTACAGGCAATAAGTTTACAAGTTTTATACTACGTATACAAAGCCCATATATTGTTAGTAATAAGTACTATTAAAACTAAGTGTTAATACTAAGTCTAATTTTACTTCATAATTTCCTTATTTACCCCTGTTTCTGGTCCCAGTAATATCCTAACGGAATCGTAATCACTGAGATCGGTCGTTGTTAGCCAGGGTATGTTAATGCGCTTGACATATTCTCCGTCCTCGTTAAACCTGCTGTCAGTTTATTTGCAATAACCCACCATAGCATCTTGCACAATAATGGTATCCCATGGAGACATATACCTTAGAATATGCACCTAAGTATTTAAATTACCTACTCGTTTCTTTTCCAGGTATCAACAACGACAAGAACAAGAAAGGAGAGACTTCACGATACACGTATAGAACACGAACTCAAGACAATAAAGACTGCTTAAAGCAAATAAAAATAAAGTATTAATTGTTACAAGACGAGTTATCGTTTTAGATACTTGAATATATTATTATAGTGAATTAGTTATAAATACATGAATAGTTTAAAAAAAGATTTTTGTAAATAATTTTTATCCTTTTTATACATTCGATCTAATGTCAAGGCCTATTTGGAAAGTTGTATTTACTTGCCTACGTCGAAGATAAAAAATTGAACAAAATTATTCCTAAGAAAACCAATTTAATTTTAATAGAAAGTAATAAGTATATCATTTATAGGCGATAGCATTGTTAACAGATAAAGTGTCAGTCATATCTTGGATTCTAAGAATAACTTAAAAACCTGTTTTCTTTTATGATAAGCACAACACATTACCTTAGAAATAAGATTATTGCTATTATAAAGACAATAGAAATAGGTTACCATATATCTTTTTTTTAGAAAACAAAAATAGTAAGAATGCAGGTCTTGCTTGTAACTGAAATAAACACAAAAAGGTTATCATCAAAATAATAGAAAAATGTTTGCTTTTCCCACCCTATATGTAAAAGGCTAACAGAAGACTTTTTAGATTGATTAATTTGCTGTAAATGGAAACCTTTATATAATTGAATGGAGACTATTAGTATCTAATACTTAGTAGTGCGTACTTTATGACTATATTATTCTGAGAATAAGTTTCATGGCAATGCCATGATCCAGTGTGCCAAAGAAATCTTATGTTGTAATTTCACTGCCTCCGTTTTCTATTGTAATATACTTTCATAATTTATTGTTTTTATCTAAGCTAAGAGAAGTTAAATAAAAAAATATTTGTACATAACGTTTTTCTGTTACCCCGGCTTTGGCGAAGAGGGATGGGCTGCATCCGCATCGCACTTGCTGAAACGCTGCTCCCTCCGCCTCGTCTAGTTTCACATTTCTTGCTATCCAGCAAAATAATTTCAAATATATTAATATAAAAGCGAAAGTTTCAAAGATGGCGGTTACTCTTTAAATAAAAAACACTTGAACGGATTTGATTGAAATTTACCTATAACAACTACCAGAGCCAGAATAACATACACAGTAAACGATGATTGCAGGAGCGCCTGCCATCTGACCTCCGTGACCCTGTTCACAGGGGAACCTAACCAGTTTTTTTTTTTTTTTTTTTTTTTTTTTTTATGTCATACGGTAGGCAAACAGGCAAGCGGGCCACCTGATGGGAAGTGCTCACCACTGCCTATAGACATTAGCAACACCAAGAGTATCGCTAATGCGTTGCCCACCTCTATAACACGTTGCTCTGGCAGCAAAAAGCAAATGCCACTCCACTGCCAAAGCCACGGTTCCCCAAATCCCCACCCCATGGAGCACTGGAAACCTTACTCATCGGCAGAAACACAATACTATTTAAAAGAGTATTATTTAGCTGCGATATTCTGTAAGGTGGAGGTACTTCCCCAGTCGGGCGGCTCCAATTCGAACGAGATACCCCGCTATGCCCTACCTCTCTTAATTGATTTGATCATGGTTTCACATTTAGTTGCCTAAATGACCTTTTTTTGTGTAGTGTTCATTATTATGTTTTCCCTAACCGTAAATAGCATCACACAGAATAAGAGAGTATAACAGAGTACACAAGACCGTGATAACTATGCTATGATACGATGACGTGGCTGTTAGCGAGGAATTTTCACCATTTGGTAGGACCCTGAGGAGTCCGCCTGGGCGTGTACCACCCACCGCCTTATCTATTTTTGGTGCCATGCAAAAATTGCATTGCTGTGTTCTGTTTTGAAGGATAAGATAGCAAGTGCAATTACAGGCATGCGGCATTTCATCTTAGTCCTTACAGTGACAATGGTTCTGTATTTTTATGTCTGTAACCTGAATGACGACCTGAGTGGTTCAATGGTCAACATGCCGGTCTGCCACGCAAGAGGTCCCGGGTTCGACTTCCGGCCGGGCAGAAATTGAAATGATGAATTTTAATTTCTGTTACGGGTCTGTGTGTTCTATGTATAATAAGTATGTATTTAAAAGTATTTAAGTAGTATATCAGTTATCTAGCACCCACAGCACAAGCTTTACTTAGTTTGGGGCTAGATGGCGCTGTGTGAATTTGTCCACGAATATTTATTATAAAAAAAAATGCATAAATCGTGGATGTTACGGGCAAAATTTAATGCTTGTTATACTGTCTGTCGTATATTTTAAAGAAATTTTTAAGAAATCGGGCAGTATATCATAGTGCTGGTGAGTATTTCCAAAACTGCGAGCTTTAACCTGCCTGTCAAGCGTGGAGATTATTTTATTTTTTATTTTATGGGAAAATCCTCTACTTATGTAGATGAGATTGCCATCCAGAAGTGTATCTTCATGGGCTGGTCCTAATGGTAAGTGAGCATCACCATGGTTTTGTACTGGGATTTAAGAAACTATTATTATTATATATACATTTTTTTATTATTATTGCCCACTTCGTATTCGAAATGTAAGAGCCAGTGGAAAGTGCAAGAAATTAACTTTTTTTTTTATGTTATACGGCAGACAAACAGGCAAGCGGGCCACCTGATGTAAAGTGGTCACCGCCGCCTATGGACATCAGCAACACCAGGGGAGTCACCAATGCGTTGCCCGCCTCTAAAGAAACCTCCAATACACCTCTTGAACGATCCCATGTCACAGTCCAAAGAAGAAAGAAAGAAAGAAAGAAAAGAAAGAAAATACATTTATTACACATAGCACACCACGACACAATAACAGTTACAATTACAGACAACGGACACATTAACATTTCATCATATCAGCCAGAAGACGCCCACTGCTGGGCATAGGCCTCCCCCAGAGATCTCCACAAAGACCGGTCCTGTGCTTTCCGCATCCAGCTGGTACCTGCGATCCTTACCAGGTCGTCGGTCCACCTTGTAGGAGGCCTACCCACGCTGCGTCTACCGGTACGTGGTCGCCACTCGAGAACTTTACTGCCCCATCGGCCATCTGTTCTTCGAGCTATGTGCCCTGCCCACTGCCACTTTAGTCTGGCAATCCTTAGAGCTATGTCGGTGACCTTGGTTCGCTTGCGGATCTCCTCATTTCTGACTCGATCGCGCAAAGAAACTCCGAGCTTAGCTCTTTCCATTGCCCTTTGGGCAACAGTGAGCTTTCTTATAAGGCCCATAGTGAGTGGCCACGTTTCAGATCCGTAAGTCATCACTGGCAACACACATTGGTCAAAGACCTTCGTCTTGAGACACTGCGGTAATTGGGACGAAAATATGTGGCGTAGCTTCCCGAACGCTGCCCAACCGAGTTGGATTCGTCGATTGACCTCTTTCTCGAAATTGGACCTACCTAGCCGGACTATTTGTCCTAGGTATGTATAGTCGTCAACAACTTCAAGTGGAGTGCCTCCAACTGTCACTGGAGTAGGCACAACATGGACATTCGACATAATTTTCGTCTTGTCCATGTTCATTTTAAGACCTACTTGTTGAGAGGCACTACAGAGGTCATCGAGCATTTTGCCCAAGTCTTCCAGGGTTTCAGCCATGACTACGATATCGTCAGCAAATCTGAGGTGCGTGAGGTACTCGCCGTTAATATTGATGCCAAGTCCGTCCCAGTCCAGAAGCCTAAAGATATCCTCCAGTGCAGCGGTGAACAACTTCGGTGATATGACATCACCTTGTCTAACACCTCGCTGCAGCTGAATAGGTTCTGTGGTCTTGTCCTGGAGACGAACTGACATAGTGGCGTTTTCGTACAAACACTTCAGTGCTTCGATATATCGATAGTCTATTTGGCACCGCTGTAGAGACTGGAGCACCGCCCAAGTTTCGATCGAATCGAAGGCTTTCTCATAGTCTACAAACGCCAAGCATAATGGCCGGTTATACTCTTCGGTCTTCTGTACAACCTGCCGCAGCGTATGTATGTGGTCTATGGTACTAAAACCTTTTCGGAATCCGGCTTGTTCGGGAGGCTGGAAGTCATCAAACCTGCGTGCGAGACGATTCGTAAGGACTCTCGAAAACAGCTTATAGACATGGGTCAGCAGCGATATTGGTCTGAAGTTCTTCAAGAGAGCCTTATCACCTTTCTTGAAGAACAATATGACTATGCTTCTGTGCCATGCTTCCGGCGTTTTGCCCTCGAGGATGACGGAATTGAACAGCTTCTGAAGGGTCTTAAGCACAGGTTTGCCACCAGCTTTCAGAAGCTCAGCCGTAATTCCATCATCACCCGGCGCCTTGTTGTTCTTAAGCTGTTTGAGAGCCATACTAATCTCGTACAGGCTGATGTCCGGGATATCTTCGGTGTAGTGTCGGGTCAACTTGGCTCTGGGGTCTTTTGCCATACTGGTAACAGGTGCCCGTGTTGTCGTGTATAACTGTCCATAGAACCTCTCGTTTTCCCTCAAAACCTCGGACTTGGTCGAAACAACTCTGCCGTCATCCGTTTTCAGTCTCGTCAACTGGCTCTGTCCAATCGACAGATCTCTCGCAAAGACTTTAGAGCCTTTGTTCCGCTCGATCGCCGCCTCAATATTGGTAGTATTGAAGCGGCGTATGTCGCGAGTCAGAGACTTGGAGATCTGTCGATTAAGTCGCCTAAATTGAGAGACATCATCAGGGGATTGCAGAGTCATTCCGCGTCTTTCTTCGATGAGTAAACAAAATCTCTGACGATACCCTCAATATCGTCAGAGATTTTGTTTGTTCTGTTTGTACGGCAGGCCTTATAAAACTTTGACCCAACCGTATAGACAGTTTCCACGAACCTGTTATTATAGTCGTCCACGTCGACGCACTCTCCTAGGCACTCGAAGCGATTTTGTAATTCGAGTTGAAAGCTCTCGGGGTTTTGGATTTGGATGGGCATAGGCCGGAGCGTGGACCTCATCAATCTCGATCTTTCCAGCTGGGGATTAATATTCAATGTGCCTCTTACCAAGCGGTGATCACTGCCAATTTTAACGCTATTGATCACCGAGACATTATTGAATATATGCCGTTTCGTAGATAGGATGAAGTCAATCTCATTTTTTGTGACACCATCGGGGCTAACCCACGTCCATCTGCGATGATCCGGCTTCCTGAAAAATGAGTTCATCATAAAGAGTCCCTCCTTCTCCATAAAGCCGGCCAGCATCTGGCCACGGGCGTTCCGACTTCCAATTCCAAATTGCCCCACTCTCAACTCGTCTCCGCCTCGTTTGCCCAGTTTCGCGTTGAAATCCCCCATGACAACGGTATAGTGTGTCTTGGAGGTATGCATGGCTGTAGAAATATCCTCATACATAGCCTCCACTTCATCGTCGGAGTGCGTCGAAGTCGGTGCGTAGACCTGTATGACCTTCAACGAATACCGCTTGGTAATTCTGAGTATAAGGTACGCTACCCTAGACGACACACTCTCGATTTTGACTATGTTGTTCACGAGGGATTTGTGGACGAGGAACCCGACACCACCTAGGGACAGTTGGTCGCCCTCCCGGAAGTAAAGCAGATTTCCGGACTTTAGGATTATCGAGTCCTCCCCCTTTCTTCGGACTTCAGATAACCCTATAATATCCCAATTTAATCTGCTTACCACTTCCTCCAGTTCCACGAGCTTTTCGTCGGTCCGCAGTGTCTGGACATTGTATGTAGCCAGGGCCAGTGGTCGTGCTTTGTGGTAGCCTGGTCGCATCCGGTGATTCTTCGCACCCCCTGCCCCGCCGTTACCGTGACCGCTACCATAGTCCGGAATAGCGGGGCCGCCGGGTACTGGGGGCCGTGGCCTGTGTGTGCTTGTCATCAGGGGGGGGTTGCCATAATCGCCACGCTTGGCAGGCGGGTTGGCGATCGCAGTGAAGTAGATGTAAATGTACCCGAAAGATGCTGCTGCCCATCTTCCGGGTTATTCCCTTAGTCGCCTCTTACGACACCCACGGGAAGAGATGGGATGGTGCTATTCTTTTAAGTGGCGGCACCACACACCACTTAACATTTAAAATATCTTAATTAAGACAATATAATTTAGTCTCCCATGACACTGTCGGTGCCGCAGCGGCTAGCGCAAATGGTACCCACTCAGCATGTGCTGTGAGGCGCAAGAAACGACTCACAGCGCTGGTATTCTGTGGGCCCATTGTTTGGGTACGTCACGGGCGTTATACTAACTAAATAAAATAACTAAAAATAAATAAATACATAAAAATAAATAAAACATATGTAGGTATGGTAGATAAATAAATATTATTTTAAACACCACGGCACATCTGCTGGCCGTTGCGCAATCCACCCGTTCCTGCGGCCTCGCTATGTATGCCATGGTGCAGGCGGCGGGGCAGGCTGGGAGGGGAAACACAAAGGAAACACTGTGGCTGGGAGCTCGTTCCACATCCGAATCGTACGAGCGAGAAACGTTCTTTCGAACCTTCGCGTGGTGACCAACAGAGGGTCTACGTAGTGGGGATGAGTACCCAGCCCACGGCGGGTGGGGCGATGGCGGAATTGTGCTGTGGGCACCAGATCGAAAAGTTCCTCGGAACACTCCCCATTGTACAGCCGATAGAACACACACAGGGAGCCAAAGTCCCTTCGGTTTGCCAGTGGTTCCAACTTGCTTGTTTGTATGGGATCATCGACATATCGTACGGCGCGTCTCTGTACGGAGTCCAGAGGATTAAGCAGGTCGGCAGTTTCGCCAGCCCAAAGATGGGAACAATACTTCATATGAGGCCGCACTTGTGCCTTGTACAGCAGCAGGCGCTGTCCTGGGGTGAAGTATCGCTTGGACTTGGAATAAGCACTCCAAGCTTTTTCGAAGCCAGTTTGGCCTTGCCTTCCAGGTGACTCCAAAATCGCACGCTATCCGATATGTCGACACCGAGGATCCCAATTCTTTTTGAGATGCAAAGGGGTGTTTCGTAAAACTGCGGCATTATGTCAAAGGGATCAGAACGTATAAACGAAATAGAAGAAACACATAACATAATGTGAGAAATGTAGCTTAGCAGCCGAAATAAGAAAGAAATCATTTATTAGTAATAAATTATTACACACTAATGGACACGAGGCTACTTCATTTGCGCCACCTACACCTAAACCGGGTACGCGTATACCTGCCGTATACCTACCGTACACCTACTCTTCACTTACCCTGCACCTAACCTACACCTAACCTACATGAAAACTGCATTAAAATCCGTTGCGTAGTATGTAAGATCTAAGAGTTCATACATACATAGACAGACGGCGGCAAGCGACTTTGTTTTGTACTATTTATTGAACAACTCGACAAAACAAATACAATAAAATAACATCAAAGATAAATTACAACATTACTTTTGAAACATAAATAACATACCGAACAAAGTCAGAAACCATACGACACAGTCTACTTATTCTCAAATCATCATCACAGCCCATAACAGTCCACTGCAGGACTTTGGGCCTCTCCCACAAAAAGGGAGGTTATTGCCATAATCCCCACGCTTGGCAGGCGGGTTGGAGATCGCAGTGTTATAATATAACAATGGAAAATGCTGCTGCCCATTTTCCAGTCTACGGAGGCGCTTAGATCTTTTGCCTCGAAAACATTAGTCGCCTTGTACGACACCCACGAGTGTAAGGGGTTGGTGCTAATCTACTCTGCCGGACACCATACGGCCGATTCTCAAATACCTACTTCCTAAACTACTAAACTTATTATAATTAAAGAACATCTATTCGATTAAACTGGTTCTCACAAAAAGAAAACCGTATCGAAATCGCTCCATTCGTTCGGGACCTACAATGCCACAGGTCAGATAAACACACATACATGTCAAACTTATAACCTCTCTTTTTACGTCGTGGTTTGACAAAGTGGCCTTAGCACCTGTCCTGTCTACCTGTCGAAATTAGTCGGGGAGTTTATGCCTATATTACTCGACTCATAATCACACGACTAGACTTCTTATGGTAGAAATGAGCGGATCGAATCTCTGAAGAGACTCGAGTTGGAGATTATTGCTCGAGTCTAGGTATTTGTGCGCTCGAGTCTGTTCAACTACTGAGCGGGGTTTTGGACCACAACAACAACTTGTGGTGTGTTAAGCTATATTATAGTTTATTATGGTTTATTGGTGTGTAGTGTTGTTATGTTTGGATAAGGGTTCAAAGTAATCGGTTCTCTAAACTTGAAATACTGCTCGTTGTAATCAATATTTGGTTGAGTGAGGAGAAGTTGCTTCGAGTTGAATTTTCGATTTCTGACTCGAGTTTTTCTTGTCTGTGAACTCCGATGATTCGCGTTCAACTTTTTTGTGGACTCGAGAGCATTTTAGTTCACTGAGCACTAAGTACCAAATTGAATCGAGTTTATCAACATCAACTCCCGGCCTCGAGCTCTCCCCTGGTAGCAGGGTCACGAAGGTTAGATGGCAGTCTATCCACTGTAATTATCTGATCTGTCAAATCCTGGACTATGGTCAAAAATGGACCCCGGGCCTTCGTGCACGAGAGTACTACCGGTACTTAACGCCAAGATGAGTCGAAATTCTACCTGTAGCGAAGATTGATGCTAATACTATAGTTAATTAATGGGTTATTTAGTTAAACTCATATAGTTAATGGGTAGGAAAGCAGACCCTGGCAGACGCCGGGATAAGCGCTAGGTCGATGACGACGACGACTATACTATAGTTAGTTCCTCGTCTACCCAAACAGTGCGATTGTAAATCAGCGTTACGTTCCTGGCGAGGCGTTAACTCTAATTGGCTGACCGCGGGCTGTCGTGCGGCCCGAGTAAATCACCGGCCACCTGACGCCGAGGCCTACCTCTGGGCACAGGACTGGTGATCATAAATTTGGAACAATATAGTAGGTATGAGCGTTGGTGGCATAATGGATAGTCGGTCCAGCTCGTAAACGAGAGGTAACGAGTTCGATTCCCAGTGCAATGTACGGTCGCGTTCATAAGTGCATGATCACCTTAAAATTCATATTCCGGTGCAGTTGTTAAAAGGTTTTATAGTATGTAGGATAGTGTTGAAAGGGAATAAAGTAGAGAACATTTTAAAATTAAAATAATATCAAAGTCGCCTGTAGTTACTTTTTATTACAATTCAAAATCAATTTGTCAGTTTTCCTTTTAAAAGTCGCAACGGTTTTTGACTTAAAAAAGTTAATATATTAAAATTTATTGTAACCATACAATAATACCTAATTAATTTAAAAGAAAATTTTATGGCTGCATTATCAAAAAATATTTTAATTTTAATTTACATGACAAAGTATGGAAATTAATTAAAGCAATTTTCATCAATGTTGTCAAATAAACTGCAGTTTAAGAATGAGTTATTGATGCCTAAAGGACAGCTAATAGGCCCCCATTTAGGACAATTGCATTTGTTTAACAATGTACCTAATATCTTGTATGTGACAGTAGTTACAATATTTTTTTTCCTAAAACTGGTCATGCGACGTGGTGAATGCGACTGTACCAATGACCATGTTTTTGTAAGCGGCGACTTAAAAAAGTGCTAAAATTGTTTTTGTTTCACGAATGCGGTCGTTTGAATAGAAAATACAAAACGGCCCGGGTGCTATTGTAAAATGTGCTCATTAAGGGTATGGTCCTAAGAACGATGAGGTCGTTCGAGAATATGGTCCTTAGAACGATGTGTTCGTTCGAGGATGTGGCCATTCGACGAAAGAGGATGTTGAGTACTAAATTTAAATAATGAATTCTAAATTCTGTAAAATTAGGACCTACCGAGCACGTTAATGCTAGAACCACAAAATATATCTGCGTGTAAGGCGAATGGGAGGCTTATTTCCAAAAGTGTCTGAGGTTGTGTCCAACGGTGGGCGACCACCGGTTGTTTTGAAGTTTACCGTTTGTGTAGTTAACGGGTTTATATCGCGTACCATAGTAGTAGTAAAGTTGAGAGTAACCCGATATTGCATACATCCTGTCGTTCTGTGACCATGATGCATGCAACTGTAAAATATCGGGCTACTCGGAAACCAAGCTATGCGGTATGAACCCGTAAATTGAATTTTAAAATGTATGATAATAACCGCGGCAGTTTAAAATTGTGTGGAAGATAATTTGTGTGCTTTGCTCTCACTAAACGTCCACGGGACGTAAAAGACAATCACAAATGTAGAAATAATATTTCCATTATTATTATTACCATCCAATTATAAATTGTAGTTTTGTGTCGGTGGCCGAGCGGTTAGAGTATGCAACTCGTAAGCCAGAGGTCCCGGGTTCGAATCCCGCTCCGGCCATGTACCAATGACTGTTTTCTGAGTTATGTACATTAATTGAATACTAACCGATGCTCTTATGGTGAGGGAAAACATCGTGATGAAACCTGCAAATTCAGGCGACTGGATGTGTAATCATGATTCAATCTGGTCAGGTTCCCCTGGTAACAGGGTCATGGAGGTCAGATGGCAGTGGCTCCACTGTAATTACCTATCCTGCCAAATCCTGGATCATGGTCAAGGCGGACCCCGGGCCCTCGTGCGCGAGAGCACAACCGGGACATTAACGTCAAGTTTTTTTTTTTATAAATTGTTGTTTTGCAATTGGCATTACAATTTCATAAACCGTAACCTTTATAAATATCGATTTATATGCTGTAAAAACTGTGAAATAAATAAATAAATAAATAAGTAAAGATTCTTTATTTTTTTAATGTCATACGGTTTTGCAAACGGGCAAGCGGGCCATCTGATAAAAAGTGGTCACCACTGCCTATAGACATTAGCAACACCAACAGTACTTAAAATGACGACACTGCGAACGGCGAACGAAACCACGAACGAAACAAAAATTAAACAGCAACTCATAAAAAGTTGGCAGTAAACCGCTCCACGCAAATTGAAATACTAGGACTGCATAAAACGTGAAGAGCTCAATCGTCTGTCTGGTCATCACGTCACGGGCTTAGCGGTCGTAACCAGCGGTCGCGAAGCCCGTTAAGGCTCTCCCACACAGGCGCGATGATATCGCTGTCATCCACTGAATTCGAGGGAACTAATTTAGAACTAAATTCCAAATACCTGCGTCGTTTTAACGCATGAGGTCTCACTGAGTGTAGCAACGCACGGAGCCCAGACTGGCTGAACAGTTTATGTAGCCGATGGGCACCCTTTAATTATGTACATACATCTTTATATATATAATTCTTCTGTGAGTGTGTATGTCACTGAACTTCTCTCAAACGACTGGACCGATTTTGATGAAATTTTTTGTGTGTGTTCAAGGGGATCTGGGAATGGTTTAGATTCACAATTTTGTCAGAATGTTTTAGCTTTTTCAAATTAAAGACGTGTAGACAGGACAACGTCTGTCGGGTCCGCTAGTTACATATAAAGCTCTCGTCTCTGTCCCACGGGTGGGGTGAGAGACTACGGACCGCCATTTTGCTCTATCCTGACATAACTCCATAGCCTCCCGTATATCCACATTTCTTTTCATATATCTTCTTTTATTCTTGCCACTACGGACCCCGGCTTTTTTATGGTGTATTTTACGATATATTTTCAGAGTATATGTATTATGTATTAGTACACATGCGATTTTTTACACCAAATACTTAATAAGTAAGACCTGAGACTGACCTGAGGAAGCGTTCCTGCGTCCTCCAATCAGAGATCATGATGACATTTTTATATTTTTTATGTTATACGGTAGACAAACAGGCAAGCGGACCACCTGATGGAAAGTGGTCACCGCCGCCTATGGACATCAGCAACACCAGGGGAGTTACCAATGCGTTGCCCGTCTCTGAAGCGACCTCTAACATACCTCTTGAATAATCCCATGTCATAGTCCAAAGGAAACATTGTAGCTGGAAGCTCATTTCACATCCGAAGCGTACGAGCGAGAAACTCTCTTTCGAACCTTTGCGTGGTAATCAACAGAGAGTCTACGTAGTGGGGATGAGTAGCCAGCCCACGGCGGGTAGTACGATGGCGAAGTGGGCACCTGATCGAAGAGTTTTTCAAAACACTCCCCATTGTACAACCGATAGAACAGTAAAGGATCTAAAGTCCCTTCGGTTAGCCAGTGGTCCTAACTTGTTTGTTTGTATTATGAAATACTTTTATATGACGTGGTCGTTACATGGCGATAAAAACTCAGCTGTGTGTAAAGAACGCGTAAGGCAAGGCATTATCGTAAAAACGTACCGGACATTATCGCGCGTTATATCGCGCCTGTTTGGGAGTGTCTTTACCACTGTCCGTCGCAATAAACCAACGGCATCGGTCTGACCCGGCATCAGGCTAGTTTACGAGCTCGAAGCATTTCGATCCTAGAGAACAAATTTTACGCCTGCATTCTGCTGGGTTGCAACTTGCAACGCTACGACCTACTTCCTGGCATCGCTTCCTTTTGGGAAATAGACTACTCACTTCCGAGCAGGGAGATGGATATCGTTGCTGTTCGATTTGTATGTTTCTTTTTTTATAAAAACGTGCGATAGGAGAGCATCGTACGATGTGAAAATGTATTTGTTTTTCTTCACTACATGGATAGTTGATACTTGAAACATGAATGTTGGATTTATTGTTATGGGGCTAACGTTCAGTTTCTACAACGCTTGACAATGTTAATCATCGATTAAAATTCATTCTGTCTCAGTCTACAACAGACCGTAGATAAGGATGGCGAATTTGAATTGTGATTAACAATAGATTAAGGTACGAGAAACAGGACTTAAGACGAGGACGGCGTAGTTATAGGCCAATATAAGCTGATTATCATCTGATGATGATACAGTAGCTACTTAAGAATTTTTGGTTAAGTATTTTATTATGTCTGGAACCTACATGGGGCTTACCTGACCTGGAGTTACTTTTTAAGTAGTATATCTTAAAAAAATACAATTTGGATGACCCTCAAGAAAGCATACAGACCCTTGACAGGTATCGTTTGCGGGCGCACGCCGGCTCTTGGCGGGAATTTTCCCGCGGCCCTCGAGCGCCCCGCACCCCACGCCCCGCGCCCTCACAAGTGTCCTTTACCTTCCCCAAGTCTTCTCAACAAACCCTGCCGTATCCTTCTTGTAAACTTATACAGCCTGCCAAAGTGAAATTAACCTTAAAAACATAAAAATAAAGATAATTTTGGATTGGACAGGTTTGCTGTGAGAGTAGTGCTGATTAGTAAGGCTACGCATGCGCTGGCTGCAAGTCGGCCATTTTCAGCGGAGCACACATTGATACAGATGCAAAAGCCGGCATCGTAAAGGCGTGCACACACGCAACGAACTCCGAGTGTGCGGATGCTGACTAAGGGCGCTGCCACGCTGGAGCCCGATTGTTACACGTTATTTATGTCCAGGTCAGAACTGGGAACACTCTTCCCGATTGGCCGGCAGTTACCGATAAAACATGGAGCTATTTTTGTGAAGGAGCGGAACGGGTGGACAATAACAATTTGGTACTCCCTTTCGGTGTCGCAAGGAAATTGGCTGTGCGTGCACGGATTTGTGGCGATACTGAAAGATTGAAGAGATTTGTAGCTTACTGTGACAGTAACGATTTTGTGAATGGACACAGGATTGATTTGAAAAATGTAATTGTAAAATTAAGAATTTAAAGAAATATAGGTAATAGTAAAATAGGGCTTGGAATACGTTTTGTTTCTACGTTCAAAAAGACGTGTAAATAAAATTTTCAAGACTCCTCTATTAGACCATCTTCTATATTAAGAAGAAAGTTAAACTTTGAGTTTCAATTAGTGACATCTAATCACTAAACAAATCGCTGATGCCTCCTAGAAATCAGTAAGTAAATTCGAAGTTGAAACTTATATAACAACATTGCAAGCATGGATTTGAAAAAGATCCGTGATGGTAAATACATCAATAACTACAATGCTTTTTAAAATTACTCTGTCACTGTGAGGATAAGATGAAACGCCTCACCTGTATAATAATTGCACTGTCCAGAACACAACAACGCACTGTTTCTTTGCCGGAGTAACAGATAAGGTAGTACCTACCTAATGAACTCCTCATTCTTGACAGACTCCTGTCACCTGACAACCTGCATATCAGTGATAACAATTCGACGGTAGCACCCAGTGTGGCCACATCCCGTGGTCGCGGCCGGCAGTGCGTCGCGCGCCGCCGCCCGCTCCGCCCGCCTGGCGCTCGGCATCGCTCGGCAAACCTCGGCAAACCTCGGCGAACCTCGGCAGCCTTCCGCCCCAGTCCGCGACCACGGCTCCGGAGCCCCGGCCGCGTCCGTCCATCCCCCCGCGCCCCGCGGCGCGTCAGCTGATCACGCGTAACAAGGAATGTGTACGCTCGACACTGCGATATTGTAGGATTCGATAAGGTATGTTCGTGATGTGATAGTTGTCATTGTTTATGTCTGTGTTTTATGCGAATGACACAGTAATTTTAATTGCTATGTCTTGAATACATGTAACAGCAATTAGATCTGTATTAAAAACAATTTAGAATTTCCTTCTAGGAAAGATACCGGGTACATTGAACAGTTTACAACTGTCGTCGCAAATAGTTTCGTTAGATTTTTTATCTTATTTTGTCGTAAAGCGATGTTTGTTGATTTTAAGAAAACAATGATCATGATCAAATGCATCGCCATCCTAAACAATTTACCTACCAGAACAAATAATTTACCAAAATACCACACCGTCGCGTAGCATTTGGCTACGGCGCTGCTCTTCATTACGCGTAGCATGTTGCTACGGCTGTAGCATTTGCTACAGTCATACTAGATGCGCCATCAAGGCTTGAAGCCAAAGTAGTTTGGCCCAAAGCGCAAAATAGCTACATAGTTATTAGGCGAACAAATAGTGGGAATGAAGGTTTCCGAGTCAGATTGCGAGCCTTATCTAATATTCATACCGGTGCTGTGTTCTCGGGACCCCGTCGGAGGCACCAGCCCGTCGCGGCCACCTGAATGCCGCCTTTATTATTTAACCCCCTATCTCTTCTTCCGGATTGCATAATTGATGCTGAGCGTCACTACAGTCCCACTCCGACCCATTATCCGAGCGGCGGTCATTGGAAAACTATCCCTATTCCCGCTAAATAGGGCCGTGGAGCGCTCGCCAATAAATTTTTGTTTGTAGACCACGCGTTGGAGGGAACAAAAAATCTTTTCAGTCGGACGAGACCGGAGTTATGAAAGGGATTCGAGTGGTCGTTGAACCCGCCCGAGCCGGTACTATCGGGATTTGGTAGCGTTCGCTTAATTGTTGCGGTTTTTCAATACTACGCAGCGACAACCGAGCAGACAGCCTATCTGATGGTAAGCGGTAACTGTCATCCATAACATTAGCGGTAATATATTTTCGTAGTAAATGCAATTTAAAATGTATCTTAAAAAGACATATCTGCAATTTATAAAGACTTTTTTATGTAACTGGTGGTTGCCCGTGACTTTGAGTAATCGGATATACAATAATCCCGCAGGAACTACGTTGAATTTCAGGATAACTATAGCCACTGTGTTAATAAAATTTTATGCCAATCCATTCAGTCCTTTTTGAATAATTGAATAACAGCATTATACTAAAATACCGCTGCGGGCGGTATACTAAAATACCGCCCGCGTGAACTACATGTTACATCGCGCAAGTAATGGAAGTATCGGAATAAAAGTTATTATTATATTCTTTATTGTACATAGTTCGATACATCAAACAAAAATGAATACATGGCGAACTTATCTCTATGAGCGATTTCTTCCAGCTAACCACAAATTATGTGAAGCAAATTGTATAGCGGGACAGGCAAAGCATACAAAGCTAGAACATACTTATTCAGATAGGGAGACAACTAAAAACTAATTATTTACTACAAAATACCCCCCCCAAAACATAATACAATAATAATACTAATAATAGTTATGTGTGATTACAGGCCCTAATCTAGCTGCCTAACAATTTCATCCAAATCCGTTCATCCGTTTAGGCGTGAAAAAGTAATAAAAAGACACATACCCACAAACTTTTGCATGAACTATCTTTATGAAGTGCGTAGCTGTGGTGATATGGCAGAGTAAAATGCTACAAACTTATCTTACCCTGTGACCAACTCTGGAACCAAGTGTCGTCAATTGAAATATTATTTGGTGGCAATACTAAATTAAACAGTAGCGATACCGTCATTGGTTCCGATAAGTTTAGGTACATATGTAGCGATCTCCATAGTGAACCAAAGAGAGCTCGCACACACGAGTTGGCAAGACAAATCAGCATGACAGCAACTGTCAAATCTACATCGCGCTAACGGAGTGTTCCATCTACAACGCTTATATACAAGATCCAAAGAGCGTCCATTGGACTTCGGTCCCCTGGTCACAGCAACTCGGCCAGGTGGGTAATTACCCTTTTCCACCTTCTCCATCTTCGCTTGCCAACATTGGCGGCTGGAATTCTCTCCTCCACGTTACCGCCAAACATACAACCCCAAAAGCAAAGAAGGATCTGTCCTCCTGTGTAAAGAAGTATCTAAAATGTCATTTTTTCTCTAAAGGAATTATATTATTTGCAAATACATATTATTTTTATAGGATTAAGTTTTGGTTTTTAGTGTAGATAGTGATACTTATTATGTTGTAAATGATTATGTTGAAAATAAAAGAGAATTAAATGGCATATTAAAATGTTAGACAATAAATAAATAAATAATAATTTATTTCAGAATTTACAATTCCATATCTTTTTAGATTTTACAATTTCATATCTATTTAAATTCATTACCAAAAATATAAAAAAATATAAAAATAATAACAATGTCAAATTCCATACTAGGATGATTACTTACGCGCCACCTGATATTGTTTTTAATCCTATTAGATCTCAATTTATTCATTTTGATATAACTCAACAAATGATCGTTATTTTAGGTTTTTCGTAATTATTACAAGTAATGCTATTGTCATGTTTAAATCATAACTGAGATAAAAAAAAACCTTATTAACTTTTTCAGTTGTTAATGATACCACATGAATAACTGTATTTGTGTTACATGAATATGAATTTTCACGACACCAAAGAAGATTATGCGCTAGAACTTTGCTATTTTGGCATGAACGATGACGTCATTCGGCACTCGGTAAACGCCTCATTGTGTTACTAATGAAGCACATATTTCATTACGCTTGATATTTCCTTCAAACCTTTTTAATCTCAGCATTTCAAAACTGATTGCAAATATTGTTTCACTGGGTTTCAATGCTATGAAAATGAATTCATATTTTATTGAATTCAACCACAGCAGACGTCCTCTCAATTGACATTTACCGACTCGAAGTATAAACAGAGTATAAAAAGAAAATGTTATTACTATTGGCTTTTACTAGTGACGTAGAGTAAAAAAATACTACATGAACTACGCGTGCCTTTCGAGTCATACTCCTAGAATAATTTTTTTTCTTCTCCGCCGTTTTTCGTATCCCTTTGTTCCACGCAGATAACCATTTATCAATCTGGAATAAAATTTCCAACGAAATAGCTGGTTATGTGTGTGGAATTTTTCACTCATTCTCGTGTTTTTGTAAGCAATATACATTTTACAAACTCGAATGTTCTTTAATTTAATTACGTAAAGAATGTAAATGTAACTCCAGTTTATTCAGCTGAGCACAATGGCACTTAAGTTTTCTTAACAAAAATAATTAAATTTAAAAGTGGTGGACATTGGGAATATTTATTCCCGTTGTCCCCCATTCGGGGGATAGCATTCGGGGGACAACGGGAATGATCCATGTTCTTTCTTAGTGAATACCTACTCAATTGATAAGTTGTTTATTGAAATAGGATCAAATTAATCTCTTTATCAAACGTTAAAAACTACGGGACATTTTCACGGAGCGTCGGTGCCCTAAAAGGTAAGAGGTCCGACTCGTATCCTGATGTACCGGGTTCGAACCCCAGTGTTGCCATGTCACAATGACTCTTTTCTAAGTTATGTACATTAGTTGAACACTAATCGATGCTCTTACGGTGAGGGAAAACATCGTGATGAACCCTGCACATTGCGACTGAATGTGTAACCATGATTTAATCTGGTCAGGTTCCACTGTTAACAGGTAAGTTCAGATGACATTGTAATTACCACTGTAATTACCAGATCTGCTAAATTCTGGATCATGGTCAAGGCGGACCCCAGGCCCTTGCTCACGAGAGCACAACCGGGAAATTAATGTCAACCAAGATGACAAAACGTCAAAAACTACGCGAATATAAAAAGCGAGCTCATCCAGATACTCTATACAGTATCCTGCAAACAGTTGTCTGCATGTAATTGCATTGCACTGCTTAAGACCTAGTAATAATATAGATGCAAAAGTTTGCAAGGATAGATATTGGCGCCTTTCACGAAAAAACTACTAAAAGGTCTTTGATGAAATTAAATATTATTTTAGCATAACCCAGAAAAATACAAGGCTATAAATTAAATATGTAGCGTATGTGTTATTCTAGGTTATATGAGAAACCTAATTAAGTTTTCCCGAAATTTATTGTGGTTCGTGCTGAACTATGGCATTACCAAACATTACGCGGAACAAATCCCGAGCAAAAGCAAGTACCTACATCAGTAATAATGTATCTTTATAATATCTGTGCGTCGTCACCTGGCAAATTTCACTTTCCGATCACGGCCACGGCGGATGACTCGCAAATATGCCCCTTTAACACCTGATGACAGGGGAGGGGAAAGAGGAGGAGAGCTCCACAAGAAGGGTAGTTGAAAAAAAATATCATGAGCGAATAAGTTAGCGAGAAATAAGGGGTTCTGTATTTTTTTTTTTAATTAGACTAGTCAGACATGTGACCGCCATCTCACCTGGTGGTAAGTCACGATGAGGCCGATGATGGAGCATGCCTGTCTAGAAACAGCCTATTCACTCTGGCCTTGAAGGCGTCTAGATTATAATGATCAGGGAACACACTCGAGCAATTACGCATAATGCCAACACAAAAAATTGTAATACCTCACAAAATATCTAAAATAATAGTAAATAGTATGAGAAAAATATACAATTAAGGGGTGCCAATCAACTTAGGGTCCCCAGCGGAAGACCTAGGTCAACGTAGCTTCGAGGCACAGCTAGCGCTGAAGTTCGATTTGCCACAAAGCACAGAATATGAATACTACTCAAGGTATGAAACTGTCACCCATCCAGTTACCGGCATTGACATGCGTAAAACACATTATTCAAATGTTAGAGATAATTTTTCCATACCTACTTTGAATTGAAATCGAGGATTAAACGGAAATTTCCTTTTTTTGACTATGAATTTGATTCCTCCGTAGTCTTCACTTGTTATTTTCTCGCAAGCTTGCTGCCATTAGATTAGGATACCGAGCCCTAAAAAAGAATTCCAGGATAATGCATAACGAGATCGGATTATGGTGATGGAATCTAAAAGGCACCGGGACTATTTTTATAACTCTGATGCCATTGGACCGAGGGCGCCCCAATATTTTTATTTGGCGTGCTACCAAACCGTATAAACTGATAGGCTCCAAAACTTTAATTTATTTTCAACCAGCATCCCGCTCTGGCTTCTCACGGGTGTTTTTGGAGTTTTTCTATTATATTATGTATGTTTATTTATATTTATATAAACTAGCTTTTGCCCGCGACTTCGGTTATAACGTTCCAGGCCCGTTTGCTGGCAAATTTCATCAACATCCGTCAATAGTTTTTGAGTGAAGCAAGCATAGATCTCTTACAAACTTTTGGATTTATCTTATTAGTGGGATCTTCGGAAGAAATTATAGTAAAAATTGTATCAAAATCCGTTGCGTATATTAGGAGGAGTTAGAGAATGTACAGACATATAGACAATTGCAGCAAGCGACTTTATTTTATACCATACTAGCTATTGCCCGCAAATTCGCCCGGGTGGATATGTACGTCCACTAGCTGGCGCATTGATCAACGTTGCGTTTCCGAGTAATTGAAGTGTCCACACTCGTGTCCGGTTCCAACATACATAGATAAGGATGCAGAAGGTCAAAGAGTTAGAAGAATTGAGGAAGTAAAACATATGTGTTGGTGTTGCTGATGTCCACAGGCGGCGGTGACCACTTTCCATCAGGTGGCCCGCATGCCGGTTTGTCTGCCGGATAACATAAATAAAAAAAACATATGAAGCAGTCCACCCAAAGCAAGCCCCAAAATAAGCTTATTGGGTCCCAGATAACTGATTGACTACTTATATATATAATTGCAACTGATAAAATATAATATACAAAATTATTCGCATATTTAATGCAAAAGCAACGCTAACTTTTAATTACACCGGTAAAATCAAATATAAGTTTCAGGCTCTTTCATAGTCCCTCCGAAGTGTTTGCTTGACCTTCTCTTTAAGACTTGACTTTCACTTTTAATTTAACAATAACCGTAAATTTAAATTTATTTGAGAGAGTGATATTTATTTTTGAACTGGTTAGAAAGTTCCACAACAAAGAAGAAAAGTTAAGTCGTTGTAATACTAAACTTGTTTTCATTATCAGGCTTAAAACTTAATATTTTGAGAAGAGAAGAAACCAGCCCATAAACGAAAGTGATTATTTTTTGCGACTCTTCTGTCAGCCTCACTCGCCCTCTGGCACCCGTCCTTGCCACGACCTTGCAACTGATCCGGAAGAGAGTAGATAGGCCTCTATTTTTTATATTACCTTTAGTCTGCAACTGCATGAACCCTATTTTAAATACCAGATTTATTACTCAACCACATTTAATTGCAGGATTTAATCCCCGTTTATTATATCTGTTGGAAAATCTATGTGCCATAGTTGCAAGTCCAAATACATCTGCTGCTGCTGCTGAGCTGTTGGTTTTCCATATTAATAATAAAAAAATACATTCAGTTATTTGTGCGTGATTGATTCGAAACTTACATCATTCAACTGGCAACCAAATCAAGCGTAGCATGTTCTGGTGAACAGGTACCACATATAGCTAAAGATGTTCTCAATACCTGAAGTTTCATTAGCCAATACCAATCACTTATAATAACAAGGACTACATACGAGCAAAGGCGGCCTTATAGCTACAAGCGATATCTTTCAGGAAATTTTGCCAGAAATTGAGACAGGAATTTTACAGCAGGTAGTGTCGAGCCACAGCATACAAGAGAATGCGTTGTGCAATTATCTAAACACCAACAAACAGCCAAGACATGACATAATCGTACTTATGTAGGTATACTAAAATAAAGATTCACAAACGGTCGTGGTCGTCTCCTAAGTAGCAAAAGTGCACTTGGAGATAAGCAGGAGACCGGGGTTCGTGCAAGACGTTATACCGGAGGGCAAGCACATGCTCATCCCGCCTAAGCCGAATTGGAAGACAACGAAGCGTACGTTGCTATACCGAAACATGGTCGAACTTGCGCAGACCGAACGCTAACCTAACACAGAGATTCTGCAAATGTTTGAGTTTATAAAGGAGAACCTCGTGAATGTCGAGAAAACAGACGTCAGCCTAATCCAGTATCGGCAATAGTAGGGCCTGCGCAAGCTAGGCCTTAGTTTTTATGGGCAGCAGATTCTTCCACCTCCTAAGCAGCGATAATCTTTCTGCTCACATTAGCGCGTTTCTGAACCCTCAAATCCTTCTCTTCGGTTTTGAGCGATGTGGGGAGGTCCGAGGGAGCATTTCCATTATAATGATTCTTTGCTCGCAGTTCATTATCTTTAAAGAACGTCATATTTTCGTCGGCGAGAATGTGGCGCCAGCATACAAGGGATATTTTCGTCTGGTACCAAAGTGGTGCCGGCGTACGAGGGGTATTTTCGTCTGGAAGTTTATTTCGTCTGGTCTGGTTAGAAGCAAAGGCAATACACCCCCACTCATTTTCACTATATTATTGTTTTTTAATTAACTTGTAATTTTTGTTTAATTTTATTTGAATAAATGAATTAATTTTCATGTTTATTATTTTTATCGTTGTCGCGCCCGATTCATTTGTGTCTTTATAAATCGCACTTTAGAAAAAGAAGTCTTTAAGAATCTATAACGACACGCTGTTTTAAATACACAATCATGACTTTATTTATCTCCTAAATAACTACAATATTACCTTTTAACCAAATTATTAGGATACTTCACAATTTAGTGTTTTAAATCATGTTATTTCTGGTTGGCAGCGGTGGGAGCCGCAGCGGGGAGTCGCGCGATGTGAGTGCCGGCCGCCACCATGCGCTGCTGGCTGCTCCCCGCGCTGTGCATCCTCCTCGCCATGGGTGAGTCATCCTATTTACCATCGATCAGGTCATTGATATACGTCTTACGGTGAGAGAAAACATAAACCAAATGTGCAGGGGACTGAATATGTAATCAAGATCCAATTTGATCAGGTTCGCATGGCAACAGGGCCACGGGCCAGTCGCTCCACTGTGATTACCTGATTTGCCGAATTGAAGGCCGACCCTAGGCACTTATACGTGAGAGCACAACCGGGACATTAACGCCATGATGACTATTTAAGGTCATTGATTTTCATAATTACTCACATATTGCGCTGGCTCAGAGACCCAAAGATGACCTTGGCCACCGATACCAAAAGACGCCACTCATGGCCGACCCTGAATGAATTCTTTCCATTCGTACAGCTCCTTCAGGATTTCGTCCAGCCCGTGATAACTCCTCAGGAGTACGCACTGAACATTTCCCATTCGGAAATAGGCTCCTTAACAGACAGTCTACTGACGGTAAGCGGTAACAGTCGCTTTTATATAATACAGAACCGCAAGTGATTTGTCAAGGCTACCTTATTCTTCAAATCGGAACATAACAATTGGGCGGACTTGGCGGTACACACAACCTTATCGCTCCACAATCTAACCAGTATATTTGTAAGGGTATCGATCATTACCGTATTTCCGTCACTGGTCAACTAAATACACACGTATTTCTCCGTTGAGTGCACAGCACACGAGACGCAGCGCCGCAAGCGCCCGCAGACATTGACAAATGGAGGTAGCGCGTGCGACCAAGGGCCCCGTGATGCTTGGTGTGTACAGACAGATTTATAAAGTAGGGCGAACGCGTCACGCTATTGTGGGTAAGAAATACTCTTGGAACAATAGGAAAAGATATAGATAAAAATGTGGTATAGTTATACTAGCCGTGCGAGGCGGTGGGTTAATGGTTAAAAGGTCGAATTCGTAAGCGAGAGGTACGGTGTTCCAAACTCAGACTTTTTCTGAGTTATGTACATTAGTTGAACAATCATCGATTCTCTATGGCGACGAGGGGAAACATCGTAATGAAACCAACAGGCGACTAAATGTGTAAACTCTAGAATGCTAACCGATGCTCTTACGGTGAGGGAAAACATCGTGATGAAACCAGCACATTCAGGCGACTGGATGCGTAAGCAAAATCCAATCTGATCAAGTTCCCCTGTTAATAAGGTCACGGAGGTCAGATGGCAGCCGCTGTACTGATCTGCCAAATCCTGGCTCATGGTGGACCCCAGACCCTCGTACGCGAGAGCATAACCGGGACTCCAAGATTATTTTCTATACTGCACGAGTAAAACATACGATGCAAAGTACACATACATGGATGGTAGTTCCCAATATTATTTAAACCCATCACAACTGTTTCTAACCGCTATCCCGTGACCGCGGCTGGTCCAATTTGCATGTTAATTGGCAACACTCGGTGAAAAATCTGTGCTCTCCGCCCCGCACCCCGCAAACACAGCTCGTGTGATTTTACATATTGTGATGAGGGTTAACATTTTTACTTTAATATAGGCATGTGTTTTATTTCGCTAAATAAGGTGACAAACAAGCGTACGGCCTGCCTAAGAGCACATACCGACGTACGTACACATAGAAACATATGTTTTTTAAATTCAATTTTAAGATAAATTACCACCCGTTGTGTTTTGTAGTGTAATTGCAATAAAGTGTCAAGTCTCATCATAATTCGTTCAGTAGTTTCATCCATTCTTACAATGGATTTCAAAGCATGGTTTAAGTTTGTAAAAATATTATCTGAAGTAATTATTTTATTGCTAATATGATTACTCCTATGGATCTTACCTAATATATTTTAACCCCGTAGCATCACATCTAATTATAACAGTTCTAATACCCTTTGTTGACGAAACCACGATGATGAGCGATGAGATAATTATGGCTCCATCGTAGATATACATTATTGTGTTATATCATTTTGGTATTTTCTCCGTGTATCGTTACCTTGAGTACATATACGCTTATTAGCAATAAACTCAACGTAGACGCATTTTAGCCGTCTGATCATATGGTAATGGAGATGCGTGACGCCCGCTACCTCAACTCCATTCTCTTATGATGCTATTCTCTTTTATAAAATTGTATATGAAAGCGGATCGCGCATATAATGCTATACTCGTATATGTACGTTGATAATAATGTTATGAAAATGAGGTGTTTTGTTTAGCTAGGGGCACGGAAATGCCCCCGCCACAGCGAGCAAAGAGTTCTGGGCCTATTTACATTTTCCTGAAGCTTTTCGTCGATAATTTAGATTTTTGTGGGATATGGTTATGCAAAAGAAAACTGCTCTTTGGGATAACTTGGGATGTATCCTTAACCTGTTATATTAACACACGCTTCTCCCGGCAATGGTGAAATGGTATTAGGTATCCTTAACGCCGTACCGGAAGACGCAGTGTGGGCAGGTCTCCTGCATGGTGGGTCAACAATCTGCTAAAGGTCGTAGGTACCTTTACCATTCAGCCGGTAGATACCTGTATCTACCGGCTGAATGGTAAAGGTTAGCCTTTGTGGGGACCTCTATGGGAGGCCTATGCTCAGCAGAGCGTCGTTCGGCAAATATGACGATGATGACGTTGATTTTCAACGCTGTATGACATATCTGACAGACAGAGTAACTTTGGCATTAATATTAGTTTGATACTGCGATCATAACCTTTTCGAGAAGTATGTCATTTTCGTTTTGAGACAATTTCCAGGAACGTCATGTTCTGTTTCTAGCTAAGTAATCCTAGAACAGTAAGCCATTGTGTGTCCACCCTAAAATCAAACCTTTTTTGTCTTAAGGTAACGGGTGAGTTTGTAAATTTTTTCCCTATGGTTATTAATGGCTAAATTATTCATATTTCACAAGATTTATCAGCTCGCCTTTATAACACACGGCACTTAGAAAAGATTAACTTAAGAAGGACACGTACAAAGTGTGCGGTTAAGAAGGTCAAATGTCACTTTATTTTTGTCTCGCTAGGTGAAAGCGAATTCGTAATTACACTTCAATATGGGCTAACCGATAGCGTGGGTCTCTGTCAGAGAACATGAAAGGAGCACTTAGCCAACACGTGCCTTCCGATTTAAAATGGCTTGCGTGGGGTGGTGTCGAAACTCATAATAATAACACGCTACACAGTAAAGATCCGGGCTCTGTTAAATTATGAAAGGGAATTAATTGAACAGTTTATGAACAGAGGATAAGTAATTTTAACTTGATAACAAATATAAAGTGTAGTCCAGAAGCTAGCAGATAGCTAGTCTCTATATGACGACCTGCGTGGTTCAGTGGTCAACATACCGGTCTGCCACGCAAGAGGTCCCGGGTTCGATTCCCGGCCGGGCCGAAATCGAAATGATGAATTTTAATTTCTGTTACGGGTCTGGGTGTTCTATGTATAATGAGTATATATTTAAAAAGTATTTAAGTAGTATATCAGTTATCTAGCACCCATAGTACAAGCTTTGCTTAGTTTGGGGCTAGATGGCGCTGTGTGAATTTGTCCACGAATATTTATTTATTTTATTATTTATTTATATATTTTCAAACATTCATAAAACCGTCTCGAATAAATTTATTTTCAAGTAAAGGTAACATCTCTCGAAAAGTATTCTTGTAAACGACTTTCGTGTGAGACATTACAAATATTTATAATTTACATCTTAGATCTGCTGATATTTCTTTCATCGCACATTCACTTAGCACACCCAATATCTACATAACAGAAACTCTTCACTGTCCACTAGTCGCAGAAATTTATTACATCGCAGATAAATCAAATATGTAGAGTGTAAGATTTGCAGCGGTCTCTGTAAACTGCTCGCCGCCTCGGGATGGAACTTCGCAAACTTTTCAATTACAGCGCCTCAGCGGCCGGCTACTGTCACCGCACTGCTTATTGCTTCATAACCATAGAGCACACAACCCATAGAGAAGCATTATCAAGCAATTACCCCGAATAAATTCAGAGGTACAGAAGAGGGGAGGCATTACGAGTACTGTATTCGGCAAATAGAATCGTGTTCATAACCAATATTGGTCTAAGTAAAATAGCTTTGCTTTCTTCCAGTGCTCGCCTGCTCAATGAACGCAATATGATTGGTATATTTTGTTTATTTTTCGAATGCCTAGTGCCGATTTAAATTAATAAATAATAATAATAAATAATCGTGGACAAATTCACACAGCGCCATCTAGCCTAAAAGTAAGCAAAGCTTGTGTTATGGGTGCTAGATCACTAATAAAGTACTTTTTAATACATACTTATTATACATAGAACACCCAGACCCGTAACAGAAATTCAAATTCATCATTTCAATTATTAAAGTATTGTCAGTTGGAACCCTGTGCGTTCACGCGTATTACTAAATAACACGTTTTTCTTACACGATTAGGTTACAACAAAAGAAATTTATGTTGACAAATAAATTACGAGACGGTACTTTATTTTCCTCATTGCACCTCTACCGGGTCCGTGCTCTATGTCCATACCTCAGCTTCAACTTCTTGTTTCATAGTTAACATTGTATTTAATGAAAGTTCAGGCTAAGTTGCTGAAAAGTTACAAACTTAATTCAGTACTCATTTAATTTCGTATACACGGAGAGGGCAAAGACTTTTCTAAGAAATATTACGGTCGATCTTTCAACTCCCACTGCGCTGTGGGTGTAAAATATGTCCTTTGTCTTTACTTAACAAATATTAGAAAATGGTAAATAGAAATGGGGCTTGCCCTCGTACTTTATTGTTATTGGATTAAGCGTGCAATCGCAGCGCCTTTGGAAACCGCTTTCTGAAACAAGCTGGGAAAGACTGTTACTAAATTCGGTCGTCTAAATTCAGAAGTTTGCTTCTGAATTTAGACGACCGAATTTAGCGTGAGAGATAATAAAAGTGGAATGTATTACTCAAAAAATAAGGTCTATTTTTGCCTCACGCCTATTTAAAAGCGATGCGACGCGAATCATAATATAAGTAATACAACAATGGACCTTATTCTTGGAGCAATACATTCTAGTTTAATCTTGCTCTAACGCTTTTGGTTCTGAATTTAGACGACCGATTTTAGCCAAATGTAATAAGCGAAAATATATGTACCACTGCTCTCGCTCCGTTTACTCTCATAGTTCTGCGACTTATTTTCTGCACTCTGAACTTTGCGTTTACTTGTGTTTATATAACTGAAACTCGGCAAAGGCTAATTGGTTGCTTTGTTAATTTATATTATCTAGAGGAAAAGTGAAAAGAAAATTCTCTCTTATTCTATGTGATATAAAGTAAATTCTCTCCCGCTTTGTTTGCTGTTACCTCGAAAAATACTGCGCGCGGTTCTGTGCGACGATAGTAATTGCACAAAGAAATGTATTGCGGGTACATTTATTATAGCCAACTAAGTTTTTTTTGTATTACTTCAAATTCTAATTTTAAGTAAGCGCTTAGGTTGTAGTGAATGTTGTATATACCTAGATTTGGGATACATATAAGACTTGTACTTTACTTGTACCTTATCCTTATACCTTATATTTATATTTGTCAATTTTATAATTGACATTAATTTTTTTTATTTACTTTTTTATTGACATTTACTCGAATGTTGAATTACTTGACATCATATTTTTCTATCTTAGTTAATCCTTATATTGACATTATTTTGATATTGAACTTGACATTTGATTGATTTTATTTAATCTACTTACGTAGTAGATGCTATGTATGAATAATTTTATTGAATTTATATCGACATTGATTATTTTGTTATGAAGAAGTCATCTAATAACCATTTAACATTAATAATTATTACTTGATGTATATTTGTATGACGATGTAAAATATTTTACTATAAATAAATGAATATGAATATTTAAACTACCCTCGCACTGAGTCATTGCTGTTGCTGAGGCTGTCTATCGCCATTCAGCGTGACAACGCTGCTAGTGTTATGGGCACCTTGCATAGCGAATGGCTAGGAGTGGGGCAATTTGAGATCGGGCGAAGGTAACCGCTAATATCTGCCAAGTTTTAATACTTTCACATTGTTATTTCATTGTAATGTAATAATAACATTTTGATTAAATTGACAATCATAATATAATAATATTAATTATCGTGAACAAATTCACACAGCGCCATCTAGCCCCAAACTAGGCAAAGCTTGTACTATGGGTGCTAGATAACTGATATACAACATATATACTTTTTTTAAACATATTTATTATACATAGAACACCCAGACCCGTAACAGAAATTAAAATTCATCATTTCAATTTCTGCGCGGCCGGGAATCGGACGAATCGAATCGAATCGATGTTGACCACTGAACCACTCAGGTCGTCGCTGAATACATATCTAATAATAAATAAATAATAATTCACACAGCGCCATCTAGCCCCAAACTAAGCAAAGCTTGTACTATGGGTGCTAGATAGCTGATATACTACATATATACTTTTTCTAAAACATACTTATTATACATAAAACACCTAGACCCGTAACAGAAATTAAAATTCATCATTTCAATTTCTGCGCGGCCGGGAATCGAACGAATCGAATCGAATCGATGTTGACCACTGAACCACTCAGGTCGTCGCTGAATACATATCTAAACTAACTTGTATATATACTCTGTTGATATATCTTTACATAGTATAGAACAAAGTCGTTTCCCGCCATCTGTCCCTGTGCATATACGCCACGCAGCCGAAATCGCACCGGGCACACTAGTTAAATAAATAAATCACCAAACCAAATCGTATCTCTCTGTTTATTCACTTCGTTCTACTAAATTACTCATTCTACTAGAAGTATTGATGCAAAAGTTTGTGCTAGGGTGGATTTGGGTGGGTTACAGAATTAACTTCAAAACTTCTGGATTTTGATGTTTTGTAGTATTATAGCTAATATCTAATAGCTCTAAATAACTAATACTTTTAAGCTCGTTCACTCAGTAAAATGTCAAAAAGGCCTTCCGCCGTACACATATTCGTTACCTACAGGTGGAGACTTATAATTGGCTTCCTGTTAACTGCATAAGATGTCCATTGTAATGTAATAGCTGTAACTCTTCCGAAAATAAATAAATAACAGACCTCTATAATTCATCTCGAAATTTAACCTATATTCCCCGGGAACACATTCGGGGGAACAGTCGTGGGATAAAGTAGGATTATAATACGATTCAAATGGAGTCACGAGGCATATTTAGTGCCTGTGCGAAGCCGAACGCTCTATTATGAAAATTCAATTGTCTTCAAGCCAAAATGACGTCAATCTCTATTCGTATGTAGACAACCATGAACGTAGCAATGCACTACGTCTGCAGGCGTACACGCCAGCTAATTCGGTGACTGTGGGGCCCACATCTAAACGAGCGGATGAGTCGGAGGCTCCCTCCCTCCCCCTCCCCCCTGGTGGGAAATTGGATCATTCTGCTCCGCGTCACAGGTCGCAAGGCGCCGCGGGGCGCTTATATGCGACTCGCCTCGTAGCAACCTTTCACACGACATGCGACGGAATATTCAATCCCAAAGATAACTGTGTTCCGGTGTATATTTCTCGCATAGATTCCCTTTGCGGCACTAAGCTCGAAATGGCTTGCCTCTTGACAATGCCGTTATGTATTTCTAGACATCCTGCCTCACAGTAATATTATAAACGCAAAGTCTAAGAGATGTAATTTGACGTCCTGAGTGGTTCAGGTGGTTAACATGCGTCTGCCATGCAGACGTTATTAATAAGTATATAAGTAGTTTATCAGTTATGTAGCACCCATAACACAGCATAATTTGACGAGGTTCAGTGGTCAACATGCCACGCAAGAGGTCCCAGGTTCGATTCCGAAATTGAAATGATGAATTTTAATTTCTGTTACGGGTCTAGGTGTTCTATGTATAATAAGTATGTATTTAAAAAAAAAAGTATATTAGTAGTTTATCAGTTATCTAGCACCCATAACACAAGCTTTGCTTACTTTGGGGCTAGATGGCGCTGTGTGTGAATTTGTCCACGATTATTTAATTATTTTTTTCTTACTAGTAGATACGGCGCGACTTCGTTAGCATACACCTATTTAACCCCTACCTACCCTTTTTTCACAGATACATATACAGACAGCGGTAAACGACTTTCTTTTATAAATAAATCATCTTGGCGTTGTCCCGGTTGTGCTTTCAACAATGAGGGCCCGGGGTCCGCCTTGACCATGATCCAGATTTTGGCGATCAGGTAATGAGGAGTTTTCCAATAGGTATCTAAAGCATTCCTAACCACTCACTAGATGGCGCCCCGATAATTTTGGTAATTGATAATCGCTTGAAATACGTTCTTAGCAAACAGGATATAAACACTGGGTACGTTGTATTGGATAATATTGTATTTGTCAATAGTTTTCAACCATTTTAGATGTTGTAATAATAATGGAACATAGTGCCAACTTCTATAAATATTTCTTTTTACATTTCGTTCAACCTTTAACAGTTATGTTTATATTAATAAACATTTTATTTTTAAGTTTAGTATTAGTTGGCTGCATGAAATCACTGCCACCATCATACAGATTAAAAAAAGATTACCAATATTGTAGGAGCGCCATCTATTGATGCTTTTTCAAACCAACTATCAATGCCTACTGGAAAACTCCTCATTACAGTGGAGCGACTACCATCTGATCTCCGTGACCCTGCTACCAGGGGAAGCTGACCAGATTGGATCATGGTTACAAATTCAGTTGCCTGAATTTTCACGATGTTTTCCCTCACCGTAAGAGCTTCGGTTAATATTCAACTAATGTTTAAAATCCAGAAAAGAGTAATTGGTACATGGCCGCAGCGGGATTCGAACCCGGTACCTCTCGCTTACGAGTTGGATACTCAACCGCCCGGCTACCGACGCTTTTATACTATGTATAAACAACTGAACGGTTTAAGGAAAACTTAATTTTACCAGCTTGATGACATAACGAATACCGCACGTAGATCCGGCGGGATCACTCTTTGAATCAAGGCTATCTCGATGGATAATATAAGTGTCTGGCTTTAATGTAAATCAATCGCACTGGAACCAAATAAAGCTTAATACTTACAGTCTCTGGTGAAAAAAACATGCATAATTTAAAGTAGACACGCAGCGAACGTTAACGTTAACATGTTATTTTATAATATTATATGTCGGAATGTGGGGTTTTTCATTGACGCATATTTGTATTATAATTTTACCCAGGCCCGGGGTTGGTCGCCACTAGGTTCGCTCCGGCTTCGCACGGGCAGGAACCTTAACAAATTACACACCCAAATGTTCCCCATGAATCACTCTGGCTATTGGTGAATACCGCATGAAAATCCGTTCAGTAGTTTTTGAGTTTATCGCGAACAGACAGACACGTCGTGAAACTTTGTTTTATAAGGTGAACCAATTAGGACATGGTTTCTAAGATTTTAATAGCTTTCTTACATTATTATTATTACTGCAATTAAGTATTATTTATTTATGAAATATAATTTAAAATTATGTGAAGGATTTCGGATTTCTAAACGACCAAACCATAAATCAACCTCAATAAAATTGAACATGCTAATTTCGAACTCAATCGAAGTTCTTAGGCATAAATAATAAATTTCAATCCGAGGTGAAAAACTTCTGTCTTATTTACATTTAACAGTTGATACAATTATCCAAGAATTATCAATTCATTCCAAGACTTACTTAGTTTAGCTTTTAGCTTACTTTGACTAAAAATGAGCTTTATCTATCCAGGTTATGGTTAAAACACATTTAGAATTTTTGTTTGATGGACAAATAGTCTCTATTTTTATTTATTGTAGAGGAGAGGCCACATGGTCCAACTGATGGAAAGACATGACCTGCCTATGTTTGTAATACAATCAGCAATTTTTTTTAAACTTTACTAACAGTAATGTGGTGTATAACAGAATAAATAGCTTGAAGTGATTAACGGGTGTTGCTGATGTCCACGGGCGGCGGTAACCACTTTCCATCAGGTGGCCTTGCCTGTTTGTCTGCCGTACAACTTACAAAAAAATTGCAATACATCTTAATAATTTGCGAATTGCTTCAAGGGGATGCTGGATGGTAGTTTACAAAAAACCGGAAACACCATCAATTATAATATCCGGATCTTGCAATTCGGATCCGGAAATTGCCGGATCTTGTGTCACGTGCTGTACAAATAGGTAATAGCCCGTACACGTATACCTAGTACAAGTAATGCATAGATCCTTTTGTAATTCCTGTGATACAACTGCAATTAATATGTTCAACGCATATGGTGCAATATTGTACGGCAGAACGGTGTCCGATATGCGGCTAATTAACCTTGCTGTGCACACGAAATTAGAAATGCAAATGACGTATTATCAAGCTATAGCCGGCCATCAATCTCAGTTATGAAAGATGGATATGGCAGCCGTAACACTGTATCCGGTTTATTGATTGGAGCTCTCCATCAGGCGGACGGTGCGTCCGTTGCAGTAGGCAATGAAAAAAAAGTTAATGGATGTTTGCAATGCGAAGGGTGTCACTCGTATGTTGTAGACTTCGTAAAAGCCTATGTTGAGCGACATACGTACTTTTCGTAGGTGGCCGATGGGCCGCAATATATATTTTTTTTTTATGTTATACGGCAGACAAACAGGCAAGCGGGCCATCTGATGGAAAGTGGTCACCGCCGCCTATGGACATCAGCAACACCAGGGGAGTCACTGATGCGTTGCCCGCCTCTAAAGAGACCTCTAATATACCTCTTGAACGATCCCATGTCATAGTCCAAAGGAAAAACTGTGGCTGGATATCTATTTGTTCCCGTCAATAAGCCTTTATTACCACCGATTATTGCTGTCAATCAATCAAATTAGAACATAAAGCAATACGAGTAGCTTGATGTGCTTATTGTTTATTATGGACGATATAACTACTAAACTGTAATATTATAAATTTACTCCACCACGCTAACATAAAAGATAAATCAATTGTAGTACAGCATTTTTATTCATGTTACGGAATACCTACATAATTTTGTCAAATTGTGAGAGGCCCAAAGTCCTACAGTGGACTGTTATGGGCTGTGATGATAACCCACACGACGGTAAGCGCTAACTGTCGCCCATAACATCTACGATCCATGCATTTAGGTTGCAGGCAACAAAAATGCAGAACCACGGGTGCGTTGTCACTCCACTCGTACGCAGTGAATACGTTCCCAGTGGGTACGATCGGGAATAAATGACTGTGAGGACTAAGATAAAATGCCTCATGCCTGTAATTGCGCTGACTACTTTATCCTTCAAACCGACCTCCAACCACCGCGGCAACATAATTTGCCATCTCGAGGAGCATTCGGTTTCAGTTCGTCGATAAGTGGCGAATCATCATCATTACCATCATTATCCTAGTGGTCAATCCCGCCTTCCACCTGGGTCTGTTTTCTCTTCCACTTCCACTGAGCGAATGACTCCCCGGGTGTTGCGTTTGTGATTACTTACCTTCAGGTGACCCGCTTACTCGCCTCCTTCTTCTATAAAATCCTAACATTCCCCACCATTCATTACCCAGGCGAGCGCCGGTCGCAGGAGCAGGCGCCGGCGCTGGTCTCGGAGCCGCCGGCGCGGCTGGCGTTCTCCAACAACACGGGGGCGCGCGCCGCGTGCGCCGCACTCGCCGCGCCGCCGCCGCGCCTCGCTTGGCTCACCGCCGACGGCGCGCCGGTCGACAACGTGCCAGGGTTGAGGTAAGATGATTAGAAAGCTAGTCGATATTGAAGTGTTTATTTATAGACGTACCTATTTTATACCTCTGTAAGTAAATAATCATTATTTAGTTTACAGTTTATGGGCCTACCACAGGTACAAGCTTCTCCACAATTTGAATGCGCAGGCCCGTGTGTACACGGAACACCGAGCGTTTTTCGAACGTTTTTACCAACTAAACATGGAAATTGACAACTGTGGTGAAGCTTGTGTGTGTGGTAGGTGCTAGATACAGTGGTTGAGACCTCCTATTTGACATGCATACTGTGTCAAAATGCCTCGCTCTTCCAAATTTATTTCTCTTCTATATAAAAACACTCCCTCTGACTACGAAAAAGTTCATTCGTTTTCTCCAGGAGAACTCCGAATAAAACCCCCATCCACGTAATAATGTCATTCCGATTCCTCTATTTACCCTGTGACTATATCAAAAACATGAAATAAGGAATGGGGCGTGCGGGTCGGACGCAGGTGTCCTTACCAAGTGTATTGTTCCCACACATAAGTAATGCAGGAAAGATCGCGTCCCCGCCCCGCGCCCCGCTCCCCGCCGGCACCGATACGCATTTGTTTACTACATTGATCAACTTTGACGTGTGACAAGAGAACACCCGAAGAGTAATTTCCCACGCAAGTAGAAAATGGAAGTGTGTCTTTGTTGTTTTATTTTATGCTAGCGTCAGCGTAACATTAACAAATTATATAAACCGTACCTTAATAAATTATTACACCTACACTTTCTTGATGGATCACTTTGTCTATTGGTGAAAATCGCATTAAATCGGTTCAGTAGTTTTTGAGTTTTTCGTGAAAAGTCAGACAGACGCGGCATGGTACTTCGTTTTATTAATGTGCAGTGAAGGTTTCTAGGATTCAGGTCCTAAATATTATCTTTATGAAAATATTACTTGAAAATAAATAATTCAACGCATGAAAAGTTTTCACATGAGAACAGTTCGGGCCACTCACATTCATACCGACTATTACCGACTGACAAGCGGCATGACCAGTGGCATGACAAAAATACGCTTGTCAAGCCAACTGACCGTGTGTGGGCAGAAATTTTGGAAGGACCCATCGTGCCAAAAATGGGCAATGTCTAGGCTTGTCATGCCGCTTGTCCGTCTGCATTAAGATGACTTCAGACTTTCAAGCTGTGTAAGACTACTATGGCTTGTATCAGGTAATCGCATTATGCCGCTAGCGTTGCACAGAAAAGTCCTAATAGAGTTATTTAAATAAACAGCCCCAATTACAAAGATAAAAGGAGCAATTCATCGAGCTAACCAGCATAATTGCGCATAATAGAATATTATTGTAGCGGATTAAAGTAGGGTTTGAGATCCCAGGCTATTCCGGAGTGAAATATATTATTTATCACTTGTTGTGAATAGTTCCCGAGTTGGACTCTACCTCTTATTGTTTTAAATATTTAACACTTTTCAGGTAATTTTATTGTGTTATTAAATGTTTGGCCGCAGAGCTATTGTATACATAGTTAAACTAAGATTATTGTTAATAATGAATGAGCCCTGAGTAGTTGTTAAATATTTAAGAGGATAATTTTAACCACGATGTAATTCGGTACGATAGCTTTTGAATTTAATTGTTAGATATTTTAACCCTCGACAAAAAGAGGGGGACGGACTGATTTCGGTTTTCATTTGAAAGGCATTTCATCGAGATGATCCTTGGCTTTGTTTAATAAAAAACGGCTAAGCATTTTAGGAAATAATTGAAATTTATGATAAACTTGGTTGCGAGTGATACAACTGTTCTGTCTGTTGGGTAATATTTTGAACATCTCGATGTAATTAGGAATCCTTTACCTATATATTTTTAAAAATTTATCTCACGTAAGTATATTTATAAATTAGGTTTAGGTTGTCACTTTATACAATAACAACGACTCACAATCAGCATTACAACAAATTATTGTTCTCATCATCTATCTATACTATTATGAAAATTTACAAAAGCCGTGTCTGCACATTGAAGATATTTCGTAAAATAATAGACCGGATAGGATTCTGGGACGTAACAATGCTCAAAAATGTATATTTTGGAATTTTTGTTTGTCTGTCTGTTTGTCCGTCTATTCGCGCATCACGCAAAAGTACTAAACGGATTTTGATTCGGTTTTGATAATTTGGTAGCTTGAAGTCCAGGGTACAATCTAAGCCATGTTTCATCTAATTCGGGTAGGTAGAACTACAGTAGAGATCTCTACAACTAGAGATATAGCTTTGCATTCGTATGTACTACTACCAACCTACTATTACCTTGGGTACTAGCATACGTACTATACAAAGTTCATTAAAATGGTAATTCGGACAAAATTTAAACTATCTTAACTGTTATGTTCACGCGGGCGAAGTCGCGGGCAAAAGCTAGTAATTTATAAAGAGAAAGATTGAGACTTACGAATCTACGAATCTACTGTCAAAAGAAGGAAGGAAGAAAGAAACCCGGGATAAGCCTGCCTTTTCAATGTAATAATTGTATCCTTTGTAGTAGTGCCAAGGTTTTCCCAAGTGATTACAGCAAACTGTTTTTCAAGAAAGGTGTAAAATGTTTTTACGGAATCTGCAACACAGATAAGCTTCGGTAACTGGTTACTGCCTACAATCCGGCGGGCTGTAGCTTGTAGTTTACTTAGTTGACTTGGGTTTATAAAGCCTATAGGCTTGTTAGCCACCTAAGTGGTATAAAAAATCAAAGAACTAGAAACTTAGTTACGTGATATTATAATGGTGTTCATTTATACATACTATACAACGAAGTCGTTTCCCTCCGACTGTCTAAATGTATCTAAGTACGCTTAGATCCTTTAAACTACGCAACGGTAGATATAGATAAAACAGGATATATAGGGATAGGATGCCACGCGAACTAAGTCGCGCCGCATACGAGCACCTCGTATATGCACATGAAACCCAATATTTTCATTTGTTTGTGTATGCAATAAGGGTTTACATCGAAACAACCATTCAATATTCATATGTTTACATTAGAAACCACGATCGATATACCAATACCAATATTGTGTTAGGCGGAAATTTGAAAAGTTTGAAGGTCTGTAAAATTGGTTGTTGTTGAGTGCTTTGTTTTGTTTACATTAGATACTAATTCGCCCCGTGTCCCGTCACCTTCGTGCCCTTAGGCGTAGCTTACACGATAGGGTTGCTTGTTTCAACACACCCATTGCTATTACTGACGAATAATGTGCTGTATATAGGTGTTTTATTTTTGAAACAAGAGCTCCGCGTCGATCGGCTTTCAAAAATTTAATATATTTTTATTTACATTGGCAACACCGAAAGGAAACGGTTCAAAAATAGGGAAAATCAGCGTGTTGTCTTGTATGTTTTGTACTGTTGTGCCTTGGAAGTATGTGCAAACTTTCGGGTTCCGGAGGAACGGTTTGCCGGGCGAAAAGCGATTTTATTTTGTACAACGTAAGGATACCTATCAATTATCTAGCTGCTTCCCAAATTGCGTCAAGAAGTTTGCAGGGATCTGTATATGGTCTTATGGTGACCATACTACACGTACACGCACGATAATTGTGCTCGCGTCTAAAATATTGAACTAAACAGACAGCCAATTAGAACACCTCCGTGACTGTCTCCATGTTGCACTCTCCCCTACTACTATTACGGAGTTAAGATCACACCTACCCTACTCCTATAGAACTAACAGTAACCGTTTTACCGTACAATCTGATTATACAGCTGGCATAACATAATTCGAGTTTGACAGCGCACCTTGAATTTCCTCTCACGTATCAAATTAGTCGAGTAGATGCATATCTAGCGCAGTGCAGGCGCGCGGCCGAATATAGTCCCGCGTATTGATCGCAGCCGGATTCGTCTGGAACACACTGGCTGTGGTCACTTTTTAGGATCGGGAAGATGCATGCTGTATATTGGCTGTATATGGGTGGCAGAGACTGAAGTCGGTTGTTGGCTGTATGCGATATTAACAAACAAATCAATAATTTACGTATGTAATGTTTTTACGAGAGTTTCGTAGGTTGCAACCAGAGGATCATGAGAAAGTGGTACCAATGACAAAGTTCTACAAATATAGTGTGAAGAATAAGGTTTACAGACCAATTACAGATATGAGACTTGATTTATTTATTTAATAGTTTATTGCACACAAAAATGGTAACAAATGGTGGTGGTGGTTGATTGTTTAGACCTGATAGTGAAAATGTGTCTGGGGTTCTGCATTATTGTTACTTGAAACCGAACAGAATTGTAAGCGATACTGATTTATTTATTTATTTATTTATAGTAGAATCAATAAGCCAATTACAGGTCCTCGCTAGTAGCAACAAACTGCTGATAGTAAGCAGTAACTGTTGCCCGCAGTACTAATGCTCACAACCCATCGGTTATCTGTGTGTTTGAGTAACGGAAAAATTAAGTAAGGTTTGGTTTTACTTGCTGATAAAAATAGCAAATACTGAATAAAATGAAAATTATCTTTAACAAAAAAAATGATACAAGACATTCAATTGAGTAAAGTCAAATACTTTAATGAACAAAGTCCAATCCAAACTCAATTCCCCTACAAAGCGAGTGTATCCTACTAATTTCTACTTCCAAAAAAAAGGTAATTTCCACAGAAATTGAAACATAAACTATTGACCACAAACCGGGTCAACCACAACCACAGCACAACACAAACAAGAACAATAGCTAGAGTGTCGCTGTACCGGCTAAGGCCAGCGGCGACCGCGGCCTGCAGCGCTGCATTGTGCGCTGAAATACGATCCCTATTGTGCAGGAACCACGGCCCATTTACGCTGCCACCTGAGATTTAATGCCGCTAAATTTATATTTACTAGACGCTAAATCATCAAACGTACCGCTAGTAGTGGGAATTGGTGACAGTTGAAATAAATGAAGATAAAAACCGAGTGCGTCCGGACCGAGTCTAAACTTAGTGATGCCATGTACCAATGACTCTTTTCTGAGTTATGTACATTTGTTGAACACTACTGATGCTCTTACGGTGAGGGACAATGTCGTGATGAAACATACACATTCATGATCCTGACCAGATTGGCATATAATTTAAGCTTTTGTTTGAGTGTACCACTTCTTTCATAACGCGATTTTGTCTAATTCAGTTTCTGCCTAATCAAGTTCCAGCCTTATCTCGAATCTGCCGAACACTGCGTAAAAGATCACGGTTACACATTCAAACGCCTGACGTTTCTAATGGGAATGACTGGGAATTAAAGGTTTAATTACGATGTATTCCATAACTGCCGAATATACATTTACAAAAAAGGTTAAAAACGTGATCATCTTGGCGTTGCTACCAGTGGAACCAGACCAGATTGGACCGTAGTTACACATTCAGTCGCCTCAATGTGCAGGTTTCATGACGATGTCGCCGACGCGCGACGTGTACACAAAAGGGTAATTTGTCATAATTATTCATTACAATTATTAGGCGTTTTCAACCGCTACGTCGTAATTAATACACGGCGGCGGTTCCAGCGACAAATTATTTGCGGTTACTAATTTCCTCCAACCCTCGGAGGAGAGGTTGGCCGCCGTTTTTATTATGAAATTGTGATTGAGTTCCCCTTGAACCTTGTTTCCTGTAAAATGAATAGGAAAACTGATTTTGTTGGAGTTTAGTATTGTAATCTACTTATTTATTGTATTTAAAGTTCACACTCGGAAGGTACGTGCCTGAATATGCCTAGTCTCATGTACATAAGTATGTACCTATGTGATGTATCTATTTAATTATCCAATTATTAATGTATTTGTATTATATATTATATGCGGTATACTTAATACCTATATTAATTATTAAACCTTTACATTAGCACCATTTTGTTTTTTGTTTTTGTAATTTTTGCTTTTACTTTAAGATCTGCTTTGTTAATGTTGTTTTACATTTGATTAACTCGCTGTGATATCCTATTATTGGTTTTATATAAGATAGACATACATAGTTGTTATACATTAAATATAAATTGTGCTGTTGGATATCCCACAATAAAAAAAAAGAAAAATGATTTGTACCATTTCTGGATGAATACTAGATAGATATTATATACTAGATAGATTATAGCTATTTCTTGATATTTAATAGCATACCTAATTGCGATTCTCCGTCACTTTTCCGCCCCCGCAACCTCCCACGATGAGATAGACTTCATCCCCATTATCTAGATGCCTGGCATAGCGAGTCTTTATACCGCGCACGTGCAAGAAGTGGTAGGAGCTCCCACCGAAACTTTTCCTTTGTACTATTCTTAACATGGGGTTTTTCCAAGGCTCTCCAAGGTTGGCAACGCATTACCCTTATGTCCTGATCGAAGGTGACCACTTGACATCAGGCGGACCTTCTGATCATGTGCCATCCTAAGCAGAAAAAAGTACACACAGTAACGCCGTGACTGCGCTAGACCCACTTTGACGTTGCCGCGTTGTAGTTGATTTTGGAAGTTGATCATCTACTATCTATCTATCTTCTATTCTATACTATTATAAAACTGTAAAACAGCCATGCCTGTACATTGAAGATTTAATAGAAAAAAATAGTCGCGATAGCATTTTGGGACGCATCACGCAAGAACTATTGAAATGATTTTGATTCAATTTTAGTAGTTTGATAACTTCAAGTCCAGGGTAAAATTTAAGCCATGTTTCATCTAATCTACATACAGCTTGACCTCTCCGTAGTACTAACATACATACAATACGGAGGGTATTTAAAATAGAAACGCATCTCGCACTGTTATAAAATTATTTCGTCGAAGTCGCGGGCAAAATCTAGTATAAATATATGTTTCCTATGGACTCCGATACGGCAGTGTCGATTATGATGTTTACAGACAATCTCCAGATTAGCCCAGCAAGTGACCCATTAAGTTTGGGAACTGTAAGCCGGGTCGGTCCGCTAATAGGCAATCATAAATACTGTAGTCGCCTCGTGGGCGGGCAGGCGTGGGTCGCAGCGGACCGTAAAGTGCCATCTGACCCACCCACGATTCGAATTAAGGGAAAATGACACTTGCTCGCGCCACCCTGTTCAAGATGTTACTTTAACATAAGAGGCGAAATGTCCTTATCAAAATCCGCTTTTCAATCAACATCAAAGTCTTGCCGCAATTTGCCTTTGGCACAATTTTTCGTACAAAATTAGACTTCGCCAAAAATAACTCAAGAACGCAATTTAAATAAAGATCCGTACATTTCACTTTCACTACACATATTATCGGGTTTGTTACCACGGTTAGTATTGTTTTTACCTCGATATTTCGACGCAGTTGCATGCGTCATGGTCACGAGTTGACTGCGTCGAAATATCGAGGTAAAAACAATACTAACCGTGGTAACAAACCCGATAATATGTGTAGTGAAAGTGTAGTGAATAACCACGAAAGTCTTAAAACCTATATCCG
The DNA here is from genome assembly GCA_905147135.1 of Blastobasis lacticolella. Classification (NCBI taxonomy): domain Eukaryota; kingdom Metazoa; phylum Arthropoda; class Insecta; order Lepidoptera; family Blastobasidae; genus Blastobasis; species Blastobasis lacticolella. Next base: position 20,333,970 of record LR990049.1, on the reverse strand, counting down.
TACATTTTAAATTAAATTCTTAGAAAAACTTCATTGGTATAGTTGATCAGGATGAAATTGAAATCTCTGTTCAAGTGTTTGTTCATTGCAATATGAGGTCGTCGTCGCTTGCGTCACGTCCGCGCCAACGCAATGTCCAAACGCGGAACAACCCCTGTATCACAGGTGAAAAATTAAAAGCTGTACTTTTCAGTAAAGGAAACTGAAAAGTTTTAATAAAGTTTAGTAAAGTATTAAGAAAGGAAACTGAAATAGTTTTTATGAAAGTTTAGCTTTTGCCCGCGTTACCATTTTAAATGACCTCCGTATATGAATGCTAGTAAGAAGGGGAGGTCAAGCTGTAGCTCTGGTTCTACCTACCCGCATTATATGAAATATGGCTTAGATTGTACCCTCGACTTCATCGACCGAATCAAAATCCGTTCAGTAGTTCTTGCACGATGCTCGAACAAACAGCAAAAATTTAAAAATAAATTAAACGTAGTTACGTCCCAAAATTCTATCCCGTCAATTTTTTCTGACAATAATATCTTCAATGTACAGACACGGCTCATTTACAGTTTTGTAATAGATGCGATATTATAGATACCTATAACTAGATGAAATTAGATATTATATTTACGTCTTCTCCACAAACTGAATAGCGTACTAACAAAATAAAAATCACATTTAATAGCGTTACCGCGGAGCACTTTCGGCTGATAGACATTGATGTAAAACTGGTGTAGGAACAATTTACTGAAAGCGGTTTTCTACCATAATCCTTAATTAAAAATGTGTGGTAAACTCAGGAAACTCAGGAAAAACAGCTACTCGCCAGAGCCTCGTCCGTCTGTCAGTTAGGAAACCGCGAGCAGGTTAAGATGGCTTAAGCCCCTGATATAGTAATGGGATCCCGTAACCTGTGTAATAAGAAACTTATCATATTGGCGTTAATGTCCCAGTTGTGTTCTCGTTCACGAGGGCCCGGGGTCCGCCTTGACCATGATCCAGGATTTGGCGATCAGGTAATTACAGTGGAGCGACTACCATCTGACCTCCGTGACTCTGCTACCAGGGGAACCTGACCAAATTGTATCATGGTTACAAATTCAGTTGCCTGAATTTGCAGGTTTCATCACGATGTTTCCCTAACCTTAAGAGTATCGGTTAGAATTCAACGAATGTACATAACTCAGAAAAGAGTAATTGGTACATGGCCACAGCAGGATTCTAACCCAGAATTCTGACCGGAGTCACGGGTCGTGATGGGTCACCCTTCTTCCTCATCCATAATGACAAAGCCTCACTCGCTGCTGGTAATATATGCTAGACAACTGGTCCGGTCACTCTGCACGCGACTATACTGTGGTCCTGTTAACGGACCACTACAAGCACTAAATGGCGCGCAGAGATACACGCGGATTAGCCCGGTTTGTCCCGGATTAAGAGCCGGTGACCTTTTGAAGCGGATCCCAGGCCGGAGTCACAGTTCCACGATATAACGCGTTGGAACGTGCAGACATGTTAATGGTTTCTAGGTATTGTCTCTGTTGGGGATACGAGTACATTAGTTGCCTTCAGTGATGTGAGTGCAGGAATTTGTGACATCTAAGTGTTATCTATTGGAATTTTTAGGTACTTAAATAAAGTTTATTTAACTTAAGAACATAATAACACGATGAAAGTAATCTACTTTTTGAAAAGAATGTATGGACGCAATCGGCGTCTGCCGGCACGCACTCGCTTCGCGCCATGTAGGACGCAATCGGCGTAGAGCCGCGCACACGCGTATACCATAACATACTAACTGTAGAAGGCTTCTCAGGGTCATTGTTTTCGTCTCTTTGTCTAGACTCGCTTCCCACATTTATTTCGTTTATCTCCTTTCTCCCGTTTTCTTGTATGTCCTCGTTTATATCTTTTGGAGAACCTGGAACGCTTGTTTCACGTTTCCGTTTCAGAACCCGAGCGTTTTCATTGCGCCTCGTGGTCCCCGATTGGCTTTGAACTATCTCACGTTGTGCGCCTAGAACACTCCCATTGGTTATTTCCTTCAAAACGCTACGTACAGTGCTCTCGATGCTTTTATCTCTTGCTCTTCGCTCACTTCTTTCCTTTCCATTACGTCTCTCGCTTTTCTTGTGTCTCTTGTTTCTCACACGTCTTTCAGTTATATCATTTATATAACTGTTTTCACTGTCGGTTCCTAAGCTGGTATCTTTTCCCTCGCTTTCTTCGTTACTGTCGCTTCTCACGAGACTATCAGTTCTTTCATCTGTATCGATGCTTTCGCTACTCTCGCTTCTCTCACCTCTATTGCTTCCCTCGTGTCTCCCACTATCTGCGCTTCCGCTTTTGGTATTTTTTTTCCTCATGTTACGTTCAAGTTCTTTCATCACGAACCGGCGCAACTGAGACTGAGATTGAGGCGCTAGTCGCTTACGCTTCGGGATGTTTCTCATTTTGCTTTCATGGAACTCGCAGGTTGTGCGCATGGTTTTCTCCAATGACTTTTTCATTGCCTCGTTGTGGTTATTAAGCTTGATCCTGTAACCTAAAAGCTCACTCCTGTTCTCTGCAGTCCGAATGACCTTCGCTTTCCGCGGGGGTACTTGAGATCTCTTCCGCACGTATATGAAACTGTCGGTGTAAATTGCGGATGGATTTATCACTCTGCTGGAAGGCACAATTCCGTAGTCCGCAAATAACTTCCCTTCGTTGAACCACCGCACCAATAGCCACGACACCATACTGCTAAAATTTCCTGCCAGCCACTGGTATATACGAAGATGTTAAAAAATAAAAGTCCGCAGTGACTGATCTACAACGCAGGTAATTGTAAAAGGGGAATTTTAAGGGCTGTGTCTTCTTCACACACCTACACCAGAGATTTCAAATAACACCAAATAAAAGAGTCTGGACAGTTCAGATCGGGTTATCTTGCAGGCCAAGGCAAATTGCCAAAACGGGAGATAACACGGCCAGAAAAAGACCTTCACTAAGTTCATAGTGTATTATACATTTTTAGGGAGTGAAACGGTTTATGTTTATTGTTGGTGTAATTAATATTTGTTTACTACACGATTTGAGGGAATCATCGGGGGAGAGGGAAGGAGAATTGTGTGTTTTAAACACTACATCTACAAGTATTGTATCACACATGTTTCAAAACTTTATTAATTACTCTGTTTTATCCATTTGGGTATCGAACTATCAATAAGAAAATAACCTGACAGCAACTTTACTAATACAATTTTACTTACAAAAATACGATATACGAGTGCTATTGCTAATTTTATAGGTAAGAACATGAACAATCAACTAATCTCCAACCTCAAATTTCAAACCGGTGTTGCTGATGTCCATAGGCGGCGGTGACCACTTTCCATCAGGTGGCCCGCATGCCTGTTTGTCTGCCGGATAAAATAAAATAATAATAATAATAATTTGCCAGTTCTGCCGGATAACATAAAATAATAATAATAATAATTTGCCAGTTAATCAGGTTCAGATAGGTATTCTCATGACACCTCCTTGACGCGAAGCAGGAGCGCCGCGGGGGTTTAGTGGGTACACCGGCGACTGTCGGGAGTCCCACCCAGGCCTTCCGTCCGGCCCAACGGAGGGTATCGTGCGCAATGCATTCCCCGCGTATAAAAAGGTATTCGGTAACGTAAGCAAAGTAACAAACATGCGAATAACAATGCGCAAACCAAGCGGCCATGCCTATTCTGATGCACTTCGATTAATTATCCGCTAATCTGTGTAATGGAGATATTTGACGCTGTTCACTATTCTATTTAGAGCAACAAGTGCCTATTAATTTAATATCGTTGTAATATTAAAGTACTTTTGGTGGTGTGGTATAGCGAAATGTGGTGCTGGAGAAGAATAAGCTAGACAATAAAAGATATACAAAGTGTTGGTTTAGTGAAGGAGAAGAGAAATTCACTGAAAGTTATTGAGAACAGAAGGGCGAAAATGCTAGGATGCTATATAATAAGACATGAAAACTTTTAAGAGTGATAATAGGAGGCAAAGTTGATGGAAATAGAGTCAGACGACCAGACCAGCTAAGTAAAACGGTGACCCAAAAAATGGGATTTCATACCCATAATAAACATATTACGATTGTATAAATCAGTAATAGGTAGCACCTGATATTAAACACACCTCGAAGTACCGGTACTCGTTCGTATATTTATCATTATACATATTTTTTTAGAAATTAGTTTGCACATTATACTCACCTACCCAATCGTACTAAGTGTACGCTAGCCAAACCTACGTTAGTATACCAAAGACGGCGACAAATGTCTAGCCTGTAAAGTGATCGGCTATTTCCAAAAGGAGCCAGCACAATGGCAAAGCCCGTCAAAGGAAATAGGGCACAGTTCGCTAGAAGCCTGATGCCTGGGCACGGAGCTGCCCATTCAGCTGGCACTGTAGGGAATAAAGCCGCTTGCTATTGAACACTCTATGTTGTGTACCTTGTTCAGTCGAGTTGATCAGCTTTGAGTAATAGAAAGCCATATTAAATCGACGCCGAGATTACCTAGTACTTGAATGCACTTTCATGCGTGATTATTTTACTATAAGACAGTTTGAATTTTAGTGTAGTTAATAATTTACCGCCAGCCTCTTCCTCTGTATTTTGTCTTAACTAAAAATTTTGAAAGCGAGATGATAAAGAATACTTCTATCCTTCTAAACATCGAGTGTCATGAAACTTTCACTCTTCCCACGCATAAAATATGTATTTGAACTCTTAACTTGAAAAATTTAACAGCTTTTTGCTCAAGGACTCCCCTCTTTATGGGATATTTCTGTTGTTTGGTCGTAAAATTAGTATAAAATCTGTGCTTCCCGCGCAGCGTCCCCTGGGCCCCCGACCCGCCATTACCATTTTGTACAATAAAGAGGCTGTTGTATATTGTATAGTATACCTTGTAACTTGTGACAAATAAGGGCTTGAACTTAAACATCATCTGAAACACATTTCTTACGAATCTTAATACAATATGAGCTTTACTTTTCTTATTTCGGACAAAGGAAATTCACTTTAAATCTTATAAGAACTACCTCGACACAATCCGGTCATCTTTTCAAAGATTTTCTCCTCAATCTTTTCTGTAGCGTTAACAGAAATATTATTTCGTCGTACAATTTTGGTTATTTGGTGGATAAATTCTATTTGCAGCTAAACAACTTTGGCGAACGCATAAGAGGCTGACCCCGCTTAGCAAAATATTACCCACAAGTTCATAAAACACTGATAAGACGTACCTCAAAAGAATTGTGAATTTGGATCAAGCGGTACTTGTGTCAGGACAGCGCGAAGTTTGTAGGATATAAGGCGCGAGCTACACGTTTGTTTGATTCAGTTTTTAAAATAATTCGGCACACACCGGGACCTTGCGTGTCGCGGGACTCAACCAACCAACCAACCAACCCTCGGGAGCGCAACCGGGATATAACATCAAGATGATGATGTTGATGAGTTTTAGAAATAATTCTACTAAATTCACAGGAAGTACTCAGAATGTTCCATGAATCCAAACACCAACTTTCAAGATTTCCGAGTTATTAAAAAAGTAAGATAGCCCCTCGCTACAAACTCCTCAAGTTTCAATCGTTAAGCTGTTGGTTTTTACCTCTGGGAGTTTTTGTGTTCCCAACTTTTATTCGCGATAACAACTAGAGTTTTCAAAACTTCTTAGTTTTTATACAGAACTTGTGATATCACTTTTTATCTTTACTATACTTTTAATTCGTCGGAATATTTTAAACTAATATGATCTTGTTTTAGGGTTGCGGACACACAATAAAAATATGTTGAAGAAATAAATAAAGCTATATTACTCAAATTTCAGCAGAAGCCTAATACACAGGTTGACCTCTAATTGGCAATATAAACAGGTGTTAACAAACAACTTTCACTATGGCACCAAATCTGAAATTTCAAGAAATAATTTGATGTTACATACATTTTGGCAGAATTCGTGTTAAATTTTGTATGTAACTGCTAATTTTAGAGTTGGTAGGCGCCATAGTAAAAGTTGTTTGTTGTCGCGTCCACATGCATACTGTACCCCTATGTATTACAAATTTGAAGTCAACCTGTATAACGAACAGTGTTCACCATGTTATTTCACATTTTCATTAGACGCTCGACATTTTCGTTGCTGGCTTTAATTTAGTTTCGTCTAAGTAACGGACGGGAAATCCGAAAGCAAACACAGAAATCCAATTAGGCACTCACTTTCGTTAATTCGTATCGGTGTAGCCCTCGCCGACTCTTCTTTGACAAGTATACTTTGCCGAAATCTGCCGACATTTCCTTAAAATAACTGAATTATAATGTGCAAAAATAATAAAGTCCGGAACTCCGTACGCGGGATCCCCGACCGGAAACGTAAATGCAAATCGCATCCGAGCGAAAATAACGACTTAAGTACAGCAATAAACGTGGTGAGAGAAACTTTTGTGAATGAAACAAAGAAAGTAATGTCTTTATTGCTTCTCGAGGATCGTAAAGTGCGGCAATATATCGCGGCGGCGGGCGCGGGCTAATAACGTCTCAGCAGTTACAATATAATAAAAACAATAAAAGTTGAAATGTGGTCGCGGACGGCGTCGCGGCGAAAAGTGAATATTAAAATTGGTATCACGTCGGAAGCGGAACGACGCCGGGGCCGCGGGCGATCCCATAAGACGAACGGTTCTTTTGTAAACACTGGAGCGGGCGTTCTCAATCTTTTTCGTACTGCGACGCAATGTGTGGCCACTCACCTTCATGCCTTTCGACAAGCGGCATGATAAAAATAGGCTTGTCGAGCCAACTGACCGAAGGACGTCATGCCAAACGGGCAAGATCAAGCCTACAATAGGTAGGGATCAAGTCTAAATAAGCGGGGTCAAGCCTATTTTTGTCCTGCCGTTTATTAGTCGTTAATCATACTTACGCCACAAAATGGAGAAGAGCCGCGCCGCCATTTTGTAAATTTTTGCGCATATTTGCGTATTCTATACGGGTAGTCAGAGACTACCACAAGCCGCGATCCCGACACATCTCTAATGCCTCTGCCACGTTCATACCACACATATTTCCATACAAAAGCTGCAATTTTTGTAGAAGTTAATTTATTTGATCAGTGTATATCCTCAATGGGCATCCTCTGCCGACTCTACTATTTAGATTTGCACGATATATACTTTTCGTAAGCCATCTTTCATCTACATTATCCACATGCCCAAACCATCTCAGCATACCTCTTTCTATGCAGCGGTGTAGCGTTTATCATCATCCATTGTGTAGCTCTACTAACTTCTATGAATATGAGTAGAACATTCGGAAACCTACAATTATCTACTATTAACCTAACCTATAATTAAAGCCTATTATAACCTACAATTGGCTTACTATGTAACTCATTCTCGCTGTAAATGTAGATGGTTTTTGGAAACTAAATAAATAAATAATGATTATGAACAAAGAAGAGAGAAAATGGACATACTGTGATGTGGTATCTTAAGGCTACAATAAATATATTTTCACTTCATTTCAAAATAAATGACACAGAAGTTGCTTGCTTCAATATTTTCCAAATCGGTAACTTGTGATTAACGTGTTGCGATGCTCTTAATATAGGTCTGCGATGTCCCAGGGGTTTACGACGCAGAGCCTTTTATAATAGAGTTTGGGAACCACTGCACTAGAGGCTATTGGCTAGGTGCTGGCGTTGCAACTAGCTCGAATCTTTCTCAGCGGACGTGCTAGGAGCTTTCGACGTAATTGCCGGCACACTCCTTGTTTAAACACCTGGAACGCTAGAAATTCACATTATCCTTCGCATTACTTACCCAATAATTTACCCCCGAGGCAAACACGCTGTTATGCAAACACAATAGAGTTCACATTAATACAGAGTAAAGCCGCTTGTAGTGCCCGTTCATTTGCGCGAGTTAGGGCCGGCGACGCGTCCGAGTGCCGCCCGTTGTTTCCCGAATATACGGCGCGATGTGTCTGCGCCGAAATTTAGCAGAATGCCGTCCACAAATTGTGTTGCGGATTCTTGTTTTACATGTAAACAGCGGGCGCGACTTTAAATTGTAGTCACAATTCGGAGGCAGCAGAACGCTCATGCGATACTCTGATATTCAAAATGAAACAATTTGTAATGGATTAATCGCGATAGTTGATTTATTTATCGTTTTATTCCGAAGTTTCGAACACTTTACGCGTGTCATTGTCATTTTTCATCTCAGTTTATTTTGCTTCTAGAACTCTTTGCTTTCGTTTGAGATTGAAGTCGTCAAAGTGCAACATTTACTACAATATGCTACAATCCATAGCATCATGTGCTCCGATATTATAAAGTAGGTCGCAAAAATTACGTCCGTTAAATATTCCAAATTTCTAGTTTTATGTATGGTGAGTTTTGTTTGTTTACCCATCCTGTTTGGAGTTTTGGATATTTATTTCTCCTTCACGCACAAATTGACGCTATTATCCCAGAATAACAAAAAGGTATGAATTTCTCCGAAATTCAATGTAGTTCCGGCTTAGCCGAATTTGGCGCGGACTAACTCATGGGGAAAACTATTTTCAATATTTATAATTTACTGTACTTACCTTAGGTTGAGGATGTAATGAAGAACTGAATAAAATACTGTCTATATCTATGTCAATATGCCTTTCATTTGCATCAGCTTGGGGCTGCAACCTCAGCTGCGGAAGACTTCACACTGAGGAAATACGAAAGTCTAGCGCAAGACCATGGCCCTGACGCATGTAACTGCGTTGAAATATCGAGGTAAAAACAATACTAACTGGTTTGGTGTAGAAACGTTGGGACCGTGGGGCCCTGGTGCGAGAAAGTTCTTTATAGAACTTTCCAAAAAATTAAATGATACCACACTGGTGACCGGAGAGCTGGCTCGTTTCTCGGGCAACGGATTAGCATCGCTATTCAACGAGGCAACGCAGCCAGCGTTTATGATGTATTTATTTTTATTTGGAAAACAAACAGCAAGTATGATAATAAATCAATATCCGAGTCAATAACTTGTACGCCAATTATGTTTTCACATTTAACGGGCTTTCTGTGCACCATTACTGGGGGCAGCGGAATAGACGACCTTTTTAAAGTTCAGTATATATTTTTGGTATTTTAGATGTAGGTATTAGTGTATATTTTTATTATACCTTAATAAATATATCCTTGCATCACCAATCCTATCGGTCATATGACCACAGACCACATCCGTCGATAGACTGCACTAGAGACTAAGTATTGTCTCAAATTAATAGGGAAGTTCACTCGCACGGCTCAACGTCTCACCGGCGCTGTCTCGCAGATACGAGGTGAGCCAGCCATTGTGGTTCGTACCCTGGTTTTGTTCTCTTCATGAATATGCACGCCGGAATTCTCCCTCCCCCCTCCCCTTGCGATGCCCCAGATTAATGTTACGTGCGCGCAAATTCACGACACAATATGTCGTCACGACTTAGTACTGATCCTGAATAAAGCTGTTGTCGAACTAGCCTGCTTTTGGCGATTCGGATGTATCGGAACTGTATGCTTTCGTGTTCAAGAATATTTGGGCGTGTCTTGTTAGGACAATAAAAATTCAAATATTTCAAAATGTTACTTAGTTTTTACTGGTTGTTTTGTGCTTGGTATCAAGGGTTTTAAACGTCTATATGCTGTGGTAACTGCTCACCATCAGGTAGCCCGCAAGCTCGTTTATTTGTAAAGTGATATAAAAAGATTTTTAAATAAAAGTATTTCGAACATTTTTGTCCAAAAACTTCTTATCGTATAATCTTCTATTAAGCTAATTTAAAGGGAGGTTGATTACGAGATAAAATTGTAAATTACATAAAGTCGTTTGATGAAGCTATTCATTTATGTAATGGATGTTTTCTTTGCTATTATTTGGTATCATTATAGACTTATGTTTCTTGAATAAATTATTTATTATTTTATTATCCGGGTAGGTGTAATATTTTACATACACAGGTAGATAACGTCACGCCGTAGCAATTTGTTCAAGTGGCTACGTTCCAGACCAACCTCTCTCACTTTTCTATATTCATCAACTTTTTCATACGATGAACGTCAGTTCATGTATGATAAAGTTGCCCCCTGGCCTCGTTAAAATATTGCTTTTCATTCAACATAGGAAATACTGTTGTAGTATGATATTCAATAGTCTCTGGCTATGTAAAATATTGTTTTGTTTGTGTTCATTTAGCGGTATACATCACCTTATGCCGTGCCAATATAACTACGTGAGTAAGGGCAATTACATGTATACATAGCGTAAAAAATTTAAACTACGCAACGGATTTTAATGAGGTTTTCAACAATTGATGGAGTGATTTAAGAGGAAGATTTACAATCCAAAAAAAGGGTACGTAGGGGTAAAGTCGGTGTCAGTGAAAGAAGTCGCGCCAGGTCCACTAACCCATCATATTATAAAAGACTAACCGCACGATCTTTAGTATTTACTAAGCTGTAAATCCAAATCCCACATAACCGTTCGTCTCACTCAATCAGTTCACTTTGCTGTTGCTAATACACCTGACTTGTAACGGTTTCCAGAAAGTTCGAAGCCGTACAAACAAAGAAATCACCGCCCCCCCTTCCAGCCCCTCCCCTCCCTCCAGCGGTAATAAATCCATCGGATTGATTTATCTGATACTCGCCGGCTCTGACGCTTTTGTTTTGACCTCGCATTGGAAATCGGGACGTTAAGCTGAACGTAATTATTTTTGCTATAAACTGGAACTAGGAACTTGTAGTATAAAATTGTAGCATTTACAGTTTGCATTGTTACGCTTTCTCATTGAATATGTACCCGTCTATACATCCTGCTATGTTATTCTCTAAGACAACATCTGTAAGCGCAGCGATGAAACATGACAGATCGTGGGCAGATTGTCAAACACCGAGCAAATTTCTATCGAAATATTGTTATCATCCGACATGACATCCTATATTTCATTGTTGCGGTCAAGGACGTTTCTTAGAGAACTCACTAGGGGGCATAATGGGTGCGGTGTGGAAGACGAGAGTGTCTAAGAGTGCGAATGATCTCTTCTCTTCGGGACTTCTTTCTCCATTATGTGTGTGAGGCGCACGGGCATAGCCTCGTGCTCGAGTGGCTTCTCATATGAGTGACGACCCGTCTAGTCAGTCGGGGGCGGTGTCTCTCTGCTGCTTCCCTTCATGGCAATAACTAACTACTACAGGTCTGAGTGTGATTCGTCGCCTGCGCTTCGTAGCCGTTTTCAGCGCGGTACTAGGGCGCGCGGGGGCCCCGCAAGAGGGCACATTTTTAATTTCAATTTCGTATTGTTGAATTGATTTCAAACGACATGTTTGATGCCAATAGCCGCATAAAACCATGATATTCTAAAAGGCTAAATACTGAGAGCTTCATCTCCTCTAAATAATTGTAGACATGTTTGTATTAACATTAGGATGATTCATGATTCATAGATTCGACTGGAGCGCCCACATCTTTGTTTGGACAGGTGCCAATATAAGCAGTTATAGACAATGACTAAACTTAACTTTGGATTTATATATTATTGCTACATTTCGCTTATGCTAGGTCTGTAACAATTGATATATGACTAAAGGCCAACGGTGTCTGTTTATCTAAGCTAAAAGCTTTGCTCTCGTTACGTATCAGCTACAATATTACCATGTAGAGTAGTGTAAATATTACACGCAGAAAATACAGCAATAACAAATATCGCTCCACACACATGACTCCACAGTTATAGCATTGAAATTGATTATTTACTTATTTGTATGTAACTGCTATAGGTAGATACTCAAGTTTACGAAAAAGCTTTGAATAAGAATTTACATATCATTATCATTCCTTAAATCTATAGACGAAACCGGAAAACGGGCTCCTGCCCAGTGTGATTTCAAGTGTTCTGTGTCGTCACTACGTCTTACGCATCCAGCTGGTACCTGTAATCTATACCAGGTCGTCCACCTTGTGGCCTACCCACGCTGCGTCTTCCGGTATGTAGTCGCCAGTCGAGAACTTTACTGCCCCATCGGCCATCTGTTCTGCAAGCTCTGTGCCCTGCCCACTGCCACTTAAGCTTGGCAATCCTTCGTGCTATATCGGTGATCTTATATCGCTTGCGCAACTCCACAATTCTGATTCGATCGCACAATAAGATTGCAACTGCGATAATTTAAAAAAAAAACACAATAAAAGAACACTTTAATGCACACCAAAGAACACATACATAAGGAAAATACAAGAAGACACAGTACGACGGGCTGTCTTATCACTAATGTGATCTCTTCCAGAAAACCTTGGGATGGAGAGAGAACATAAAAATTGAGACGGATACAGTTACGTAGTGCACACTAAAGCTTTAGAATTTTTCAGTATTTACAAATGGACCTAATATGTATAGATATATCTCCGTATTTGACCACATACATAAGGCACATACCCTTGGCTTGGTCATAACTATGCCCAGTCCGACCAGGCATCTCCAATTCCGGCCTCACAAAACGCGGTTGAATTATTCATGGGCGACTATAAACCACTCAATGCGTCTGTGAGTGAATTCCGTAACAGAAATGCGGAGTTAAAAACATCGTTCGCGCCGTCGCCGGCTCCGGTTGAAATTTTAAATTTCATAATAATCCGAGAAGTTTCATGCAATTTCCATAATGGCGGGCGCGGAGCGAGGCGCAGGGCTGTCATTCTGCAATGAAATGAGATGAAACATATTTATTTATACAGAGATATGAAACAACACCACAAAACAATAAGACGAAAATGAACATAATTAAATTATGAATTTTGAATGGCGTAAAAATCGCAAACGTAAATGAGTATAAAATAATAATAAAAATACAACAATTTGCTGTACTTAATTACAACAAATAACATTACATAGTACCATTGCTTAGTGGAGAGCGTCGGTGTCCTAGCGGTTAGAGTATTCGACTCGTAAGCCAGAGGTCCCGGGTTCGAATCCCGCTCCGGCCATGTACCAATGACTGTTTTCTGAGTTATGTACATTAGTTGAATACTAACCGATGCTCTTACGGTGAGGGAAAACATCGTGATGAAACCTGCACATTCAGGCGACTGGATGTGTAACCGTGATCCAATCTGCTCAGGTTCCCCTGGTAGCAGAGTCATGGACGTCAGATGGCAGTCGCTCCACTGTAATTAGGTAATTACAGTGGAGCGACTGCCATCTCCTGCCAAATCCTGGATCATGGTCAAGGCACACCCCGGGCCCTCGTGCTCAAGAGCACAACCGGGACATTAACGCCAAGTAGTGTGTGTAGTAGTAGCTGTCTTGTGGTAAAGTGTATGTGCAAAAGGGGCCTCTCTCAGCACTTTGCTCCAGTGTGAGCCGATGCATGGACGACGATGTAACTATGTACCTCTTCTTCTTATCCATTCGATGGACTAAACTCTGACTTACAATTTATTCGTCCAGTATTTAATGACGCATATAGGGTGTTTTCTATTATGTAGTTACAAATAATAGAAGTAATAAATAATAATAGAATACGCTCATTGAGTGGCAGCGTGGGAAGGCACTGGTGTGGGACGTTACCTGTGTGGACACACTGGCGCCTTCGCATGTGGCCTCCACTGCCAGCTGCGGAAGACCACAAGCGGAGGAAATACGAAAATCTAGCGCAAGACTTCGTATTTCAGCCGTTTGGTGTGGAAACGTTGGGACCGTGGGGCCCTGGTGGGAGAAAGAAAAAATAAATGACACCACTGGTGACCGAAGAGCTGGCTCGTTCCTCGGGCAACGGATTAGCATCGCTAATCAACGAGGCAACGCAGACAGCTTTCTGGGCACCATTCCGGGGGACTGCGGTGTGGACGACATTTTTAATTTTTAGTATATATTTTATATGTAGTGGTAGGTATAGGTGTGTGTATAGATATATTTGTATTGTAACTGTAAATATTTTATGTGTATTTCAATCATCATCGTCCTAGCGCTTATCCCGGCCTCTGCCAGGGTCCGCTTTCCCACTCAATCTCCTCCACTTCGAACAGTCATCGGCATCCCCTTGTCGTAAGCCGTTGGCTCTCGCATTCGACTTAGCGATGTCAATCCATCGCTTCTTGGGCCGCCCACGGGGCCTCTTTCCTGATACCGGCAGATTCAGGCACCTATTTCCCACGTATCCCTGAGGCTCAAGCAACACGTTACCAAACCAGCGCAGACGAGCCTCCTCGATCTTATCTGCGATATCCCTTACACCAAGGGATATCGCATCGATCGAGTCGCGTAACTCCGCACATCCACCGCAGCATTTTCATTTCGCTGGCGTGGAGTTCGCGAACATGTTTCGTCAGCGCTGGCCATGTCTCGCAGCCATAGAGCATCACCGGTCTAGTTATACTCTTGTATATAAGCCCATTGAGCTTTACAGGGATTTTAGGGTCACAAATGACTGCCGTGAGTTCCCGCCATTTGGCCCTAGCCGCAGAGATTCGGGATTTGACATCGGGGCCGATATCGCCGGACTCGTGCATCACGGATCCAAGGTATTTGAATTTATCTGTTCTATTGACAGCTTCGTTACCTATACGGATGGTGTCGGGATCCGCGCTGCAGCTGGCCATATACTCTGTTTTGGCAATATTCAGCTTCAAACCACCGTTTTCTAGCACATCCTTCCATGTGTTTACTCTGGTCTCAAGATCTTGACTAAGCTTGCTCACCAGTACAATGTCGTCAGCGTACTTCATAAGCCAAGGAGGTATGTCCTCAATTTCCGCTGAGAAGGCATCGAGCACTATGCAAAACAAGTAAGGACTTAACACAGAACCGTGGTGAACACCTACAGTAATCGGGAAGGGATTAGTATGGCCTACGATGGTTTTGACAACAGCTCCAGTATTGCTATACATGTCCTGTATAATAGAAATGTACGCCTCGGGCACAGACTTTACTCTCAGAGCCCACCAGATTTTTTCCCGAAGAACACTGTCGCAAGCCCTCTGCAGGTCGAGAAATGCGTAATGCAACGGTTGATTCCATCAGTCAATGGGACTACTGGAGGACCCTGAGAGCAAAGACTGGATCCATGGTGCTGCAGCCCGGCCTAAAGCCGTATTGGCATTCCGACAAGGAGCATTCCTGGCGAAGTCTCTGGTCAATAATCCGTTCAAATAGCTTCATTGTGTGGCTCATAAGTTTGATACCTCGATAGTTGTCGCACTCTTGCACACTGCCTTTTCCTTCATAGATTGGCGTAATAATATTTACGCGCCATGCGTCAGGTCAGGCTCAGTGAGCAAGAGTACGCCCCGGGTCCCCATTGTTTTCCAGGTTTCAATGGCTATTCCGCATGGCCAATAGCTTTTCCGTTCTTCATACGTACCAGAGACCTCTCCACCTCATTAGGGGTAATCGGGCTTATCATGCCAAGGTTTGCAGGAAGCTGTGGTGGTCGTACGTAGTTGTTGGCCTCGTTAGACAGTTCCTTGAAATGACAGCACCACCGGTCTTTAATAGAGTTTGCACTTGTAAGCAAACCGCCGTCCGTACCACGTACATTTTATGTGTATTTTAATAAATATCGTTAACGTCAAATAAATCAAGGTAAGCATAAAAAAATAGAAGTATAATATAATTTTTTTTTATATCGGAGAAGACAGTCATTAGGCCGCCATCTCACCTGTTGGTAAGTGACGATGAGGCCGAAGATGAAGCATGTCCGTCTTAGAACAGCCTATTCAGTATTCAGTATAGTTTGAGTTACGTGTCTTACTGTGTGTAGTGTATCAACCTGTGTTCTGTCGTTGAAGCTGAGAGGTGGGACTGTAATTTGCTCCGTCAAGTATATACTTCTCTTGGATCTGTTGTCAAACATTGTATGGCGGTCAACTACTGTATGTTCTTCAAGAATCTTCCTGCCGAATATGACTATTCTATATAATGCACCTCCTGCAACAGTGTCAAGGCTTCAATGTCGTTCTGAACCAGTACGACATTGAAGCCTTCGAGAAACGAGTGTACTACTCGAGTCTTTCTCATAGGCCATTTTAGCCCATAGTCAGGTTGTGGTCATGACCTTTCTCAGGTCTTTAGATGGCGCTGATCACTTACCATCAGGTGACTTGTTTGCTCGTTTGCCTTCATCTTATATATAAAAAAAACCTTGTTTATATTATTCAATGATAAACAAGAAGGCTGTGCACCTGACGGTAAGCCTTTCTTTGTTCATGTCTGACGTTATTGCTTTTATCTATGATCTAAGCGCCCGATCTCAGTCAGTCAAAGTCCACAACTGTTTTTGAGCCCCGTCTACATGAGTGGAAGGACTTTCCATAATTTCCATGTTTGGCGGCATGCATTAGAGCATTAAAGACCAATACAAAACTCTGTGGTCCTTTTCTATAGAGGTCCTTGATGGAATCCTCTAGATCATTACATACGTTTTAATGCTCCAACAAAAACTATAACAAACTGGAGGCTTTTCGCCACGACACTTGTAGCGGAAACAACTACATGGTTTTAAAACTTCGCAATTTTAGTTTATAGGAGTGTAATGTGCTTAGAGTGGGTGGCAGCCCTGGCTCCGCGTTTCAAGGGTCAGCCGGCCAACAAAGTTTCTCCCTGTTTCACGACCCAAAGCCTGTCTTTGACAATGAAATGTTTCGGTTCATAGTTCTATGGCTATTTATTTTCGTCATTTTACGTTTTACCGAGTTCTATGCTGTTCTACAAACCACATACAATTTCGGATTACATTATAGTCTATGATATGATATTCTGGGTTATAAGCTACAATGCATAATCAAATCAGAATCCGTTTAGTAGTTGTTTCGTGTAATAAATATCCATCAAAACATCTATCCACTAGTTTAATTCTGATTAACATCAAGTTTTTAACTGACTGCGTAAATGGAAGAGGTACTATGTTCGGCTGTATATCTATTTTTATCAAATATGAACCGCGCGAATTTTTTCAACGGCTTGTCTTTGTTTACGTAGTCATCTTGTGGTCTTCACAATAATTATATTGTCTTTAATGACCCTGTAGAGACCATATAAAGCTCAAATACACACAGCTGCTATGCCGCTGCAGGTTTACACAGTATGTTATTAGTATGAAAATGCAATATATTTCATACTAATGGACCCGGCGCGACTTCGTTCACGTACACCTGCTTTACCCCTCCCTACCTGCCCTTTTTTATTTATTTATTTATTTATTAAATCTTTATGCACTAAAGGTACATTGGCGGACTTAAAGCTAAAGTAAAGTTTTTTCCTTGCTTATAAAACTTCCCCTTGAATCACTCTAATGTTGAACTCCGCATTAAAATCCGTTGCGTAGTTTTAAAGATCTAAGTGTATATAGATACATGTATATAGACACACAAACGGCGGACAGCGACTTTGTTTTATGCAATGTAGAGATGGCGCAGATACTTTTATTTAAATGTCAAACTCATAATCATATCTTGAATAACTACCAACAAAGTTAATCAAGATACCAAATTAAGGAGACGTCCGTCGCAGCATAGCAACCATTTGTCTTTCCACTCCAGCGAAGGCTTTTCATTTTGCAACGGGAATATTTTTTAAATCTGTTTTCTAACACGCCCCAGGGGCATCGAAGCCTCCTTCGCCTGCCTTTTGCTAGGAGCTTTAAAAATAACACTCAAATTATGGAATTGGATTCACTTATTTTCCTCTCCATTTTATTTTCTTGTGACTTGTTTATTTTCCTCTCACATTCAATATGACTAATTAATGTTATTGTTAATGGTTGGTGACTTCGAAGACAAATAGGCCGTTTCGTTGTTTAAATAAACAGCTTATAATTTGTCATTCTAAGTTGTTTTTATTCAACGATTTTTTCCAAATCTTTCTATTCTAAATTTGTTTGTGACGTACAAAATTATGTTATTGTTGTAGTGTCATTCAGTTACGGGACAAAAGTGGGATAAGCTGAGTGATATTGTATATTCATACTGATATACCTATTCGTAGGGTGAAATTTATAATAAATACAACCTTTTCATATTTATACTACATATTACTTATTAAATTTTACTTTTATTACTTTATTTAGTGTTTTATTTTTGTTTCCTATTGTAAATATTTTTTCTGTATTAAATTCCTGCATTACTGATTCTTTCAACAACATTCTGAATAATATTATAATATCGTGAAACACTGCCATTGCGGCTTAACCGTGTTACCCATTAGCATTAAACTGTATCGATGTGGTCGGTATTCATTAGTGTCTAATTAATTTACCCATATTCTCATTCATTAGGTAATATTAGACGCGGGTCTCACTAACGCAAGTTTCCAATCATATTAATGTCCACTTGTTAATGATTACTTTGAATTAAACCATAGCTTGCTTAGCTACTTCAAGTGTTATTTCTATAGGACTTCACATTTATACTATGTGGGCGCAGGATTTACAGTCGCGACTCTCTCTCCCTTACATCAGCTTTACACCTCCCCTACACCACCTTCACACCTCCCATACACCACCTTTACACCTTCCCTATACCTACCTTACATCTCCCTACACCTACCCTACACTACCCGCGCCAATTCCAGCTAGGAACGTTACTGGAACAACTGGGAAATTTTATTCCCAGTAGTGCCCAGCGGGTACGTTCCCAGTGGGTACATTCCAAGTGGGTATGTTCCCAGTGAGTCCGACCGGAAATAAATGCTGCCATATATTTTATAATTTATATTCGTTAGATAGAGATAGAGAATCCTCGTCGACGACTCTTTTACGAACCCCAGTATTCTGTCGGACACCACACGGCCAATTTATTTAAGTATAGTAAATCAATAATAATCACCTTGGCGGTAATGTCCCGGTTGTGCTTTCGCGCGCGAGGCCTCGGGGTCCGTCTCAACCATAATCCAGGATTTGGTAGATCAGGTTATTATTACCTTTTTTCTAATTTTCCTAAAGATTTTATACAATAGCGCCACGAAGTAAACGATTTCTGAATTGACCCCTCAAGAATAAGAATCCATAAATAAATACACAGAGTAAATTAAAGATTACGAAACACTCCACACTCATTAAAATGAAAACGAAACATTTCTACAAAATTATTGCGCTCTTAACATTACAGCCTGCCAGCTGTCTACATTACAGTCTCAAGACTGCGATGTCTATTTCCCTCCACGTAATAATTTTTAGACTGTACCAAGAAAACGGCAAAGAGAGTCCAAAGGCTACATTTAAAGCCGCTCCTTTCAACGCCGTAATATTTAATGACCGAACCTGTGTTGGGATGAAAAATAGTGCGACCGAGCCTTTGAGTGAGACACGAATCGCGGAACCCTCTCGGGCTTTCGGGTGGAGTCGCTCGGGTTCTCGGGTCCTCGGTGGCTGAAGCAGGCGTCTGGAACAACCTTTGAGCAGTCGCGCGCGAAATCTTGGCCCAGATGCAGCAGATAGGTGATGAGAGGCAGCGGGGTCGGTGTTGCTCGGTTTTTAATTGGTTGGTTATTGTTGTAACCAAACGATTGGAAAGTTAAGTACCGGCAAGTATTTTCTGCTGTATGGTTGTAACAGTTTAGCGCTGACGCATTGCTTCCGAACCGATTCTTCCTGAAAGTGAAATTTATAGAATTTATCAATGAACCCAAAAGTTTCAGAAGTTTAAGTCTAGAGTGTGAACTTTGACAAAATACGTATTATAGTAACGAAATAAAATAAAAGAGGTAAACCAGTACAATGGTAACTCTAAAATAGAGACAAAAGAAACTCTACAATGATCTGTAAATTGACACAATAATTCATTACAACATAAATATTTAAAAAAATTGATAATTTAGAAAAAATACGTCTAATTATAGAACTAGAAAACTACAGATTCTCTTGAATCTACCTTATTCCTACACTTCTCTATATTGTACGGGAATTCCCCTGGCATACAACTTAGTAGATAAAATTATTATTTTTATTTGCACCGCACACCCTTGTTAACAGCCTGCAAGCTGTACTGGGGTCGTTACATGTGTCTACATGCGAAGTGATTTAACTAACGCGCAGGGAACACGCTCTAGCTTCGGTCTACGCTTTGGGGGAATAATGTTGACTCTATTGTTTTCATAACGTTTTCGTAGAACTTTTATTGTTTCAGTTTTATTGTTTATCGTCATGGTCATCGAGTTGGTCCATGGTACCGTCGTTGATTTCGGTCGTCGGTGGCTTAATGGGTAGCGGGCCTGACTCGTTAGCGAGAGGTACCGAGTTTGATCCCCAGTGACTTCATGTACCAATGACCTTTTTATGAGTACATTACTTCAACAGTAACCGATGCTCTCACGGTGAGAAAAAAATATCGTGAGGAAACGTGCACATTCAGGCGACTGAATATCTAACCATTATCCACTCTAGTCAGGTTCCCCCGTAAACAGGGTCACGGAGATCAGTCGGTAGTCGCTTTAATATAATTAACAGATCTACTAAATCTTGGATCATGCTCAAGGCGGACCTGGGCCTTAATAACAAAAATGATTAGCAAAAACCACTCTAAACTAATAAAAATTGCACAAAATCGAAACGAAGATACAATAACGACATAGAATACTTAATTGCACCAAGGGTTGTGCGACGGTTTTCGTTGTGAAACTCACTGGTAATTAGTAGACTTCTATGTAATGTGGAAATAGTGTCATTTTGGAGCAATCATCATCATCATCCTGGTATCCATTCTGTCTGGATCTATAATTTCTCGTGAGCAAGGTCGGTGGTACAAGTAAGAGCCCAAATTTAAGGGGTCATCCATTTCCAACAGGTGTCCGCTACCTCGTTGATTTCCCTTTAAAAAATAACTAGAAACCCGAGACGACGAGGCAAAATTTACAGATATTTGTTTCATACATTTAATGGCTATGGTGTTTTGTTTTTCCCAGTACACAGCGAGTGACGCAACCTATGTATTATAGTAAAACATTTACATAGTAAAACGTCAAAATCTCAAGTTACTTTTCGAAGCCTCGGAACAAAGTCACGGCCGAACCCTAGTCCACAATAAACCCAACAAAACACAGCCGCTGTAAATTGTAATTACCGAAATGGATCCGCAAATCTTCCGCGCAGGTTAACTTGTTGCTTGTTTGTTTGATAATGTGAGGAAATCCACATTGAGCCGTTCCGACAGTAACGAAGGCGATAAATTGCCAACTTTCCGAACTGCTGCGTTGTGCGTGCCTCGCGTGGAGGCTCGCACTTGTAAATAACGACATAACGGCGGTGGAGGCGCTGCTAATTTGAAATATTATCATACATCGAACCAACTGAAGGCAGCTCTTGAGATGAATTCCAGAAAGGCGTGAAGGTATCTTTGACACAAAATCCATAATACTGTATCAGTTAATTATGTTGTTCTCCGAATTATATAACACATTTAAATGCGTATTAATAATTTACATTTTGACAATATTACAAATAAGAGATTTTAATTTGTAATTCTGGAGTGACATTAATTACGAAATTATAATAATTGAATTTGTAATTTATAATATTGAATAACTAACACGTAAAAGTAGTAAATTGAAATAAATATCCATCAAATGTTTCAATTGTATTATTACATTACTGACGTTGAAGGTACTTGCTATAATTTAATGTTGTATGTAAGTACTTACTTATAAATTGACATGTAAATTTCTACAAAAAAAAAAAAATATTTCTTTAACAAATATGTACTCTTTTACAGTATATGAAGCATCCTTACAAGCAGATTTATGATTATTGTGCTGGCTACTTTACCTTCAAACCGGAACACAAGCTTGACAGTCTCCTACCACATAACAGATGAAAATGACCCGAGTACATCCGATTATTTATGTTTTCCTATATCCAAAAAAGTAGCACACTGCGCCGATTTCGTAGAAATAAGGCCAGAGTTCTTAAACTCTGGTCAGCTTCCCAAATCGACATTGACCTCCTTCCGTTTGGAAGTAAAGTTAGTGAGTTTGACACGTGTATCTGTGTATCTCTGGCTCTGTGTAAATACATTATTATTGACTTTATTTATTTAACAATTTATTGTACACAAGAAAATTAAAGATATAGTACAAATCAGAGATAAGACAATAGGCACTACATGTATCTGTAGCCGTCTTCACAATGATTCGAAACCGTTTCTGAACGATGTTCTGAACGTTTCCGTGTCGATCGATTCGAGAACTGTTATTCAGAATCTCGATAGATTCCGCGGAAACTCTACTCTCTATAACATATGAAAATTTTATCAAAATTAACTGAAACCACATTTTCCTAAGAACTTTTGCGGGGTCCTTTGTCGATTCCGTATCCGAATCCGATTTCCGAGCCATTGTGAATACGGCTACTGGTCTGTCTGAAGTGGTCTGTATGTGTGGAGCTGTGTGATTGTCTGTGGCGTCACAGCTGCCGTACGAATGCGCTTTTTTCTATTTTGAAACCAGTTTAATTGAGATGGTTCTTAGCTTTGTTTCATTAAAATCGATTTAGTATTTCAGAAAATACTGAGAAATAAGTATAGAATGTAAACATGGTCGTGGGTTATCCGACTCTTTCTGGTGGTTAGGTCACAAAAAATATAATTTTCCTGCAATACCGGTCACGGAACCGATTTGTACTTGTTTAGTATGAAAGGCAATTAATTAATTTCGACCAAATTCGACTCCCTAATGGTAGATTGTTTGCTGTGTGGGCTGCTTTTATTGTGCCTAATTGCTGTAATTAGGAGCCAATTTGGTTTAAAGGTCACGATCAAATTATAAATTATACACGGCGAAATTATTTCAGCGGATAGCATTCATATAAATATTACACAACAGTAAATATTGTGTGGTTTATCATCAGCTTCTGAATCGTACAGGAAATATTGTTTTTGCGCCCCCATTATCAATTCAATTATCTCGGAGCTCATTTTGTATTACTTTGTATTGTTTTCCAAATGGTCCGGCATTGTTCTCTAGCTACACTGCAAGGGGGAGACAACAAATCCTTTCGGGTCGTCGCGCGAAGCAGGTAACAGAAAGCAATTTCGCTAAGCCCGTTCAGACCTTCGGAATTACATTACCCTCTTTAATGAGAAAGAGAATGGCAAAAATTTATGTAGAAAGTTAAGAGGAGTACCCGGAGCAAGTTTTGTTTTCTGCGTATGAACTAGGCCACAGTAACAAGGCTTCCGAAGGCTCCCCTCCCATAATAACAGTAAGTAAGTGGATTTCGATGATTCCGAACCGAGTTTCGGAGTTTGTTCCCCGCAATCGAGAATCTGTGATTATTACGGTCGGTGTGGATGCTATCGGCGGTTCGCTTCGAAATTAGTAGAAGAACAAGAAGATGGGGTCCGAAGTGGCAAGAATAAAAGGAGATTTATGAAAAGAGTTATGGATATACATATTTATATTGTTTATGTAATACGGCAGACACACAGGCATGCGGGCCACCTGCTGGAAAGTGGTCACCGCCGCCTATGGATATCAGCAACACTAGAGGTTGGCCACCAATCACCAACCAACCACCAGCATTGGGTCACCGATGCGTTGCCTGCATCTAAGGAGACCTCTAATATACAGAGAAACACTGTGGCTGGGAGCTCATTCCACATCCGAATCGTACGAGCGAGAAACGTTCTTTAGAATCTTCGCGTGGACATCAATAGAGGGTCCACGTAATGGGGATGAGTACCCAGCCCACGATATATGCGACGTTAAGAAGTTATGTCAGAACAGAGCAAAGTGGCGTTCATAGTCTCTGCCGACCCCACCTGTGGGACAGAGGCGTGAGCTTGATGTAGGTATGTATGTAATAAGAAGCTTTTTGGCTCCACAAATAAAAATAGTTTTCTTGTAGCCAATGCGACATTATCTGTCAGACAATCACACAATGTCGCAAATGAAGCAGTTTATTTATGAGTTGATCCAATAAATTTGTGTAATCGCGTAGATTTCCCCCGGGGCGGCGGCGCTGCGCACTCCGCGGTGACACATCCACAAAACAATTTGCTTTGTTACGCCGGTGTTAAGACTATACTTGGTAAATTTAACGGACAATAACTACTGTGTTGACAACAATCACTATTGTGTTGATCTCAAATTTAGGGTTGGGTTACTTTTCGCTGCAGCTGACCGTGTGTCGTATCCGACAGACGTCGGAAACTATTACTACTGATAAAACACGTTCGATACTTCATCATAATCATCATTGGCGTCAGTCCCGGTTATACTCTCGCTCACGAGGGCCCAATGTCCGTCTTGGCTATGATCCCAATTTCTATCTAATTACTTACAGAGCGTAAATGTCACCTTAGTCTCATTAATTACCATGACACAGTAATCCATTGGCATTCATGT
Source organism: Blastobasis lacticolella (assembly GCA_905147135.1). Taxonomy (NCBI): domain Eukaryota; kingdom Metazoa; phylum Arthropoda; class Insecta; order Lepidoptera; family Blastobasidae; genus Blastobasis; species Blastobasis lacticolella. Next base: position 20,309,600 of record LR990049.1, on the reverse strand, counting down.
AAATCTATGTCACGTGTTCTATTTGGCGGTAGCTTGGCGGTAGTCAATTAATTCGTTTGATGCGGCACCGCGGCGCGATGGGCTCTGATTGAACTGAGAATCTCGTCATGCGACGTTAATACATTTTGAAGTACCTACCAGAAAATCTCTTACTTCAGTCGATCCCTCACTATTGTGCCACTGGCTATGTTGCTCTGCCATCGCAGCTTCCGACGATGGGATATATTTTATCTTTTATCTGCTCCAAAAGTGGTTATTTTCCAAGTTTGACAGCCTAAATGTGTAACCATGATAGTAGGTTCCCCTGTTCTCAGGGTGGCGGAGATCAGATGGCAGTCGATCCACTGTAATTACTCAATCTGACAAATTCTTGATCATGGTCAAGGCGGACCCCGAGCCCTCGTCCGTTAGAGTACAACCGGGATATTGATGCCAAGATGATGTTTAGCTTCTTATGTTTGGCTTCCTGGTTCCAACTAACAATATGCCTCACAAACCACTTTACCACACACGTATAAAATGTGGAATAATATCTCTTCTGAACTCTTACCTTTGCGCTACAACTTGGAATTCTTCAAAAGGAATGTTTACAGGTTCTTCGAAGGCCAGAGTACCTTATCCACATGCTTTTATCTAAGGCTGTTAGAAGAAAAATCTGACATAAACGGATTCTACTCTAAACACCCGAAAGGTCCTAAACGAAGATAGCCGCTTCGTTAACACGAATATCGACAATTATCATTATAAATAAATAACCTCCAGGAGAAGGTTTAACAATGGCAAACACAACATTATCAATAAATTGTATCACTGAACTAGACGATTTCAACTAAACCGGCTAAAATTATATCTTCAAAACGCATTTTGATGAACTATATCTATATAGGTTTTAAGACTTTCGTGGTTATTCACTACACTTTCACTACACATGTTATCGGGTTTGTTACCACGGTTAGTATTGTTAGTATATCGAGGTAAAAACAATACTAACCGTGGTAACAAACCCGATAACATGTGTAGTGAAAGTGTAACTATATCTAGATTCCCAGAAGAACACATTGCATTATTTATCTATGTATTTACCCGAATCCCAAAATAGTAGGCTGGGACCATTTTATACCCGAATATTGCGTGGGCGTAGCACCGAGCTTCTAAATAACAAACAATACACCTTTCCTGTATGCCTATTGACAAATAATATACACAACTAATTTTATACTCGTAAATTCATTTCACCAGACAATTAAACCTCCAGCTAGTCCCACCACTAAAGTAGTCACGATTTCCCTTATACTATTAAGTCGTCTTAGGATCATGTGATCACCTGATCAGACAGCCAGAGTCAATAGCGTACGGTCGCTAAATGAAACGAATCGGATCCCTTTCCCCGATCCACGTTTACTCAGCCGAGAGTTTGTTGACTTTGGAACCTGGCCGGATCATTAACTTTGCCCCGGGTGGAATTAATTTTATTCCATACTGATTCATAGCCGCTGAATAAAGACTGAACTTTTCGAGCTGCGCTTTTTTCAGGCACTGAGCTTTTTGTTTCTCTTCTTTTGCGTTCTCGTGGGGATGATGTGGATGAATATTTTCAAATATTCGGATATTGTTGAAGTTATTCCTGATTAAAAAATACGCAAGGTTGACCGTAGTGTGTTGTAGCCTTGCCAAACATTTGTCCACCTTCTTAACGGTGTGAGGGATGATAGAGAAAGCGCCTGTTCAGAAACTGTTCGAATAAGGTAAAACCTTAAAGATGTCATTGCCATTACACCTAAAAGTACCAACCAGGGTCACTAAAATCGTTTCACGTCAACTCGGGTACACAGCCGGACTACTTCTGTAATACCTCCCATACTAAGAGCTAATAGTTCAACTTTGATAAAAGGGTAACAGTCATCATCGAATTCTTATTAGCTGTACTAAACCAGTTGCTGAAGTTATACCAATTACATCGAACAAAATCACAACTCATTCAAAACTGCACTGAAATCCGTTAGTAATTTTATTTTACATTATGATATTTAAAACTGCTGAATGAGCTCTTTAATACCATGGAACAAGCTATGCTGTTCACTCGCAAGGTTTCAAGGTAGGTAAGAGTGAGCAGGCTTGCCTCTCTAGTAACGTTTTCAAAGGTACCAGGCCTCTTGTAACCAGCGGGAGTGGAACAATAAATCATTGTTGCAAATCGCAGCCCACGAGTTTACTCTTTGATTATTCGGAAGGCCTTTGTTGGCTGCGCACGGTTCCCGGATCCAATGAAAACAACAGCTTTATACACTCTATAGCAATTAATGTATGTTGATTCCAAACTCACGAACAAATGCAATAACTACTGGTACTGAAACATTGATATGAAATGCATTTTCACGTTTGTTTTCACGCATTAAAAACGCAGAACCGCATGTGTCTTTTTTTAAGAGGGGATATCTTTGAAAGATTTCACGTCACCCGGGAGAAAGACGTGGATATGTGGGATTGCCCGAAAATGGACCTTACCCACTAAAATGTGTATATAAGCTGTTTAAGTGAACACGACAGGACCTCACAGATAGTTTGCGCTATGGTGAGAATCGCATATGCCTCGATTGTATCTCGACAATTTTTTATGTTATTTTGACAAAGGTTCATGACAAAGAGGCAATAGCAGATAATCTTCTCTCTGTATAAAAATATAATAAATGGTGTTGGTCTTCGTTTGCGTAGCAGCCACCGGCGAGCAAATTTGCACACACCGCGCCCCGGGGGCCCCGCACGCCAATTACCCGCCCTTTTTTGCCACACTGCGATTCCCCGTTAATTCCAAGCCATCTTTTTCCTTTCGAAAGGGAAATTAATGCTCTGTACCTCGGCGGGAATCGACAACGAGTGCTTTACACCCGCCGTTCCGCAGTTAATGTTTTAAGACAGTTCTTCGCTTCCTTGCCCCCCTCCCCGCCCATCCCTGCCCCACCGGAGACCTGAAATATTTCAATTTTAACTACTTTTGACATTTCCGTCCTCAATCTTGGGTCGTTCTGACGCAGCGTTCGTTGGGAAATTTACGTCGGGATCTTTTCGTCATTGTGTAATTGTATTGGAAGCCTCTTTAATCTTTTCCGCGTCTACCCGTGTTTCCGTTCACATTTATTAATAGAATTACAAATTAATCTTCCAGGTAACCCCATTTTAAGTAACAATAAACATGGCACCGGAATATTGGGAACCTTTTATATCCTCTATTCGGGACCAACGTTTTCGCAATTGTTGTCTACGCAAACCTAAATACAATAACGTCCACTAAATTGAATTTGGAGTAGCCACGTTAACTATTCAAATAAATCAATTTGAGCGACGTCGTTATGTTCTTAAATAACTATTTAGTTAGCGTTTATTTTAGCCTCTAAACAACCATTCGTTGTTGTGTTCCGTTTTGTAATTGCATTCTCTAAAGTGCGTCTGCATTTCTGTTTACATAGAACAGAACTTAAATACGAGTATGTACATTATATGAACCTTTTGGCGAATGGGAGAATTTTATGTATGATTACCTTAGCTTAAGAGCATTTTTTGCTATTAAATGCCGCTCTTTTCGAGTTATAAACAAAAAGAAACTGAAAAAATCCAAAAATTTCGTGGTTTTTTGGCCCGCCTCAAGCCACAAGGCTCCTCGAGGTCGAAAACATAATTTATACACCCCACACTATTCCGGAACAAACTCCCACAACTTCATTAAAATCGGAATTGTGTCCAGGCCGAAAGTACCTGCCGACTGGGCTTTATATTATTAAAAATGTATAAATCTTTTTAAAACAGACCTCCCATTGTCCACAGACAAGTGCTAGACAACGGCACGCTGGTGTTCCCTGCGTTTCCCGGCGCGCAGTTCCGCGCGGACGTCCACGCGGCGGTGTACCGCTGCCGCGCTCAGAACGCGCACGGCGCCGTTGTCTCCCGGGACATGCGCGTCTCTGCAGGTTAGTTGTCCTCACCTGTATTCATACACTATACTTGTCCATGTATATAATGCTCTTTGCTTAGGAACGCACTGCTCAATACAACCACAAAATAAAGAACGGCCCGCCCCAAGCAGAAGGTCCACTGGAAGCATTGCGCCATTTCCGTCACGCACACATTGACGTTACGTTTATAGGCATTCTCACTCAGTTTCAAGCAGTGCTCGGTCGCGATTGTTGACGCTAAAATTCGTTGTAGTGTCAACTTAAATTGATTATTATTTAATTAAACGATATTATTATTGATAAAATAAAAGTGCTTGTACGTAACTAAGATTACTTTATATCATACAAGCAACGCACGCAGAGTCCTAGAACTGATGGGTGACCATTTCAGACTTTGAGGCTAGTCGAACTTCAGTACCGCTACGAGTTCTAATGCCGATGGTGAAGCGAGGTTGGCCAAGGTCTTCCGCTAGAGTCCCTAGGACTAGTTGAACAGTTTCAGGCACCACGTGACATTTATTAACAGAATAAGAAACCGTAATGGCCACCTTAATGGTTTCTAGTTGGAAATGCCTGTCAAGTCTAATATAAAAAAAAAAACGCTGACTACGTTCCTTCTCCATCATCATATCAACTGACCAATACCATGATATTGCATTTTCATCAATTTACATGTGTATGAAATTTTCAATCCAATTGATTACCGGGAAGTGGGTCAAATCCCAGGTCGGGGAAAGATTATTCTCAGGGCCTGAGGATATAATTAGGTGGCGATGAATGTTTAAAAAGTGAATAAACAGTGGATTATTATTACGCCTACTAAAGGCATAATGTCTGAAGCTGTAGCCGTATTCACAATTATTCGAAACCGTTTCCGAACGTTTCGACACAAAATTCGTGAGCGGCGAATCCGTGTCGATCGATTTGAAAACTGTTATTCAGAATCCCGATAGATTCCACGGAAACTCTACTCTCTATAACATATGAAAATTTTATCAAAATTAACTGAAACCACATTTTCCTAAGAATTTTTGCGGGGTCCTTTGTCGATTCCGTATCCAAATCCGATTTCCGAGCCATTGTGAATACGGCTACTGGTATCGAAAATCTGATATACTTGAACCCAATCTGAACAGCTTGGGAAGTAATTATGATCACATTATGGCAAGGATTAGATATTAATCCTTTGCAAGGGACATGTTATTGTGAACGATCTTTAAAATTCTATTCGATGTTTTAAATACTTTTTTCAAAATTCAAAATAAAAACGGTAGCAACCCTAGTGAGTCGGCTAGTTTAGGCAATAATTTTCGAAGGCGACGGGAGTAAACATTCTGTTAGCGACGACCTGAGTGGTTCAGTGGTCAAAATGCCGGTCTGCCACGCAAGAGGTCCCGAGTTCGATTCCCGGCCGGGCAGAAATTGAAATGATGAATTTTAATTTCTGTTACGGGTCTGGGTGTTCTATGTACATATGTATTTAAAAAAAGTATTTAAGTAGTTTATCAGTTATTTAGCACACATAGCACAAAGCTTTGCTTAGTTTGGGACTAGATGGCGCTGTGTGAATTTGTCCATGAATATTTATTATTTATATAGTTTTCTATTTTGTGATACAACTCTATGGTTGGTCAATTGTGTTCATTTCTACGGAATTATAGTGCGCATCGCCACTCAAAATCGTACATTGAAAATGAATTTAAAATAAATAAATACCTATGATGCTATAAAGTTTGAAAAATGAACCGTCTATTTGCCAGCTTGTTTACAGATTTATTTAAAAAAGTAATAAAAATCAAACGTCGAGTTAGGTGACTAATGTCTTGAATGAATTGATTTATTTATTCGTATGGCAAAAATACAATATACGAGAAACACAATAAACTATAAATTAATCAATTATTTATTTATTTATTAATATTTCTATTTATTTATTTATCATAAATGTAAAAACAGGTAAAATTGAGTACTCGGAACAATTGAATCAAAAGTAAACATACAACGACTTAAACGAATTACATTTCTACCCACAATCCAGACAAAACGCCGTCAAAACACAGGTGTCCTAAACTGAACACATCTCGACCCGTTTATTTTTCTCCGCAGCTCGTTTCCAATTCGCACTAGAGTGGTGGGGGCTAAATGCACCCCCCTCCCTCTGACGTTGACATGGGGCCTTGCAGCTGATTTCATTGCTGCACTGGACTACTCGGCAATTTGCTCTCGAGCTGACTTCGGTGTCACGCCGTGACATGCTGGCTCGTGTTTTCCGCTGAATTCCACTTTTGTGTTCCTCCTAAGATACATTGTTTCTCACGTCAGCTCTTGAGTTTGACCTACTTCCTTTAGTGGCGCCTGTACTTAGTTTAGTGTTGCAAATATTTGTGGAGAGGTTTGATTCAGACTTTGAATGAATTATTTAATGAATTAAATTTTGTTTTTTAAAGTTACTTTTAAGCCAATAGTTTGATAAAAAAGCGAATATATTAATTTTTGTATCGTTTAAAGGCAATTTTTATTACCAACTCCTAGGCCAAAAATCACTGGTAGGCAACAATTAGTTATTTTTTTAGAAATAGTTAAATATATGTCTATCCCATACAAATCCCTACTATTGTTGGTGTAGGTTATTTCATTGATTTATGTAACGCGGGAAGCATGTTGTTTTTGTTTAAAGTTACTTAAAGGTCATTACCGAGTCGGATGCAAGATCGTTCGCTTACACATCCGATTGGGCTTGCTACGTGAGGATGCCGAAGACCGGCCGAAGTGGCGAAGAAAGAACAGGACAGCAGGCCCTGGCAGAAGCCGGGATCGACCGATCAATTGATGATAATTATGATAGGTACTGGTAGGAGTGATAGGTATATTAGGATGGTGATTGCTCCCTCTGACACCTAGTAGAGCATCCTACTTATAAGACTCATAAAAGGAACCGTCACAAACACGGCCTCATCGCGTCTCAGAGAACTTGTTTGGTTACTTGTTTTCAGCAAAATCCGTAGGTAAGTACTTTGCGCTGAAATATTTACAAACAGCCAAGGAAATAAAAGTTGTGGGGAGTATCAAAGGAAAAGCTCCGGAGGGCGGAATATTTGCGCGTAGCTCCAACGCGGCTCCAACTCTGAGATCTTTGCGAATGAAACTGCATTGAGCTAAGTTCCTGAGGGTACTTAGGGTTCGGCGTGGCTTAACAGTCCTTTATAAGTGTTTTAAAATGTAAAATAAAATGTATTTAAATTTGACGACAGCATTTGCAACCAACCCATGCAGATCTGCAAAGAACGTCTGCCAAACGTCGTTTAACGTCATTTTGTACATAATTTTGAAGGCGAGTATCCACAGTCCGTGATTTCGCGGACGGACGCGGTCTAGACCTCACCGTTGCACCGATGAAAGGGTGTTGTCCGTGGTTATCTGTGGTAGCGCAGACATGTCACAAACTTATATCAGAATTGGTGACATTTCAAAATGGCGACACTTAGATTCAGTTTTGACCGCCGAGTCAGATAAGTTTGTGACACTCCATCCGTGGCCGTCCATGATCGTCTGGCATGTGTCAGAATCCGCGGAATCATGGACCGTGGAACTTCGCCTCTTAAATGCGATTAAGAATTTACTACATGTCGCCCTTAATGTTAGGGTTTACGATTTAACCTACCGCGTGCTTGCTAGACCTCTAACCAAGGTTAAGTAACGCTCGCAGAGTCCAGAAACTGGATGGGTGACCATTTCGTACTTTGAGGCTAGTTGAACTTCAGCACCGCAACCACTTTCTAATATCGTTGGCTAAGCGAGGTTGACCACGGTCTTCCGTGCGGATCCTTCGGGGGCCGATTAGCAGGCCGTGACGGTTAGGTAGAGTATTAATTATTGCAACGTATTAGTAGCGCCCCTGATGTTGGTGTTGCTGATGTCCATTGGCGGCGGTGACCACTTTTCGTCACGTGGCCCGCTTGCCTGTTTGTCTGCCGTATAACGTAAAAACACAAAACCAAAAAAATACACAAGTATCGCACGTCTAGTCCCCCAATAAAATCCCTATCACATTTTATCACCACAAAACCCCCCATCCACCAGCCCTCCCCGCAGCCCTACCATTCGAAAGGTCGCCGCCCTTTAATTAATTCGACCACAGCCGCGGACAGACGTGTCGTCTGAATCATCCGTATCAATTATTATTTAATCACAATAAAAGTGTAGAATCTGTGTCAACCTGTGTCAGCACGTTACAGACAGTGAATAAGTATAGTGCAGTTAATGTGTGTAGACTATGCAAAAGACAAACATATGCAATTAAATAAAAATGGATAGTCCATTTGCTAATAGAAATATGAGAATTTTACGTAGTCCTCCTCCGGAACGACATCATGTAGAGTCAGCCCCAGCGCCTTCGGAGCCCCCTGCCGCGAGTTCTACCCCGGCCCGCGAAGTTGTCTCGACTGCTGAGATATCCGGCTGGCTTTCATCCATTGAACAATGCCTTAACGAGATATGTGTAATATCGAGTGAAGGTAAGTTGAACTCGGAGCAAAAACTAAAAATCAGCAGCATTAGTAGAAACATTATGGGTGGAGTGTCCCAGCTGGCAGTTCAGTACCAATCAATCAAGCAGAAACATATGTCAGGACTTTCATTGATTAAAAATCTGAGTAGGCAAGAACTTACAAATGATTTAATATCAGACCTCAAACAAAGCTTTATGTCAGCCCAAAAATCACCATCGAATCCCTCCTTTGCCGACATAGTGAGAACTAGTAATAATGCAGCGATACGCCCATCTACTACCAGAAGCATTGCTATATACCCAGCGGACACAAATAAAACCAGTGATGAGACTAAAAAGTTAGTACAGGACCTTGTAAAACCTGAAGAACTAAAATTACACGTAAGAGGGCTGAGAAAAACTAAAAACGGGGGTGTAATTATTAGCACAGACCGTAAAGAGGACCTTGACAAGCTAAAGAAATCGCAGACTTTGATTTCTTCAGGTCTTAAGCTGGAAGAGACATCCAAAAAACGGCCTAGAATAATCGTCCTTAATATTCCTACAAATATGACCGAAAAAGAGGTGGTCCAGTGCATCTTCGAACAGAATATTATGGACAAGCATCCTAGTTTCGACAAGGATAAGTTCTACAGCTCAATTAAATTGAGCCATAAATCCGGTAGGAAGGACGCCTCAACGTGTAATTTTATTATAGAACTTACAGGAGAACTTAGAAGGATGATCATTGAACAAGGACGTGTTTTTATAAACTGGTCATCTTGCCCTGTACGCGACTACACCCTGCTGACTCGGTGTTACAACTGCCATCAGTATGGTCACTCTGCAAAACACTGCCGAGACACGACCCCCATCTGTGGTCACTGTGGGGATTCAGGACATACAATAAAGGAGTGTCCCAAAACAACAGAACCAGCAAAGTGCGCCACATGCGCACGGTATAAAAAACCAGCCAGCCATAAAACCGGCGATGTATCGTGCCCCGCAAAGAAGAGCGCTGAGGTAAGGTATGTCAGCTTCATCGATTATGAGGGCGCCTAGAGCGCCGCACTACTCTACTGCTGTAGCACTAAATTAAAATGGGTAATGCTACAAAAACCATAGTAGACGATATTGATTCGGCATTTAAGTACAAATCTGTTCAATGTGACCCGGATAAGTGTTCATCAATGATAAATAAAAGTGAGCATAACTTAAATATTTTAGTACAGAATATACGAAGTATAAACTGTAACTTCGATGGAATGTTGGCTCTGCATCGTAATATTAATTTAGATGTAGATATTATAGTCCTAACGGAATGCTGGTTATCCTCGGCTCCCACTATCCCTCAGATAGACAGTTATAACTCCTATGTCAGTGAATCTAGCAACGTACTCCAAAATGACGGTGTAGCACTTTTCATTAAAGCGGACTGTACTAATGTTACGGTCGAGGAACCCGACATAGCTGACGCAAATTGCCTAATAGCTAAAATCGGTAATGATATAGTTATTGTGGCTATATATCGCTCACCGTCATACAGAAATATTGACAACTTCTTACGATCGCTAGGTACAATACTATCTACCCTGACGTCATTTAAGAATGTGTTTGTTGTAGGTGACCTCAATATTGACATTAAAACTGGAAATCTTGACAGAAATTCGCCTGAGTACCTAACCCAGATGGCATACCATGGCTTTATCCCTGCCCATCTTTATCCTACTAGAGGACCAAACTGCCTAGACCATGTACTGGCCAGAAGTACCCTTCCATTAAAAAGTTTCATAATAAACAGCACTCTTACAGATCACAGTACAGTGTTACTAAGTGTACAAAAGAAGGTCAGTAGGTCTTATGCCGTGTCTTTTAGTAGGAAACAAAATAATGCAGCAATTGCAAGTGACCTAGAAAATTTAGACACAACTTGCATTTATAGCACGAACGACGCAAACGAAGCAACTCAGTATTTTATTGCGGCATTGCAAAATATTATAGAAAAGAACACGACGACTACTATTTTACCTCAACGCAAGAAATTAATTAAGCCATGGTTAACCCCTGGCCTGTTAAGATGCATAAGAAATCGTGACAGTCTCCATAAAAAATTAACCAAAGACCCTAACAATCCAATCCTAAAAACTACCTATCACAGATATAGAAATTTTTGTAACAATTTACTAAAGAAATTAAAAAGACAATACGAGAAATTTCAAATAGAGAATGCAGGTCAAGATAAAAAGAGGTTATGGCAGGCAATTAAAAACATAACAAACACGCACACAACTACAACATCGCCGCGAGCACTAATTGCTGACTCCGCTACTGCAAGTCAGAACATAAACTTAGTTAACAACTTTTTCGCTAGTATCGGGAAGACTCTAGCTGAAAAAATAAAGGTAAATAGCTCGTCCACAACCAGACCGACATGCACTACAACCCAAATTCCCAAGTTAAACTCTTTCGTATTAATGGACACCGACGAAAATGAAGTGGAAAGTATCATTATGACCTTAAGAAATGACTGTGCTAGTGGTATTGACAACATTCCCTGTTCTTTTATTAAACTGCATAAAAAACATTTAATTGCGCCTATGACCTACATATTTAACCTTTGCCTTTCAACCGGTGTTTTCCCTAAAGTTCTAAAAAAAGCTCTAATTAAGCCCATTCACAAAAAAGGGGACAAGAGCTGTGTCAATAACTACAGACCCATCACCCTACTGCCATCTATATCGAAAATACTAGAAAGAATAATCTATAAGAGACTCGTACAATACTTGGAATGTAATCAACTACTAGCACCGTCGCAATATGGATTTCGATCAGGACGTTCTACTAACGACGCGGTCGACAATCTCACTGATTACCTTGTGAGGCAACTCGACTCCCAAAAAAAGTGTTTAGCTATCTTTTTAGACCTTGCCAAAGCTTTTGACACGGTAACAATCCCTATTCTTCTCGACAAACTTCAAATCCTGGGAATACGAGGGCTTCCCCATCGCCTGATAAAAGACTATCTCACTGATAGAACTCAACGTGTTTCTATTGACAATATAATTAGCGAGGAACTCCCCACCGAATACGGTATTCCCCAAGGAAGTATCATGGGTCCGATATTGTTCCTAATTTATGTTAACGAATTATGCTCACTCCCTCTTACTAATGGTAGAATAATTACATACGCTGACGATACTGCCCTACTTTTTAGCGACAATAGTTGGACTGAAGTTTTCAGACAAGCGCAAGAGGGTTTCTACTCAGTATCCCGATGGCTCAAGAATAATGCACTTACACTAAATACCGACAAGACCAAGTACATGACTTTCTCTTATAATTCCTCTACCCAGCCTCCAGTAAACATGTATAATATTGTTGCTCATTCCTGTCTAACGACCGACCCGCTCAAACAAAATAGTACTTGCTCCTGTCCTAAAATTAGCTCTACCAAGTCAATGACATATCTAGGCGTAATTATTGACCAACATTTAAATTTTAAGTTGCATATTGAAGCCCTTACTACAAGAATGCGTAAACTAATATACGTCTTCAAAAACCTTAGACATGCTGCCAATGAGGCTTTACGAAGATCCGTTTACCTTGCGCTGTGCCAGTCTTTACTTCTATACTGCATTACAACATGGGGTGGCACACATAAAACAACTATTATTGACTTGGAAAGAGCACAGAGAGCTATCTTAAAAGTTAGTACCTTCCGACCCTTCCGCTATCCGACGACCCAATTGCTACATGAATGTGACGTTCTTTCAGTTCGTCAATTATTCATTTTGCAAACGGTTATAAAAAAACACTCCCTAGTGCCCTTCAATCCCGAAACCAGTCATAGACGTGCGGACATGGTGTGCAACTATGAATTATTCCGCACACAGCACTCCCACAGGTTTTTCTGTTTCCTTGGCACTTATCTTTATAACAAATTAAATCGCAACCTAAGTATCCACCTTATGAATAAATTTAATTGCAAATTAACTATCATGAATTGGTTAAAAGGTAAGTCCTACGAGGAGACAGAGAAAATTTTGGGAGTTGTTGGTTAACTATAAACATAGTACGTAAGTTTTAGTACTTCTAACTCATCCTACTGTACCCTATTCATACAATTTAACCACTTTATTGTTACACAAAATACATGTAAGAATTAACCTATATATTAAGACCTACTAACCTGGATGCCTAAGATACAAGTAAATCATTTACTTAGTTTAGGTGTCCAAACTATCAATAACTAGAATTAAGTACCTATTATTATTTGTGCAAGAGTTGCAAATATGTAGCCTTTATTTTATTTGTACCCATTTACTATAAGTAGGTATGTTGTAATTTTTAACCACCTTGTAATTTTAGATTAATTTTATTTGAATAAATAAATTTATTATTATTATTATTATTATAATTAACGCGTTAATCTCTAACGGTGGTTAAACGCCGTAATTGCACTAAATCCGGGCTCGCCGCGGAAAAACAACGCCGGGGGCGCTAATGCCGTTGCTGTGCGGCCGACCGTCGGTCGCCTTCATTTTATGACGCTGGAACGTGGAGCGGGTACAGAGGGATGTCCGTCGGATAGTTTTTTGCTCGTCAGCTCACTTGTGTGGATAAACTTTTTTGTTCAGTTACGGCGACTGTACAAAGACGCTGCCGACTGTACAAGACAGCATTGGTCGCGGTTGTCTTTTATAAAGTGATTGTTGTTGTTTTATACGGAGCGAGTGGACAAAAGAAAATTTGAGTTGATAGTTTTTTGTTCGTCTACTCGCTTTGTATAAATTGTTTGGTTCAGTTACGGCGACTGTAAGGAAATACCCTATTGGTCGCGGTTGTCTTGCTGCTCCTATTTGTCGCATATCTTACTTGTTTCAAACTTACTTATTCGTTGCATCAAATGACGTACTTTAAATGATTTAAAGTGTCCCCTGAATAGTCGGGAAAAAGATTGAGCTCCGCGTAATATCAGACACTCAACACTTTACAAGTTGCAACACTCAGAAAAACCTGGTTTGACAGTGTGAAGCGGTATAGGTATGTTCAATGTAGTTTTCATTGAAATAAATAAATAAACGACCCAAGAAACATCATCAACTGAAATACTGGTCTTAAATCCGCGTTGCCTGGTCTAAATAATGAATGATCATACATTCTCAGAATATTTCTTGCCTACGGATTTCTTGTGTTTCGCGGACGAAAGTCCCTCGCCGCGCAAAAAACGCGCAGAATCAACAATGTGTTCAGACACACAACACAGTTCAGACATAAGTAGACTATCGTACTGCAATGTGTAAGTACGAGTATTTACAAATTGATAATGTCACTACTGCAGTTGGAGCACTCACGACGATGAAACTGTGTCACTGCAACAGCAGAGATAGGTCGTTTTATACTCGTTGCTGAGAAATTTGGGTGATTGCAAATACAATTTGTTTAATTGCAGATGGCCCGTTTGTCGTTTGTTTATTTACACTGACAGACCAAACTGGAACATGTTGCTGTTGTAATTTTTGCTTGTTTTTAAAAAACTAACAGACATAAGACATTAGAAACACCTGGGCTTCGATTCTGGTACGGAAATCGTCTCAGTTGCAGTAACATTACAATTGCATCGCATGTCAAACGTGTGATTGTCATTCAAATGACAGATATTGAGATGCAACTTCCATGTGATTGTTATTCAAATGACAGATGTTGAGTTGCAACTTTCATGAATTCGAACTTTCCCAAAATTCGTTTTCTGGTGCTTTAGTTGCATTATGGTTTTATATGGCTGTTGTTACTCCAATAAATAAATAAATTACTAAGTTGCATCTTTCTTAGTTGTCAAACTGCCTTCAATTCTGTCAACGAAAACGTGTCAAAGGTCGAACAATGATTTAACTGCAATTTAACTGGGATGATGCTGGGACTGACTCGATACCTCAACGTAGTTATAGTAACATCACAGTTGCATTGCAACATAATAACAACTGCATTGCACACCAGAATCGGTACCCAGGGGTGCCACCAATGAGTTGCCCGCCTCTAAATATACCTCTCATATGATGAACGATGCCACGTCATAATCCAATGTAATATACACTTACAAATTGGTTTATACGGGTGAAACCCCAACTTCTCACTAACCATTATCTTTGAAAACTAAACTTGCAAAGTCACTTTTAATTATAAGACACCGGTTTTGTAATTCCTAAATGCTTAGAACTATCTTAGGCCTTGTGACCCAAAGAGCTAGGTACTGAGTTACGGGTCCAACCTACATACCTCAATAAACTGTTTTCACAGCGTTCACAAATTCACAACACAATGAATCAGTGAGGGATTCAAATTACGTTCAATATTAACAGAATTTCCAGTGGATGATTTATAGCTTGATCGGATTAAATAGATTTATACCATTGTTTTGTTCCGAAATGAGTCATTCCATTTTACAGCCATTTAATCCGCTCAGAGGCAGCCTGAATGCCTCCATGAGATCGTTCGTGCCCACGTGAGAAATCAGCTTTCATTAAAGCTAAGTTCAGTTGATAAATCACAATCAAGCGATGAAGTAATTTAAAAAATAATGACGAAAAGTAAACGCCGCACGCTTTGCATTCTGAGCAGTTGTAAAACATATTTATTGCCCAAAAAAATATAAACAAAAAATTGCGTCGGGACTTTTTCATGAATATTAAGAGCGAGACAAACTCACTTTTATATCTCATTTCGTGGGGCTAACTTTTTATTTTGTCTCCGAATTTAAATATTGTGGCGGCGGGGTGCGGGGAGCGGGGGGCGCGGGGGGCCGCTTAATTGGCGGAATGTTCCAAGTCCACATGACAAAGTGGGTTGGAAAGAGCCAGAACCATCCTCCGCACAACCGCAAGTACAAGCGAGAGGCAAGCTATCATCAGCGTGACATACAGCGCCTCCGAGAGTCCTAACCTACCTCTTTGCGCGTGTCTGCCATACAAACATTATTTATTGTAGTTGCATTGTTTTTCAGAAAGTTCGCAAACAACTTTCGCAAGTAGGCCGTACGTGTAACTTTTAGAGGCTAATAAATTTCTATTAGGTATATACCACAATTTACACCGTTGCGAAAATGTACTTCCCAGACGTTCAATCTTTTTCTCTTGCCTATTCCAGAATGGTTCCAGTGTATTGGTAGTCGTAGAAAACATGTGTACGTACGTCAGCAATTCTGGTCATTTGCTTATCATCACATCACAGCCCATACCTAATATTAATATCCACATAATATCCACTGCAGTATTTAGGAAAGGGAAGGTCATTGCCATCATCTCCATGCTTGGCAGGCGGGTTGGAGATCATAGTGTTATAAATATAACAATGGAAAAAGCTGCTGCCCATCTTCCAGCGTACTGAGACTCTTAAAGGGTTTTATCCAAAAACATTAGTCGCCTTGATCGACACCCAAGTGTTTGATGTTGGTGCTATTCTACTCTGCTAGTCACTATACGGCCACTTTCAATCTATAACACACTTATTTGCCAAAGTGGTACAAAAATACTTTATGAAACGAAACGAAACTGTTGGGACTCTAGTCCCCACAGTCCCAAATGCGTTGTACGGGTATGATTTGCGAGCGATATCTAGTTAGCCACAAACGGCCGCCCGGTGTCGTTTCGACTACGCATTGCAGCGCGCTATCACGATGGTGCTCCCGATTTATTGCCAACGTAATGACTACAGTTATCGATGACGTGATATATCATACGCACGAAATACTGGACCACAGGTACATGTCTCATGTTAGCAGATATTGATGTAGCCAAACGAGATTTGGAGTAGTGATCCGTCGAAATGTGGTTTATGATCTTCTTTTTTGTAAGTAACGTAATGATAAGGAAAACTGGTTGTAGGTCGAAAATCTTTCATACACACTCTTCATACTACACTGTTTCTATCTCTCTCTTCATCTTCGTTTTCTTGACCCACTCTCAAGTTAGGGTAAGTTCTCCTACTAGTTATTATTCTACAAATGTTAATTAATTTCTGCCGGCCGGGAATCGACCCCGTTACGTCTTGGCAGATCGGTTAGTTAACCACTGAACCACTCAGATCGTCAACTTTATTCCGTAATCCTTTGTATCCCGGGGAAATTCGTCATAAACGCAACCGCGCAAATACTCTACTGCATTACTTTAGACAGCCTACACCGTTGCCGTAATAAAACGTAAAATCTAAATAAATACCAAATAAATTAGAAGTATACCTAGGAATGTAAAGTAGGAATAATAATCTATTTACAAAACCACAAACAACATACAAACTTAACCCTAAACCTAACTCAATATTTACAGATAAAAAAACCTCCTCAGAGCATTCCCGCGAGGCATGGTGCCCAGAAGGCTGGCAACATTTCCACTTTCAATAATAAGGCTCAACCTCTGAGCGAAAAAGTTGCCAGCCCTGCGGTCGCCAGTGGCTTCACAGAGACACCTGGAGAGATACTTTATATTATCTTTTTCCAGATCAATTTATGCCCTATCTTTAACAATACTACACCGTACCATTGTACAAATCAACCATAAATGCCGCTATTACAAAGTCCACTAAGCACGCATAATCATAGATCAATCTGCGGCGGGCGTGTGCGCTGGCGCATGCGAGGGCGAGGCCCGGATCCGGTCGGGCGGATAACATGCTCAATGGGTTAACCATTAAGTGACAGTCGAGAGTAGTTACTGACATGTACCCCCCACTATGACACAAGTATGCGCGTTCACCGCCAAGAAAACCTTATTCGTTGTAGCTCCTCAGTTCCAGGATACACCGCTTACCATCTCTAAGAGCATACATATCCTAGGTGTTGACATCTCCAGTGACGTCCAGTTTCGACGTTAGTTCTGATTTTGGCCACGTGCTAAATTATTTTCGTAGCACTATGTTACGGGGTAAATACGAGTACACTCAGAATTTTTTAATGAATAAATTCAACGACAATTGGTCATTTGATGTGTAAGTTCCAGGAATACATACATACTCTAAAAGCTCACCAGAAATCAATAAATAATCAATTACCAAAAATAAAGCAAGTCTTGGGCCGCCATACCACACGATTACCACAGAAAATTCGAAGAGTAATAACAGGCCCCGATACACTTAAAGCGGGGGTGAAAATAATTGAGTGGTATAATTAGGAGAGGTGCGCTCTCCGCAGCCATAGTGCCTTACGCAAATTAAGGCTTGGAAACCTTTCATTAAAGGCAAAGAAGTTTGTGTCGGCAGCGCGTTTGAATTTATTTCGTGAGCGGAGGCGGGGTGTGGGACTCACCTGGGTGCAATGCTTTGCTCGGCGGTAGGCTCGCGGGTCGCTATTGCTTGATCAATTAGGTCGTGGTTTGGTTTCGTGAGGAGTCACCGACCCCTCTTAAATATGGGTGATATCTGCGACCATCAACTCTAAACAATCTGTTAAAAATATCGTGAAATATTTGAAATCGGCCAGACTATGTTGGACAGTGAAGTACTCATCCAGTTTGACAATAATTTATTGTTGCATGAGCAGTAATTTTTTTTCACCACTTTGTTGACAAACAGTACCTTCAGTAGTTTTTGTGTGAAAAGGTAACAAACATCCATCCTTACAAAATTTTGCAACTGTGGGGCTCTACCTTTTAGTAGTTCTAAAGTTAAGAAATTCCAATGGATACTTTTTACGTTTGCGATGGCATGACTTCCTATGCTATTCTCTATTCGCGTATTTATGCCTTGCAGCACAGTCGTTCCATAGCTGTCATTTGCCAACATTAGACATCAAGACTTGAAAGGAAGGTAGTTACACGTCCACAATCGGAAACCAAATGCTTTTTACTGGTTGTTATGTAACTCAAATTCATCGGGAATATTCCACGAATTTCGCATGTCTTTATTGTTACGATTTGGACAGTGTAGCGTGAGGAAAACTTTCGTGAGCTTGTCAACCTACATCATCAAATACCTACGGTACCGGGGCAGTTTCGGTACTTTATCATTTCGATTCTACAATAAGAATCAAATAATAATAAAATTCAAACATGTTGAAAGAAATTCATGAATAAAATAAATCACATTATCATAATCAAAATAAATAATGAATAAAGATAGTGTTTAGATACGTGTTTTTGAAAGGTTACATACAGTTAGAGGTGACTTGTGAGCGAGGTGTAGGTACCATATTCACGCCATAAAATGACTTTTTCTGAGTTATGTACATTCGTTCAATACTAACCGATGTTATCGATCTTACGGTTAGAGAAAACATCGTAAGGATACCTGGCACATTCAGGCTACTGAATGTGTAACCATGATCATATCTTCAGATTCCCCTGTTAACAGGCAGATCCTGCATCATAGTCAAGATCAAGGTAGACCCCGGGCCCTCGAGCCACAGCGCAACCGAGATGTAGATTGCCGGAACGATTATTATAATTGTCTCACTAGCGCCCCCTTCTACTGAACAGATCACTGTCACTGTCGTCACTCTAATGTGGTCACTTACAATTAGATCGATCATCCGACATTCTGTAAATAGTGAACCATAGCGCTGGTAAAAGTGCAAATAGTGACCGAAATAAAGCCCGGTCACCCGCCCACGACCCCGGTTGAAATTAATTCCTGTCCGCAATCACAACTTGTCCATTAGCGTCCTGAATGTATCGCCTGTTATTTCGTCGGTGATTAATAGTTGTGCGGGTTTACAGAGTTTTTTCAATTTGTCTTGTCGTAACAGCCACGGTTATACGGACATGGATTGATGACATTTAGGTATCAGTGGTCATCCGTTTCTCGTGTATTATCGCTGCGACGTCACTGTCGAAACTAGCGTTGGCTTGAGACTGTTTAGAGTTTAAGCGACCAACGTATTGTAGAAACGTATTGTAGAAGAGCTACCTGAATTTACGAAATCGAGGTCAGGACATACCTCGATTTCATCATCATTATCATTATCTCGCTGTTCATCCCAGTTGTGCTCTTGCGCGAGCTTTTCGGACATGTCTGTGCACAACACAAAGTAAAGTAATTTCCTTTTCATTATAGGGGAGAGACGTCGAAGAGGAGTGACAGAGTCACTGTATAGATTACATTTTCTTAGGGCTAATCGGCTCACGACCGAAACTGTTGAATCAGTCTCAGGGCCCGCAGCGGAAGACTTTGGTCAACCTCGCTTTGCCAACGTCGAATTAGTAGGCAAAGCACACCTTACTCAGTTCGTAGATCCAACTCCAATCTCTCTGAAATAAGTCCTCGCCACCAAGACCCACGGAACCAACAATCTGACTCAGTAATCTGTATCAACAAACGCGTTCTCGCCGTCCTTTGTACCGCCGTGGATTGTCATCCCTTCGTCGGTGGTCGGGTGTTTCCGTGAACGCTCGAGTGGTCCCAGACGCCCGCTTTCACTCCACAGTTTACTTTGTCGGCAGTCGGGAGGCTCCGCTGCATCCGCTTTGTTGCAACTCGCCTCGGACTAATCCCCAGCCTTTCACCTGTTTTAAGTATAAATGTATACTATACGAGGCTGAAAGGGCGGTAAAAAGCTGGCAATTCGACTTGTACCTACCTAGTTCTAGTGGTGACCAGCGCAGACTGAATGCGCTAGAAAATGTACCTGCATTTAAATGAAGCGTTGATACAGTCTTTTGTTTGTGTAATTGCGATTCTATTGTCAGTCAGTGACACACTTATAATTTAGTATTTTGAGCAGTCATTTAGTAGGTCTCAATGGAGTAAAAGCTTAAAACCGAAGCACAAAACCGTTAATATAAATGCCCTAAAACTGCAGAACCGCTGACATAATACTGTATAGTTCACTAATTAAAAGCTGGAGTCCTAGTTTCCCCCAATTGCTAAAGCCCGTTTCACTTTTGGAAATATTTACCTAAAGCTCCCAAAGTATGGATGCTCAATGGGTCGAACAAAGGTGTCTTTTTGAATATCCATTTGTACACTGTGCTGAGAATATGTCCGACCCGTCTCCCACTTTCTATATTTGCCAGATCAAAATTCAGTCCATCGGCAAACGTTTTGCATTACCATCTGCATGCCCCGCGCAGTATCTGCAGTCCCCGGGTGTATATTGAAAAGATTCCTGAGCCGAATTAGCATAAAAGGCGTGCCGTGGCCACGCTAGGGCATAATACTCCCCAAGTTCGCTTTATGAGGTGTTTAAAGGCTACATTGTAGAAGCGTGTCTACCTAGGTGGCTTGGTAGGTACAGCCGTACTCGTACTAGCTACAATGTATACCAGCCTTTTGAATATTCCAATGTTTATGGAGCGTTTGCGGCGGTCGTAACAAGTAATGCTTCCCGCTTTCAGGTTTTGTATTGGCGTAGGTAGGTGTGGGTAGTTTGATACAGCCGTTTGGTACTTCACTTTTGTTCGTGATAGATTACTTCTCGTGTCTGATCGATCGAATAACACTCCGCGGATCATTAAACTTCCAAGGAATTCGCTAGCAAACTTATCCCATCAATAAACTACGTAAATACTTATGTAATAGTAGGTATAACGCCATATCTATCGTAGATTAAGTGACAGGTTCAAAATTGCAATGAGTGGCGGTCAACTATCACACGAAAGCTGTTGACCGCTTTCTTAAGAAACTTCGTGCCTCGTCTGACCTGTACTGTAAAAGAATGTTCCTGATAACCTTCAAGGAATGAGTCTACACCATATTAAAACGGTGGCCGGACTTCGCGAGCCTCTTGGCGTTGCCTCTACAATGTCTGGACAAATAAGTACCTACATCATGAAAGACGTACATTTTGAAACTCTAGGATTTTAAAATTTCTTGGCAGTCCAGTACTTGTATTATTGTATCATCCTAAATAGTGAACCCCCCGAATACCACATTAAATCAACTGATGAAGCCAGTGCTTCGACCACTCAACCAAAATCATCTTAAAAAGTGTACCCATTGAAATACATATAAAATTAACCGATTAATAATGAGTGATCATGACAACAATCATGGAACAAACATATACAAAACTATTAGCTCACTTACCTCGCTCTATTAGGTATATAAAACAAGTTCATTAGATAAATATTTTTCCATAGCAATGTTTTATTGCACGTTCTCTATGATCAGTCAGAGTATTTGTTAAGACTAATAAAACGGGCCCAAACTCGATGACTTTATCCTGCGTTATTTAAAAGTTCTTATGGCCATCTTCCGTCTCCATCATCAAATCAACTCAGTGGCACAGAACTTACGTAAGTGTGCAAAATCACAGCTCAATCAGAAACCGGGAATTGGTTTAAAAACTTGCAAGTTTTTATTACGAACAGACATGGGGACACGTGAAACTACATAAAAGCTTGTAAAAACAGTGAACGCGATACGCAAGCTCCCTCCACTTCCCTCGCTACCTGTAACGTCGGACGTCCACTCCTAGAGCGGCCTTCGGGCAATAAATCCACCGTGACGTTATTAATGTGATCGACGCGACGTCACCGGTGATTTACGTCGTCGCCGCTACCGGTTAGAGATGGGCAATGCGCGCCATTGGGTAACGCAGTTCCTGTTGTTTTTTAGTTTAGCAACCTATACTGTTTAAGTAAGAAGTACGTTCGCAAACTCCACGCTAATGAAATAAAAATGCTGCGGTGGATGTGCGTTGTGACATGACTCGATCGAGTACAAAACGAGTTCCCACTTCCGTGGCAACCTTGGCGTAAGGAATATCGCAGATAAAATCGAGGAGGCTCGCCTGCGCCGGTTTGGTCACGTGTTGTGTAAGCCTCAAGGATACGTGGGAAATAGGTGCCTGAACCTGCCGGTATCAGAAAAAAGGCCCCGTGGGCTTCCCAAGAAGCGATGGATTCACATAGCTGAGTCGGATACGAGAGCCAACGGCCTACGATGCGAGGATGCCGAAAACCGGGCGAAGTGGAGATGAATAAGCAGGAAAGCGGACCCTGATAGAGGCCGGGATACGCGCTAGGACCAAGTTGATGATGAGGAGCTCCATCTCAATATGCCCTTGGCCACCACCTGTTTAGTCAGCCCGGAGTTTCACCTGATCTCCTCCCACTTCGTCGACGACTGACTGACTGGTCGTCTCACTTTATAAATTATTTTTTTCTAATGTTGAAATAAGATGACACTATTTAACCTTCTATTCGAGTCAACTCAATGAGTCAGTAAAGTGAGCTGTGCCTGAGTTACAGCGTTGCCCATCTCTACTTCCGGCGTCTGAAATATTGGGCTTTGCCTACACCGAGGTGGTATTGGGTACGTAATTACGTACAGCCGGTTGTTATTTTGTCGTTGTGGATGTAGGTAGGCCTTCTTGCCAGAACCGAATGTAAGTAGTGTTTCGCAGAAGCGGGTAGTGTACGATTATGTTAACGAAAGAATATTATAGAGTTTACCACAAACAACCAAACCATTACCAGTGGGCCTGGCGCGAGTTCGTTCGAGTGACGTCCTACACCTACCCTACCCTACCCATACTCTACCCTACCCCCTACTCCATCCCTATATCTAGCCTATACACCTTCCTCTCAAAATGTCATATCATTTCCAACAACAGTGACGCTATTATCACGTCAGAAAAGTTTATTGCACTGTAGAAGGCGTTAGCGCTATACTATACTCTGCCGAACACCTAATAATGTCTCTCAGCACTGTATAAAATTCCACATACAGAAAAAGCACAAGACAAAAAAGAAATAGTAATAGAACAAGAAATTAAAAAATGTTGGTCAGTCTGTTTGTCAGTCTGTTTGTCTGTTGGTACACGCTAATCTTCGGAACCACTAAACAGATTTGAATGAACCTTTTTTCTTGTGTAGCTATTAAGCCTGGGTAACATTTAGGGTATAATAAATTTTGGAAGCTGGAACACCTGATGTGAAACCAAAATAGAGCAACTAAACTATAAGAAATATGAAAAAGGCGCCAAACGGATTTTGATGAGGTTTTCATTATTTGGTAGTTTGGGGTTCAACTTAAAATCTAGTCCATGTTTCATCAAATTTGATTTGGTAGAACCAGAGATACAGCTTAACCTCTCCTTGCTTTTATACATTAAGGAGGAAAAAGTTAAACTGCCTTAAAACTATTTCCACTAGGACGAAGTCGCGAGTAAAAGCTAGTCCCTAGTAATAATTTCGAGACAATAAATGATGTTGATAAATAAACGGCATGGAATTACAAGCAACATGATAGGGAGCTATTAACGGGCAGCTTGTGGCTGGCTATGATTGCGGCCGTAAACGGTAGGGAGACGCAAAAAGGGAATCCACGTTAATATGTTGATGGAGCCCTAATTTGATGTTGCTGGAGAGGGCAGGACTATGAATATTCACGTGAAAAACATGTGAGAGCGGTGGTTATTAAAACTGGTACGGCGTTGTCGGGGAATATTTTTTGAGTGTAGATATAATGACGTCTCTTTCGTGGAAATTACTTTCGTATTAAATAGAGTGTGTTTATGATAACAGAATTTCCGTGAATCGTTATTGTGGCGGTCGTAGGACGTGATCGTCGCACAGTGTTAGCAATATAGGTAAATAACATGTTTTTTAGTAATAATAAATACCATAAATGTCGTACCGTCACCGGATCCTTTGAGGAAGATCTTAGTCAAACTCGCTTTGCCAACGGTATTATTAGAAGGCACACCTCACCACTAGTGGTGAGCTCGTTGTACTGAAGTTCGACTAGCCTCAAAGTACGAAACCGTCACATATCCAGACCCTGAACATTGCGAGCGTTTCTTAACCTTGGTTGACGGTATGCAAGCACGCTGCTACCAGACCAGACATAATCCCATTTTTAGTCATTAATAAAAATAAGTAAAGGTAATAATTAAGGGAACGTGCAGGATTGAAAGAAAATAGAATACATTAGAGAAGAATTGCAATAGCACGTTGCGGTACATGTTCCTTAACAACTAAGTGGAATGTCCCCAGACAAAGGTCGCGAAGCGGGAGCAAGTAACATGCTTTGATTATATACCTGTCTATACAGGGTGTCCTAGAAAGCGACGTCCAAACGATAACCATTAATAGGCCAAGTGATGACAGTAATCAGAAAAATAAAATAAAAAATCAATCCTAAGTACTTACAAAGTTGTAGGTATTTAAATATTTTTTAAAAATTTAACAGCCTTTGTAGTACTTTTGATCACTGTGACCACAAATATTAACAGATTTAATTTTGATTTCTCATTTTATATTCCTGAATAATGACTTTATTAATTAGTGTCGAAAATAATGCCTTAACATCTTCATTTATGAGTAAAAATCAAATTAAATAAGAGCGATGAAACATTTTTTTTACATCACGCAACTTTGACGGCCTACACTGAAAAAAAAATGTACCAGGCTAAATTGGCAAGTAGTTTTAAAAATTGGCGCATTTTTTCACGATTTTAAAATGGCATGATACTTATTCATAAATTAACGAACAATGTTTTTAAAAATCGATAATACTGTCAACTCCATAATTTTTAATTTACAACAAAAAGCCCTCACATGCAATGAATCTTTCTCATAGCCACTAGTTTGATTCAGACCCATAGAAAGTTATTCTATTAAGTGTAAACGAGACAAAAACTTCTGCTTCGGCAGAGCAGCAGCTAGACTGTACCGTGAGAGATACCCAAATGCTCAACGATACCCAGACCATCGACGACAAAGTCACTTAGTTCCAGTATTGGCCACAGGATCAAATAAGTTTGTGGCACTCTCAAATGAAACGCTATTGTGGCCTTTTTAGACCTCCGACTAGATTGGATCAAGGTTAGACATTCAGTCGCCTGAATGTGTAGGTTTCGTCACGATGCTTTTCCTCGCCTTAAGAGCATCTTTGTGTTCAACTAATGTATGTACCAATGACTCTTTTCTGAGTTATGAATGTATATGATTGTACTGTAGTTCGAATCTGGTACCTCTCGCATACGAGTCGGGCAAGTGTAATACGAGTATTTTTTTTTTTTGTTATACGGCAGACAAACAGGCAAGCGGGCCACCTGATGGAAAGTGGTCACCGCCGCCTATGGACATCAGCAACACCAGGGGAGTCACTGATGCGTTGCCCGCCTCTGAAGAGACCTCTAATATACCTCTTGAACGATCCCATGTCATAGTCCAAATCACGTCGGGCAAATCACGACCACTAGCAGCCATTATTACCTTCCTACCAATGTTTTCCTTGTTATTGTTAAAGTAATATAACTCCGTTTATGTACCAGTACTAATTAGCCACCTATAAATAGCGATGTGTAAACAAACACGGCATCAGATGACTTTGCTTTGTAATGCTGCCCTGATTGGAAATCGATACCTGGAGGCACTCGGGAGCTTAGCCTACTGGCTGTGCTAGTTTTGTTATGGACTTGTTGTATTTCTATTGCTATTGTTGAGGCTCTAGTTGCTATGTTTCGGGATGTTGATGTTGTTTTATGCCACTAAGGTGGCAGATAAGCTTAGGGTCTGTCTGATGGTAAGCAGTTACCGCAGCCTGTGGACGTTTGCAATACCAGGGGCATCACACACGGGTTGCCGATCCCGTAAAAACGTATTCACCCCTTTCTTGAAGAACTCTATATTGTACTCTCCAGGGAAATCCTCTCCAGGTAGTTCCTTCCACAACCTTAGTGTGAGAGAAAGTTCTTTTGGAACCGCACAGTTCGCGACCAATTTCGCTCCAAGGTGTGAGGATGAACTACCTGTCGGTGGCGAGCGGTGCGATGAGATTTTATTAACTCAAATATTTTCTAAACTACAAAACCGAATTTAATGAAACAAAGCTTAGAGCTATCTCGATAAAACTGGCTTTTAAATGGAGAGAACCGCATCCAAATCGGTCGAACCGTTCGTGAGCTACGATGCCACAGACATATACACAAAGCCACAGATACACATGTCAAACTTTTATAACCCCTCGTTCATAAAAGTTTGATTTATTTCGGGGATTTAAAATACCTACTCGTCACCCACGGTTGTAGTATTGAATTATAAGTGTGTCGAGCAATTAATAGGAGGAGAAAACTAAATTTCATAATAAAGATCCTACAGTTTTGTACTTAATTAAAAAATTCTTATATAAACCTTC
Organism: Blastobasis lacticolella; assembly: GCA_905147135.1. Taxonomy (NCBI): domain Eukaryota; kingdom Metazoa; phylum Arthropoda; class Insecta; order Lepidoptera; family Blastobasidae; genus Blastobasis; species Blastobasis lacticolella. The sequence goes on along the minus strand of LR990049.1, from coordinate 20,283,095 downwards.
AAACAAACCCGCATTATCTTGTTCAATGAATCGCAACAGCTGTTTCCAACAGCCTTCTCAAGCCCTTTGTCTACCTCCTACACAAATCGCTACGGCGGGCACTAAAGCGTTCATGAGTCTGTACTGTAGAGATAGCTAAGCAAAGCCAGATAGAATTGCAGAAGCAATGACGGGTATTTATCATTGCATCCTGAGCCAGCAATTGATTTACCGAGTGACGTCACGTCGACTGTCGAAGCTGAGATATAGGGCCATTAGGACAATCCTAGAAATTATGCGAGACGGGGTCAGTAACTGTGATGGTTTGGTCGAATTACGTGTATGCTTCGTATAGATAAAGGGAGTAAGGAATAGAGAAAGAATTGCTTCAAATTATTAGTTGGTTTGTCATGTACAGATAGTTAATGAAAGGCACAAGATGTAAGGTACTTCAAACCTTTTCGAGTTATACTGCAATTTATATTATGCCATTTTAGCACTTGATAATGACGTCACAGTAACTTTACTCAGTAATTAGCAACTAGTTTTTTCATTATAGGTTGACAGCACAGAAAAAGTACGTGGTTTATCTATTGCTAATATGACATGTAGAGCACTCGGAACGGGATATTTGGAACTAGGCCCCATAGTAACTGTTTACAGCTCAATAATCGCTACGTATTGCATATAGCTATTGTTCCTATTTATACGGTACAGAAATATACATAGTATACAACAGGGCCCATGATGACTATTTAGATATAAAACCATAACTCACGTTCAACCAACACGCATTATTTGTGTTGAATGAGCTGCATGGGTGGCTTGCAGGGGAATAGCCTGCATAGAGCACAGACCTCGTGAAGTCCCCCTTAAATGGAATGTCTAATGCGCTGTCCCGCCTGAGTTATTGGCGGGACACGACACTGGAGTGGACAGTGAACGGCGTAGCCTCGCCCGCTTGGCATGCACAAACATGAGCCCAAGATGCAGTTATGCAACCGCCAATGCTTTGTCGCGTGACTCCGAGCTTTGTGATGCAACTGCCCTAGTTTTGGTACAGCCACAGTCTAGTTGTGCGGCCGTAATGTTGCTATTTGTTGAGGGACTGGGATGATTTGTTATAGTGTTGTTCTTTCATAGAATAGTTCAAATAGGGACAAAGTAAGGCTAGGGAATGAAATACGTTGCCAGCAAGTGTCTTCTACGGTAAGGCTAGATTCCCATCCATCTTCGGTTGCATCGTTTCTTTGTTACATCCGGGTAAATCATTATATCAGCCGAAAGACGCCCACTACTGGGCATAGGCATCCCCCCAGAGATCTTCACCAACGGTGTTCCTATGAATTACGCATCCAGCTGGTACCTGAGATATTTACCAGGTTCAAATTCAGGTAAAAAGATAAAAGACGAATTCATGAATATAAAAGGGAAAATAGTAGCTTCGTCTTAGATACTAAAATCTGGGTTATTCGCCTAGGACGAGAACCTGTCACTGTGAGACAGAACATTATTTTCACAGCGACGTAAGTCTAGCGTCGTGCCAGCCAATTACAAGTTGGAAATTTAAATATCCAATTAAACTAAAGAACAGTCATTTCATTGTGGCATTAAAGTTAATGTGTAGTCACGAACATAATCCTGCTCAGTGTAATTAAAGTCCATTAATTAAAATCAAATGCAACCGCAATGCGTGGCGGGCTGTTTTTACCCGACAGCGCAGTAAAGGGGTGATGTATGATAGAGTTGAACAGTGCAAACAAGAGGTATCCAAATATTTTTTTAAGGCAGAGCGAGGCATGAGATGATCACCGCCGCTAATAGACACCCGTTTCAACTTCGGAGTTGCGGATACATTGTCAGCCTTTGAGATAGGTGTTGTATTATAGGCTCGTTTTTTGATGGTTTCATTGTCATACCCATTTGGAAACAATGTTGCAGAAAGCTCATTTTAAAGAGAAATTGTAACCAAGCGCCCAAAGAGAGAACAACATATTATTAGTAGAGCTCAGAAAAAAGGCCAGCTGAAATACCTTACGTCAGTTAATGTCAAATCTCTTGTTAGAGATACTGGACTATCCGTAGATGAATAATAGATATTGATCTTGTTCGCCCAGGATACCTAGACGAATTAATTGCGGTAGAGAGCTCAAACAGACAACGAGATTAGGTATCGCTTCCACAATGAGGAGTTTTCCAGTAGGTATTGATAGTTTGTTTCAAAAAGCATCAATAGATGGCGCTCCTACAATTTTGGTAATCTTCTTTAAATCTGTATGATAGCCAAGCAATACTAAACTTAAAAATAAAGTGTTTATTAATATAAACATAACTGTTAAAGGTTGAACGAAGTGTAAAAAGAAATATTTATAGAAGTTGGCACTATGTTCCATTATTATTACAACCTCTAAAATAGTTGAAAACTATTGACAAATATAATATTAACCAATACAACGTACCCAGATTTATATCCTGTTTGCTAAGAACCTATTTAAAGCGATTATCAATTACCAAAATTGTCGGGGCGCCATCTAGTGAGTGGTTAGGAATGCCTTAAATACCTATTGGAAAACTCCTCATTGAGGTCAGATTCTAAGTACATAAACCCTCACACACGTTATCGAAATTGGTAAGTAGGTACTTAGAATGTACTAGATAAAACAGCGATAAAACAGCGTATTGTACTTACGTGGTTTGGTGTAGATAAATATCATATATAAATAAGATAATTTCGTCGAATACGTGGAATAACATTCAGCTGAATACTCTCGCAGTATTTTATAGAAGGGCCTATATTAGGATTTAGTAGTAGGATGCCTACTTTCGCACATACTTAACCTTTCTTGTATTATGTTTCCAAACAGCAGATCGATCTCTGCTTACTTTATTTCCCATCGATCATATCATGACGCACTTTGCCGTATTTGATCAACATTACAATTAGTAATATATCAAGCAATAAGTTTACGTATACAAAGCTTATATATTGTCAGTAATAGTATAATGTCTATTTTAGTACAATCGTATAAAGAATAACCGAAATTACATGCATAATCCGTACAAAAAAATTTGCACAGAAAGCGAGGTATCACGCGAACACGCGCTCGTACATTTGTATTGCGAATAATTCGACAAAAAGAAAATATTAAAAAGAAAAGAAATATTTAATAAGGTAATAAAAAAATAGTCATCTTCGAATATAATTCTACGACCGATGTTTCGTCCACTCCACTTAAAAAGCTAGGACGAAAGTGCTGTTCTTACTCCCACGTCGTGATTTTACAGATGCCCTCAAATGTGACCTGCAAACCAAATGCCAAGTATTCACTACCCCATCGAGTCTCCTTCCCCCCCCCCCCCCTCCGTATGCCCAGCAATGCGTAACAAGCACCAAGCGCTTGTTAGTGCTTTTCATCGGATACACTTGCGTTTTGACGTCCAGCTTTTTCCGACGCCTAACGACTTTAACATCGTTATTTAGTTTCATCGTGTGAATTTAAACACCCCTTTCCTGAGAGATATGGTTGACAGTTATAGCTTTTCCATGTGAATTATCGTCAATAAAATAGGGTAGGGTAGGTAAATGAACTAAATTTTATAATAACTTTTGGATACTTTTTACTGATATGTCCCCTGTGGATATAACTTTTATTGGAATAATAATTTACTGCACATAATTTTCCAGACCTATAATTTTAATTTACATATTTATTCATTTGGTCTAATATTAGTTTTCTGAACTATCCAATGATATAATTTACTTAGCCTATAGTTTATTCATCAGCATGCAGCATGCAAGCAAGCATACATAATGGCTGTTTAACGGATAGAATGAGAAATAATGTGTTAAGAGTTCGTTGTAAGCTAAAGGATGATGTGGTGACTAGAATTGAAATATATGCTGAAATGGTTTAGACACGTGAAGAGGATTGACGAAAAACAGCTTACGAACGGTATCCATCGTGCGTATGTGAATGGAAGGTCGGTAGAGGGCGCCCGAGAAAGACATATTCGTATCAGATAAATTATCTGCTTATTTGATGGAATTTGTGTGTGTTTGTACGATTAGCCGAGGCGACATAGCACTCGTGGCTTGAACCGAAATCGGTTCGACAAAACTATAATAGCTTATCTCATGTTCGAAAGTGTAATGGGCATTTCTCTAATTCATTTAGTTTTAGTAGTATACAACGTATGTATTTTAAACTAGGTACATTTCTATCGGTAGTTAGTTTATTAAGTCGTAAAGCAATAAAATAAAATTATACAGGACCAACCTTGAGATACACTCATTGACACTTAATAATTTAATTATACTCAGCTTCGTCCTCGAGATTAGCATAATACATGTAGTACCACGTACGGATCGCCACTGTCACACTATTTTGAGGGTAGAATCCCGTTTCCTTTTTCTATTTATTTTAAATTTCGAGGGTAGGTAGGAACTTACTCGCCGACCCGACACCTCGAGCAGCCATTTTGTGTCATTCGCGTTTTAGTGTTCGCCACTTCGCACGTGTTCTTTATTTAACAAAAAAAAAAAAAAAATTCGACAAAATGCCTAAAAGGAAAATTAATGAAGATTTTAAATATTTAAAACAAAAATTGGAAGAATTGGAACGAAAAATGAATAATCCGCGTAGGAAGAGAGTGCGTGTTTTGCGTAGTTCGTCGTCATCCTCATCGGAACCTTCGCCGCACCGTCATGCGCGTCGGTCAAAATCAGGAGGTCAGTACAATGGTTTATTTATAGTACTTATTGTGATTATTTTTATCGGTTTCGTGGGCAGTTCCAGAGACTGCTTCTATAACCGCATACAAGTCAAGTTGTAGACATATACATACTTGAACATTTAACAGGGTTACGTAAACAGTTCTAGAGGTTGTTTCTAACTTGTGTTAAATTGTATTCTAATCGACATGTGGATAGTTTTAAAGGCTATCTCGTTGTTAAGTATCCGTTTATCAACGGCGTTATTACGGAAACGTCATGCAAAATATGTTGAGTTAGTGGGTAGTTCTAGAGACTACTTCGAATCAACAATTATTAACTGGATCAAGTGGATAGTTCCTTGAGGCTATTTCGATATCCAAATAGTTTGCGCCCGGTACGGGTATTTATCTACCCACCACAATGGTCAATTTTATTTTTTAGACCGACAACATGAAGTCCCGACCGCGCCGACTGTATCAGGGTGTGACCCTGATCGCAGCGATGATCTGGTGCAGGTTCTTTATGGGCCTTCATCAACGTACAACCTGCGCAGCCTGCCGCCTCCGCCTGCCGATGGGGCAGCGACTGTTGTTTCTTCGCTCGCCGTGGCTGCGACAGCGCCCACCGCGCCCGCGACAACGCACGCTGCGCCGATGTTATCTATTAGGTCCAACACTGTCGGGCCGCCTGTCAATACAGTTGCAAACGAGGCTCCTATGGAGCTTACCCAACCTGATGCTGAAAACGCATTAGATGATGACTTGATGGAAATTCTTGGCCTAGACCCATCAAACACTGACACCTTTGGGCCATACATACACAAGGAGGTAGCTATACGCTTTGAGCATTATGCGACGTCAGGCTTGACTACTGAAGCTCGTAAAGAATTGATGGACGCCCATCGTATTCCAACCAATTGTAAATTGGTAAATGCTCCGACGCTTAATCCCGAAATGAAGGCCGCGTTATCTGCTCCTATAGCTAACAGGGACAAAGCCATAGAAGGGCAACAAAAGATTCTTGCATCTGCAATATCTTCTCTGGGTGCTGCAATTACACTATTGCTTTCATATGATGAAAAACAACCTGAATTATTGCGTCTGCTGATAAATACGGGTCGTTTGCTGTGTGATAGGCAGCATAAGGACTCCGAGACGAGACGTCGTTATGTTCTTTCTTCACTAAAAGTTGACTTCAAAGAACAAATGAAGACCACCCAAATTGATAATTTACTATTTGGGCAAAACTTCCAAGAAACATTGAAGACCGCCAAGACGATCAACAAGTCGGGAGCTGACTTGAAGCAATCTAGTTCCTTCGCTAGACCGAAGACTAACCCAAAACCTACTCCCAGTACTTCAAAAAACTGGAAGAGCTCCAATCAGAGCCGCAAGCAGGCAGCAGCTCCGAGGAGCAGAGGCACGACGCAAACGACTCCGCCTGCGACGACGAGGACTCAGCGCGCCAGCTCATCGCGAGGCTCGCAGCGTCCACGCGCCAGCCGCCGTTAGAGCCGGTAAGACAATCTGGTCGGCTTGCCGACTTTTACCAGCAGTGGGCACTCGTCACTGACGACCCCTTAATACTATCCTACATCAGAGGGTATAAAATACCCTTCAGTCGGAACGTGTACCAAACTAATGTCCCCCCACCACGAAAACCGAGCGACCCAGACTATGCGGACTTCCGCGAGTCCATAGAGGAATTACTGTCGTTAGGTGCTATATCTAAATGTAGCCCATGCGAAAATCAGTTTATCTCTGGTATATTTCTGGTGCCGAAACCAAATGGCAAGAAAAGATTTATTCTTAATCTGAAGCCATTAAATAAATTTTTAAATACCTGTCATTTCAAAATTGAAGATTTGCGCACTGCGCTCAAGTTGGTCACTGTAAACTGTTACATGGCAAAGTTGGATCTAAAGGATGCCTATTTTTCAATTAAAATTCATAAAGACTACAAAAAGTATTTACGGTTCCAATGTGGTCCAGACTTATACGAGTTTAATGTTTTACCATTTGGTCTCAGCACCGCACCTTATGTCTTCACTAAAGTAATGAGACCGGTCTCTCGGCTTCTACGTTCCGCTGGTTATACTTCTACTGTATATTTAGACGATTGGCTGCTAATAGCACAATCCTATGATGAATGTGTAAATAATGTTACACAGACAAGGTCTTTGCTTAGTTCATTAGGTTTCCTGATAAATGAGGAAAAAAGTTGCCCAAATCCAAGGAGATCCTGTGTATTCCTAGGCTATGTCTTAGATTCGAGATACTTCCAGGTCAGCCTACCGATGGATAAAGTAGATCGCATTAAAGCAGAAATTGCCATTATGTTTAACACAAACAGGTGTAAAATAAGGGATTTCGCGCGGTTCGTAGGTCTTTTGACGTCAGCTTGTCCAGCAATAGAATACGGCTGGCTTTATACCAAGTATTTCGAACGATTAAAATACCTAAGTCTTAAGGACCACGAAGACTATGACCGGTACATGTCAATTCCAACCACCATTCTGCCAGACTTACAATGGTGGCAACAAGCTATTCAGGGGTCTGTGAAGAAAATAAGGGACGATAGGTATGACCTGGAAATATTCTCGGATGCCTCAACAACGGGGTGGGGCGTAGCATGTGGTGACGACAGGGCTAGTGGTCTCTGGAGTGACCAAGAACGCTGCCAGCATATTAATTATTTGGAAATTCTGGCCGCATTATTTGGTCTTAAAATATTTGCAAGAGACTCTTTCGACTGCCAATTATTATTGCGTGTTGATAATACAACCGCTATTTCCTATATTAACAGGATGGGGGGCATTCAGTTCCCTCATTTGACACAAGTGACAAAAGATTTGTGGCAATGGTGTGAACACCGAAGGTTATTTGTATTCGCTTCCTACATACGTTCTTCAGAAAATAAGGAAGCGGACTCGGAGTCTCGCCGTATTCACCCTGACATAGAGTGGGAGCTGACAAAAGAAGCTTTTCAGTCTATAGTCACTAAGTTTGGCCAGCCTGAGGTAGACCTGTTTGCCAGCCGAATAAACCGCAAATGCGAAACTTTTGTTTCCTGGCATCGTGACCCCGATGCATTTGCTATAAACGCGTTTACTATCAATTGGGCTATTCACTTTTTTTATGCGTTCCCTCCATTCTCAATGGTACTGAAAACTTTACGCAAAATTATAGCAGACCAAGCTGTTGGCATCGTCGTAGTGCCACTATGGCCTACACAACCTTGGTATCCTGTTTTTAGACGCCTTTTAATAACAGATGTGTTAGTACTTAAAGCCAATAAAAATCTTATTTTTTCTCATCCTTCCAGTCTACGCGACTTCCACAATACTCTTACCCTGGCGGTAGGAGTCTTATCAGGACGGCGTACGCAAAGCGGAATGTCCCCGTCGCCGCATTAGATGTTATGATTGCATCCCTATCACACAATTCTTTAAAACAATACAATGTATATTTAAAGAAATGGTTTAATCATTGTATGATTAGTGAAATTGATTTATATGAGGCGTCAGTTACAAATGTGCTTAGTTTTTTAAATGATTTGTATAAAGAGGGATGCCAGTATAGTTCACTAAATACTTGTAGATCTGCGTTAGCTTTAATAATAGGAGACCATCTGGGTCAAGACGACAGAATCAAACGATTCTTCCGAGGCGTATTTCGAAGCCGTCCTCCATTACCGAGGTACGATACCACTTGGGACACTGCGATTGTGCTAAATTATTTAGGGCAACATTATCCCAATGATAATTTAAATTTAGATATAATTTCTAAAAAGCTTATAACTTTGTTGGCGTTAATAACTGCGCATAGAATGCAAACTATGGTAAAGATTTGTATAGACAATATAGCAGTGTCTCAAGAAAGGATAACCATAAAGATTGTCGATCATATTAAAACTTCGAGAATCGGCTCTTATCAACCGCTATTAAATTTGCCTTTTTTCAACGAAAAACCAGAAATTTGCCCCGGAAGAACCCTTTTATCTTATTTAAATAAAACATCCGCACTGCGTGGCGGTGTGAAATCATTATTTATAAGTGTACGCCAACCACATGTTGCCGTTTCCACTCAGACTCTCAGTCGGTGGGTAAGAAGTACCCTTAAGGATAGTGGTATCGACGTATCCATATTTGGTGCGCATAGCACCAGGCATGCAGCCACTTCTGCTGCACATCGCCTGGGAGTGAGTCTTGAAACAATCAAGAGGACCGCTGGTTGGAGCGGTAGTTCAAATACATTTATTAATTTCTATAAAAGACCAGTTAATGACAGTAATATGTCTTTTGCTGAAGCTATATTAAATCAATAAATATATAAATTGGTAAATAATTCAGTTTACTGTTTTATTTCCAATCTTTCGTTCCCTACTGGCCAAATATTTTTCACCCACTATAGCTCTAAAAGTCTACATGTATTATGCTAATCTCGAGGACGAAGCTGAGTATAATTAATGATTAAACGAACTTACCCGTTCGTGAAGTTCAATCATAATTATACGATGGCTTCGTCCGAAGAGATTAGCATCCCTCCCTCCCACGTTGGACAGTTAACCCCCTGTGGTTGTGAAATATTTGGCGTTGAAGCTCTAAACTAAATGACACAAAATGGCTGCTCGAGGTGTCGGGTCGGCGAGTAAGTTCCTACCTACCCTCGAAATTTAAAATAAATAGAAAAAGGAAACGGGATTCTACCCTCAAAATAGTGTGACAGTGGCGATCCGTACGTGGTACTACATGTATTATGCTAATCTCTTCGGACGAAGCCATCGTATAATTATGATTGAACTTCACGAACGGGTAAGTTCGTTTAATCATTAATTATTAATCTTTGCCTCCTTTTAAGAAAAAAAAAGAACTGCAATGAAATTGCTCTTCAATTAACTTAAGTACGACATCTCGTGTCTTTGGTAGACTTTTATATTTCAGGTTTTCGAAGCGCAAAATATAGGTAAGTAAGTTAAGGTACTTAAGGTACTTATAGTTACTTACATTTTATTTCATGTTTAAAGTCCACACAGTCATTGTCCTTTTCACCCGGTAAATAATTCAAAGGCTATAAAAAATTGAATTTCGATAGCCATAAAATCGGACCGTCCATAAAAACTAGAGCCGACAACCATAAAAATCGGAGCTGACAACGACGTCAAACATTTCTTTTTTCCTTTAGTAAATCCAATAATAAAATCAAAGCCATATTTCTTTCTTGAATGGCGTTTTAAAATTACCTATTATCCTTCAATTACAATTAATCATCATCATCTGTCACTAAACTTGCAGTTTCTCCACATTCGTGGTTGCCTGCATGTGTATTCCCTGATCATTATAATCTGAACGCATACAAGGCTAGAGTAAATAGACTGTTTCTAGACAGGCATGCTCTATCTTCGGCCGCATCGTCACTGACCACCAGATGAGATGGCGATCAACTAAGTACCTAGCTAACCGAAAACTTGAAAAAAATATTGCTGTAGGTAAATCTCGAGCTTGTCAAATGGGTTGACAATCGCAGTGTTGAGTGATCTGCGGCGTCAGACATTAGTCCTCTTCCTTGTACACTGGTTGTATGGAATATATATTCCGACGCAAAATTTCCCGCTAGCGTAAACAGCCTTTTCATTCAGTTAGGTACCTTAAGAACTGGAGACCTCCTCCACCCATGCTAAAGATGATTATGCAATCAGATTGCACTCAGAATATTTTCAGGATCCTTTAAAAATTTTAAATACAATAAGTAAACATTGTCAGGGACCGGTTAGGTTATAAACCTGATTGAGGAATCAAAACAATTCCGACATCGCACCGCCAGCCGTGAGTACTCTAGGTAGACCCTCTATTGGTCACCACGCGAATGTTCGAAAGAACGTTTCTCGCTAGTAAGATTTGTATGAGGAATGAGCTTCCAGCCACAATGTTTCGTTTGGACTATGATATAGGATTGTTCAAGAGGTATATTAGAGGTCGCTTCAGAGGCGGGAAACGCATTAGTAACTCCCCTGGTGTTGCTGATGTCCATAGGCGGCGGCGACTACATTCTATCAGGTGGCCTGTTTACCGTATAACATAAAAATACCTTATTAAAAGAATCCGCAATCCTAGTAAAACTAAAGCCCCCCAAAGGAGCCCCGGGCGATGGCCGTAAATAACAGCGCACTGCCTTATCACGGCGCACGTGCTGATGCACTTCAATAATATCGCTAATGACTCGCTAATGGGAACGCTTTGTTTGATCTCACTGCACCACACGGCTACCACTGCCCACCGTGGTTGCCAATAATGTCTTGAGTCGTTGGTTCTATTGCGAGATCGTCAGTGGCGTAGCGTGCCTTTCGGGGGCCCCGTATAAATTATTGTGTAGGGGCCCCCCTAGCAGATACCCCCAACTAACAACGGGGGGGGGGGGGGGGGGGGGTACTAATGAGTAACTTAAATCCTAGTCTCAGCTGAAGTCAATAAATGGAGTAGCATAGCGAGCCCTCCATTTGTGTGACAATAGTCTCTAACAGTCAGGTTCGCGAGGCTAGGTAGGGCTAGGAATTTTTGATATATTGGCCTATGGCTTGGCTATATTAATACCTTGCGCGATTATAACTTATTTAATTGAATGAGCGAGCGCAGCGAGCACGAAATTTTTGTAATTTATCCATAAAAACCTTGCGCGATTTAAATAAAAAATTCCGTTGAATCAGCAATATGACAATAGCGCCGGGCTATCTCGAAATTTTTGACGAGATTATAGTATAATAAAATCAACTTCGCGAATAGTTAATGAGCGAGCGTAAGACCTCGAAATTTCTTGATATTTTGGCTATCTAAACGTTCCATTATTAACTTGAAAACAGACAAAAACTCAAATATGGATTGCGTGTGAGCCAAGACGATTATGCGTGTGGGCGTGTGGGCCAAGGTATATTATGAACCAGGTCCATATGACCCGTTTAAGAAAGAACGGAGTAAGGAGTTTCTTAAGCCTTTGGTGCTACAGATAGTGCTGAAAATATGAAATTTTCAATATGAGATCTAAATTGTTGCCCTTTTTGCCATCTGATAGGCGCACATTTTACCTAATGTTCAATGAAGCAATACATGAGTGCGCGTGGAGGGCACTACGTTGACTTGTTTATTTCAATAAAAATGATAAATATCTGATTGTATCACTTGATTTTAATTGTCTTTTTTGCGGAGGGGCCTCCGACCCTGATCTGAAAATTCTATAAAATAATTATTTTTATCGGGAAATAGGGAAAGTTTAACTGAAATTATGGACAACGAGTTTTTGCTTACACACGTTTGGGGGCCCCTATGGCCCGGGGGCCCCGTATAATTGATACGGCAGATACGGCGGTAGCTACGCCCCTGGAGATCGTGATGTTCAACTTGGAGGCAACATTCTTGAAAGGTACGTGAGTGCAGTACCGACTCGACCGACAATCCTCCATAAAAATTTATCAACATATTGGTCCCTAGGTATATCTCGATTATGTATGAGCGGAATATATTACTGTCAGTCACTCACTTAAAAGCATAACTTTTCGGACTAACAATTAACCTCAGAGGAATAACTAAAGCAAATGGACGTGTAAAATTTACGTGAAACTTGATGTCAATGGTGAAGATAAAATCAAAATCAATGAACACAGGAATAAGATCTCTTTAAAACAACTTATTGGCGCGGAAATCATATGGGCGTCCTTGTCAACAACTTTGGAGTAAAATATAATTCATCCACGTAATTTCTTTTTATTTTTTCTTATTATTATTTCAGTCAGACCGATGGACAGATAGAGGCTTAGTAAAAGGGTATATGGAACACTGTAATATAGGTACTTAGGAAATCCATTATGGTGAAAGGATTGGTCAGCCTGAACTTATCCCACAGAAATCATGTATGAATCCTAAAAATACTATAGATACAACTAAAACTCAAAAAATGTTTATTGAAATAGGCTTAATTTATTTCTCAGCAAACGTCAATTAACTACGGAAATACAAAGGGATCGAGCTCATGCAGCGGGGCTATTGGCTATCTCAGTGGACAACTAAATTTGACATAAAAAAATCTTACACTACTCTAATTTGGTAGACGCTTTTGCCCATGTCCAACGTAGATGAGGTAGTGTAGAATTATTCAATGTCAAATTCAGTGTCCAACTGAATTAGACAATAGCCCGGCTGGTAAATTTTAAGAATTAAGCCGACTCACGGGACATTCTAAATTAATATTACAAAAACTGTCACCACGCAACGTAAAAAAGAGAATTTTTAACGATGATCTAAAATGTTTTTTTAATTAGCTCCAGGGATAATAATAAATCAAACCTGTTTCATAAAGACGTCGTGTCGTAAGCTCGTCAGGGCGGTTGACGCTTTTCAATTTCATTTTCGTCGTGATCCGTGCTCCTGGCACGATTTGTCACAGCTTACCCTGATGATGTCACTCATTTATGAGGAGGAAAACGTACATTTTTTAAACCTTTCTGGACTTAAATGTTTCAATGTTGTATAACTTTGCTTTGATCAATTACCAGCTCACGCATGATCGTTTACCTAGTTTCTGTTTATTATCAATATGGTTGTTTTTGCGTAACTACCCAATGAATAACGATCCAAATATATAAATAAATACAGTTACCCGTTTATATCAATACCTACCTTCGAGTATATTTATCTTAAACTTGAATGGCCGTGTATTGTCTGGAGGAGTAGAATGGCGTCCATCCATCGACTTAAGTGTCGTAGTAGACGACTAAAGTGCTAGAGACAGACCAGACAATGGACATCGACAATCGTACTCGTATTGTGTTGTGAGTTTTAAACAAGAAGCCAAAACTTTTTTCACAAAATGGTTCAATTGAGAGACATGTTATATCCACCCAATATACGATGACGTTTTACCTCAAAATCGAAGTTCTTAAAATTATTGGAATACGCCGACCACGGATGCACGGAAGTTCGCTATCATAAATTCAATATATGGAAAAGTTAAAAACGTGACCATGAATGTTCTTCTGAAATGTTGTTTGGAATCTAAGCATGCCCACAGAATAAAACATCGTAAAATATGTTATAGATGCAGAGACGATGTGCGATTTATTCGTCAATAGTCCTATATCTGCCATAGACCTATCATATACACATGTTTGAAAAGTAGAGAGTGCACATAATTGTTTTCTTGTAAGGTCTTCATCAACCTCACAAAGAAGTGGTTACTCAGTTGTCACAAACCTTTCCAACTGTCACTAAGGTTTAGACTTGCATATTATTTACAAAGAATACACGGCCTATATACAACCTTGTTCTTTGAAGTGCAACTGAACTTCAACCTTAGGGTGAACCAACTCATTCCGCCAAACACCAATTAAATACACCCTCAAACTCCTTCCAGGGGTCTTTAAAAAGGAGTGTGAACAGACGTAATGCTTGAAACCTAGTCTCGAAGCCCCTTGCCCCTAATTGGTCCGTGGCTAATTGAAGCCCCAAATGAAACACAGGCTTTACAGGAGTCACTGCGAAGGCTTAATTGGAGACAGACACCTTGTAATCAAGCTTTGTTCGAACAATACTATGAAACGGTAGAATGGTTGGGGTCACTCAATTTGGTAAGTAAGTGTTTAGGGTCACTGAGCTTCCTGTACTTACAAGCGTCCAATTTCTAAAACGCTTGTCAATGTTAATTATTGATTTAAACTCTTTTCGTCTCAGTCAACAACTCACCGTAGATAAGGTTGTCGAATTTTAATTCATGATTAACAATAGATTACCATACGAGAAACTGGCAGCAGGTCTATCTAAAATTATGTGAAACATTAGTATAAATGGTTTTTAATATGAGACTCGCGCATGTTTTTAGAACTTCACTTGTTCCAAGTGTTTGCTTTACTATTATAACTAAATATTTTAATTTAAAAATGTTGATCTTGTGGCAGGGAATACATTCTAGCTTATCTCCTTCTCCGCAAATCAGACCAATACCATTGGAACAGAAAAAAGGGTAGAATGCTATCTTTTTTGTCGTATTAATAATAAAGACGCGTTCGTAGTAAAAGAAGTTTGACACTGCTTTATAAAAAATACTCAAAGGATTTGTTTAAACTTTACAGTTTATCTTAAACGCTATAATTTAACTCGAAACTTGATCTAGTTTCAACAGCACCCCGGTATAACCTAATTCTACGCGGTCGAAGCTTTTAATCTCGTAAAAATACAAGGATTGTCTGAGACACCAAGTTGCGAATTGTGAATATTTAATTTCATTTTAAAATTAATTTGAAAATGTGTTCAAAATTCATAAAAGTTGTATTTTAATTCAATTACGAGGGCTTGCCACGATTTGAAAGGGGGCGGAAAACGGGTGACCGATTGAGCTATTCAAAACTTAGGACAAGGCCCAATTTTCCTCTTTGAAAATAAGGAATATTATTTACTTCTAATTAGTAGATACGAATCCAAAGTTTGTAAAGATGGACGTTTGTCAGCTGGGGCTGGTTGTAATTTTTTTTACAATATCATAACTTTATCTGTTGTTGAGTTCGTTCGATTATAATAGGTTTCCAATTTAAAAATTAATTTATGTGCCAGCCTTTCTAGGTATAAATTTCAACCTCGCGCCAGGGGTTGGTTGTTACGTAAAATAAAACGTAATTCCAGACTTTTTATAAAGATCCAGCTCAGTTTCTTCTCCTAATATAAATGCAAAACATTCTTTTGCCTCATCATAATAAAAAATATGGTTGTTTCTACAAAGCTAGCATTTCGAAAATTCCACCGCGCGGGTGCCATTGTATTTAAAAAGCTCCTGTCGGGTAGTCCGTTCTGGAAGTCGCAGTCAAGTGTTCATTACGCTGTTTTATCTCTTTATAATATCTAGGTGTAAAATATTAAGTGAGTAAAACCTCTAGCTCACCGCATGAGATCAGCATAACGAATAGCTAAGGCTTCGTGACCCGCCAGAGCGGACTACCTGATAGGAACTATTTAAAGGCCCGATAATATGTGTGGTGAAAAAACAGTTGCATTGTTCTTTGCCGTAGTTCCCTCAGGAACTGCAGATATCCTGGACGACGGTGGCTACTTCCCATCTGGTGGACCGTCCGTCCGTATGTCGAGCGAGCGAAGTTGCAAGAAAAAGCTAACTAATTATAGATACAAGTAAGACAAATAACACTAAAATTACAATAACCTCGCGCGTTTTTCCCGTACCTAGGGGTAAGCAGAAAGTAAGTTATCACCATTATTACAGTAGAACGTTTTAAGTTTGAGCGATTCAAAACTTCTCCGAAAATCGGTATTTCGCCCTAGGTGTTTCCATTCAACTTTTGATCCTAGCAAATTACAAAGTAAGCGCCCTGACTCAGCATATTGGCTCGCCTAATTCAGCGCGCGTCGGCGAAATCCCGACAAGTTTTCCTTAAATCTCCGATGAGATGTTTATGAAATTTCCGAAGTTGTGTATCAGGGGTTGATGAGTATCGATCTGACACTTCAAAGCAATTGCCTCATCGGATATAGAATTTTCGGTATTCGCTAGAGGGGAAAAAGCGTGTGTTCACGTAATACATTGATTACGCAGCTAACTTTATGCGAGGTTTAATGAAGCGATTTTTGCAAGTATTTTCTACAGCATCCACTTCATTAGCACTGTAGACGCGATAACTTTGAAAAATTCAGTCAAGCTTTTTCTAATATATTTTGTTTATTAAGGTACTTACAGTTTTTACAGTAGTGAAAATATCTACATCTCTCATCTTGGTGTCGGAGGCCAAGGCTTATTTTGGGTCATTGCGTCAACATAGTAAGTAATCAATACCTATATCTAAAATACTAAAAATATACACTTATAAAATATATAGAAAACTTTTAATAAGTCGTCCATACCACTGTCCTCTGGCCCAGAAAGCTGGCCACGTTGCCTCGTTGAATAGCGATGTTAATCCATTGCCCGAAGAACGAGCCAGCTCTCCGGTCACTAGATAAACTGAAATGTAAAAGGTATAGTTGGATAAAAAACTCATGGACTAGTAAAACGTAGTAATTGGGGTTGCATTTTACTACGGAAATAAAAAAAGGACTGCATTACTATAAGCATTCGTTTGAAAATGGTTTCTTGATTAAGTTAAAATAAAAGATAATGAAAAAGTTTCCAGTGCAGAGTCCACCTCTGTTTCATTATAATATTTCCCTTTGAAGATAGGAACATTATTTTCTTGTAGGTAAAAGAGTTTATAGTCGACAGTTGCAGTAATTATATAAAATACTTAGAGAAACATTGCTACTTCTAAGGACTTATTTTCAACATAATTCCTAGTAAGAACCCATACATAATTATTCCTAATAGTAGTTCGTGTAAAGGCTAAGTAATGAAAAAAATAATTTTAAACATATTTCAAGACACGTGTGAAATGAACCAGCGTTATTAAAAGGCGAGCCACGTTGCGCCCCGCAGCCCATTTGCCAACGGCATTTTCGGTACAAGATGTAGCATTTTTTCCATAACTACCAGCCCCCAGCACTAAATAGCAATTAGTTTCTTTCATATATTTTAAAGCAAAATTTAAATTATAACTAAGTACCCTACTCATATTCAAACGTAATGTTTTGCTTGAATACGAACTAAATTGAAATGAATTCAAATTATTTGAATAAATTTTTGTCAAATTAGCACTTTTTTTCGGATAGCTAGCGTAATGTAGCACCTTTTTGAATTTCCTTTCAGCACCGAATCATGAGTTGGCAACCCTGGCCCTGGCCCGGGCGGTTAGTTAGCGCTCTACGGCGCTCCCTCTGCGACCGATTGCCGCCGATTCGACTTCCTCTCACGTGTTCCGCACATGCGATTTCTATTCTCCAAAGATATTTTCTAAGCCCGTCTATTATTTCCTTCAATATCGCTGTAGAGCTCGTCGCTACCTCTGTACGAGCACCGAGAATCTTTACACTGAAGCCATTATTCTCGTTCCAAATAAAAATTGGCCGGAATCGATTCGAAGCGGGCTCCGGCGATCCGCGTTCATCCTCATTTACGGCCCGATCCGAATTTACTGCCGTCCTGCCGAGAAATGACGGCAATTCGGTTGAATATATTATGAGCAAATCACGAATTACACGGGTACCCGCATCACCCGGAATATTCCCTTTACGGTCGCCGCGTTAATATTGAAACAAAATGTGATTTACTTTATGTATTTGTGAAAACAGCGCGATTCGAGTCGCGGCGGCGGCGGCGGGCGTACCTAATTGAACGCGCGCAATGCACAGTGCGGTCGCGTTTAATTATGCCCAGCGCTTAGTACAGTCTGCTCCCTAGCTTATGCCACCAGGCATGTTCCAAAAATATAGTCCAAAAATTCTCGCATTCCACTAGGATCCACTGACGAGGCTCCGCCGGTGGATATAATTGCTGTACTTAATTTGTGCAATAAATTTTTTAAATAATTAAATATTGGTGGTTTTGAATGTACGTTATTGACTGTGAGGTTCTAATAACAATCTTATTATCGGGAAGCACTTATTATTCAATAGTCTTGTAAATAAATAAATCACAGATGGACAAAAATATAATCTTGTAAAATATGTTAAAGTAGACACAACAATTGGTAATCTATGGTTAGGAATTGAGTTAATAAAAAAAATTATGTTAAAATCTATTTCATTATGCAAAAGTAGTGGCTATTAATAAATAATTTATTTATTCATTTAAGTCATTTTAAAAACAAACACAAATTAATTTTACATCTTAAGGTACGTACTACAAATGTATGTTATTATCAAATACAAATCGAATTTCTCATTTGTTCATCGTCTCACTTAAACTAAAAAATTCCCTGCACACATGGCAGTCCTTCGACTTGCAAAAATATCACAGTCAGGTTCTGATGCCAGAATTTAACATAGTCAGCGCTCGAATAACAGGTACGTTGGCACGCGCCACAGTTCGAGCTTCGGTCAGTCGGTAATGTCATACGAAGCAAAATATGCTTACAAAACGCCTATTACTATTTGAATTTGGCTTTTGGGTGCAGTCTATGCATGACATGCATGTATGAATGCATACTTCATACAAACTCATTAAAATGCCTGATGACATAAGTTCGGGAACAGACTGTACCGCCTGTGGCCGAGTTCCATTTGCACCTTTGACTGGACAGTGGATGACGCAAATTGATAGCACTCGGCGTATGGATTTTAGTATTTCATTCGTCATTAATGGTTTGCTGTAGCGTTTTATTATTTCGTACCGCAGAAACGTTGCCTTTAGATCTGGCCTAGTTTGGTCGAACGTCGTCTAAGGCGATACTTTCTTTTTTGTCCCACTGTTTCTTATTCATCATTATACATCTGGAATCCACTTATATCAACGACTTAACAACCTGCCTTTGTTTCGGAGTAATGTGGACTGTGACAAATAGAAAGATTTTAGATTCGATCTGAGCCTTGTCGGTGGAGCAATTCCATCGACGATAGTTTGATCTGAGCTTACAGAATCGCCACGGTGTTGATTGTGTTTACAGCGATTATTCTGTTGTAGCAAATAACCACGAAGACCTCAGACTAGTCGCATGGACCAAAAAATATACAGACACTCTGAAAAATTATGAGTGAATCATGAAAATGGCTGCCCATTTATGTGTGCGTTCTTTGACACTGTCACTGGCGTGACAGCGCGGTACAAAATCAAACAAAATGGCAGTGCATTGCCAGGCCTGGGCTTCGATTCTGGTACGGAAATCGTCTCAGTTGCAGTAACATTACAATTGCATCGCATGTCAAACGTGTGATTGTTATTCAAATGACAGATGTTGAGTTGCAACTTTCATGAGTTCGAACTTTTCCACAATTCGTAAATATTCTGGTACTTTAGTTGCATTATGGTTTTATATGGCTGTTGGTACTCCAATAAATAAATAAATGGCCTTCAATTCTGTCAACGAAAACGTGTCAAAGGTCGAACAATGATTTAACTGCAATTTAACTGGGATGATGCTGCGATGTTACTGTGACTGACTCGATACCTCGACGTAGTTATAGTAACATCACAGTTACATTGCAACATAATAACAACTGCATTGCACACCAGAATCGGTACCCTGGTGTATCTGTGCGAATGTGTAGGTCATGTTACAACAAAATAAATTGTCAAGAAGTTGCCATACCTTGCATACTTGACTTCTTTCTAGTGTAGAATGCCGTCTGTATTTTTAGGTCAGTGCTATTTCCCATCCTAACCCTCACCCTCTGTCCACAGTGGTCTACCAAGACTGGCAGTTGGTGGCGACGGCGTCGGCGGCGGTGGCCGGCGGTCCCGCGCTGCTGGCGTGCGAGGCGCCCGCGCCGCTGCGAGACCACGCCACTGTGGCGGCGTGGTACCGAGACGACGCCGTGTTGCCAGCGATTGACCATCTGTGTGAGTAGAATAGCTGGGTATGGGAGTGTTTCTTCTACAGGATTCTGCCAAGAGTTGTAGGGAGTCAAGCAGTGTAAGTGTGGAAAAGAGCTTTTGGAAAGTACTGCGCGCACGCATTCCAGTGGTGGAGGTTTAGGTATCTACCAAGATTAAATAATAGTACCCTTAACAATGATCCAGGATTTGGCAGAACAGTTAGTGGAGCGAGTACCATCAGACCTCCGCGCCCCTTTTAACAGGGAAACCTGACACACTCAGTTACACATTCAGTCGCCTGAATGTGCAGCTTTCATCACGGTGTTTTCCCTGACCATAAGAGGATCGGTTACTTTTCAACGAATACATATTACATACATACTCACGTCCGTATTCCATAGGAGTGGGCAAAGACTATCATGTGCCATAAGCTATAAACAAAACTTACAAAAACTCATTCTTCCATAACGGCACTGGGTATCGAACTCGATACCTCTCGCTTACAAGTCGGACCTCCTTTTTTTCTTTTTTTGATTATCAATAGCTTGCTTGCATTTGACCTCAACACACCTCTTCACCAAGATCACATATTCTAATATCACGTCTCCCTCCCTAGCCGGCACCACCCTACTAGTGGACGAGGGCTGGAAGCTGGTGGTGCGCGCGGTGCACGCGGCGGACGCGCGCGCGCGCTACAGCTGCTCCGTGCTGGACGCGCTCACCGGCACGCGCAGGCGCAGCGCGCCCGTCCAGATCGAGGTTGCGCGTGAGTGGATTGATAGACCAATAGACCAACTTGGTAGTTGTATGCTTCGTGCAGGTCTCCACACCGATAAGGGCCCGCTGAAAACCAGTTCTGCTGCAGCTAATGCTGAGTCGGAGCCCTCTTTGACATCGCATAACTGCATATTAGAATCGCTTTATTGAAGTAGGTTTTAAATAAATATATGTTAAATTTAGATTTAGAAATGTAAGTTGTTCAATGTTAGTATTAAGAGTATTGTGATGTCAAAATAAATAATGTCTATCTCAATAAATGTACTTCTTCTTCTTATCGAGTCGATGGACTAAACTCTCACTTTCACTATATTCGCCCAGTAGGTGTACTGAGCCCTCAGGACAGAAGCTCAACGTCTCCACTGACTCATCCACCGATGGATGGTCATCATCTTGGCATCAATATCCCGGTTGTGCTCTCGGGGCCAGCTTTAACCATTATCCAGGATTTGGCAGATTAGGTAATTACAGTGGAGCGACTGCCATCTAACCCTTGTGACCATTGTTAACAGGGGAACCTGAGCAGATCGGACCATGGTTATACATTTAGTCGCCTGGATGCGAAGGTTTCGTGGTGTCCACGTAATGTAGATAACTAAGAAAAATATCATTGTTACATAGGGGGAGCGGCATTGGGGATCGAACTAGATACCTCTTGCTTTAAGAGTTGGACCCCATATGTATTATGCTGCCGACGTTCTCAAAATGGATGTTATAGATAGACTATCTGAGCCTATCAACTGGGAGACGCCCAGTGATAAAGATATGCACGATCTTTGTGGTATGCAAACCATTGATTAGAGAGAGACAGCGCAAAATAACGACAAATACCGTAATATTCTCTCTGTTGCCAAGACATACTTAAGGCCATTGAACCAATAAGTACAGTGGGGTACGAATTAGCCGGCACAACTTCTTGACGGAAGGAATGGCCTCTGTAGTGGCACCAATGTCGTATCCTATACATCTAATATAAAACTCATCACTACCAATTATCAGTTGCAAACATGCACAGCTACACATAAGCATGGGAACGAATCTTCCACAACTTTCGGATTTGCTTCAATAGCTCCCTGCGACCTCTAAAAAGTCTCCTTTCAAATTAATAATACCTACTGCATTAAATCCATGGACTTCCATTAAAATCTTGAAGATACTCAGCGCGCGAAGTAAAGAGCTATGCTCTTACTTTCTCTACGTGATGAAACTAACAATTTGAAATAATTAACAAGGCGACGCGACATTGGATCATCAACTACGTCATTCTCAGTTTAATGCTAAGGGAGTTACTCTACTGCCCTTCATGGCGTAAGCTGTAGCATAACTAATGACAGTGCTAAGTTTTAAGATCCAGAAAAAAGAAAATTCATACCTTGAATATTCATGTTAATAAATTACTGCTACTGCTGTGCTGGCTGGCATCGTAGCGCCCGATTCGATTTCGAGGAGGTTCTTTTATTTGAAAACCGGTTTAATCTAGATGGTTCATTAGATTTTTATTAAATCTATATTTTAATGAACTCGATCACATTAAGCGACCACGCTCATCTTTGAATTTAAGTAGAATTTAGAAATTGTAAAGTTATTGTCCGGGTTTCTTACCGCCTACCTTGATTTGCGAGTAACCCGATATTTTTAAAACGTCAATTATTTACAGCAA
This sequence comes from Blastobasis lacticolella, assembly GCA_905147135.1. NCBI lineage: Eukaryota > Metazoa > Arthropoda > Insecta > Lepidoptera > Blastobasidae > Blastobasis > Blastobasis lacticolella. The sequence continues at coordinate 20,260,576 of LR990049.1, read as the reverse complement.
TAAAAAACACTAGAATTTATCCAGGGATTTTAGTATCTGTCTTTTAAGCTTCCAATAAAGCATAGATCAAAATCCTTTTTTCAAAGACTCTTGTTCCCTCCGCAGCGGAGAGCAGCGCTTCAGCGCCGCGCCCGCTTTGGACGGGCGTGTGGGAGGCGGCGGCGCGCCGCGGCGGGGACGCCGTGCTGCCCTGTCTGGTGCACGCCAGCCCGCCGCCGGTTATCACGTGAGTTTGAACTTTATTTACACAACATAGAGTTCATTTTGGGATGGACGCTGTTCTTGATAATAATTATTGAAATGATACATTTGGATAAGATTAATTTTCGGCGACTGCCCTGTGTGGTGCATGCCCGCCGCCGGTTATAACGAGAGTTTAAACCTTATTTCCACGAAATGTCCTGCTGCGTACGACTACGTAATGAAACGGGCTTTTTGCAGTGATGTTTCCAGATCATTATAACATTGAAATTAAACCTTCCAGAAACGAACCTAGATATATTTTTATTGCCTAGGCATGCACACGGACGGACGGTTCACGTGCTGAAAAATGGCCACCGTCGTCCAAGACAGCAGTGGATGCGGTACCGAACTTTGAGTGTAGACATGCCTTTTGAAAATCCCCAAATATCTAACTAAAAGATCTATCTCAAAAGCTGGCAACGCATTCCTGACTCCCCGGGTATAGCGATTGTCTATGGGCGGTGGTGATCACTTTCCATCAGGTGACTCGCTTGCGTGATTGCCTCCCTCTTTATAAAAAAATCAGAGTCCTTTTCCGTATGAACGCTGCTCACGTCAAATTTCATTCTAAATTAAGCTGCACCACGCTTGAATAAAGCTTAATTTTCGGCGACATGTTGCCATGTCTGGTGCATGCCAACCCCCTGTCGTCACCGTTAATAAAACAATATACTCGTATATGTAAAGTAATATATTTACAGCTTTTGGAAGTACCCACTATTTCGAAGTTTCTAGATCTGTTTAATATTATATTTTGCTAAATCGTCATAAGTTTCACCAATGTCTGCCCACATGAAAGCGATGATACAATTCCCACCTACACAACTAGCTCCTTTCTAAACCAATTTAGCTCCACCTTCAATCGAATAGTGGTCCCGTATTGAACTAGATATTACATCACTACCACTAGCTGTTACCGAGTATCCTATTTCAATTACAGCACGCCGACTCCATAACGTTTGATATCTTGTAATACGAGAAAATTGCTATCTATTTGTACGGCTGCTAACATGGCGTTCATCCAGTCGTAATGTAAGAAATATTTCTCGGAGCGGAAAAGTAAATATAGAATCAGCTTAAGCTCCGGCGAAGGAAGCGGCTTCAGTGGCCGCGATTTGAAATAGAATTTCTTCTTCTTATGTGATGGGGCACCCGTTTATCTATAGCGATTATGTCAGTCTAACTATTTCTCAATAAAACTATTGCACCAACACGCGAGAAATATTGGCAGTATGTTAGAGATGTACTCTATTGTCCGACTCATCTCATAAAAATCAAAAATTCAAAATTCAAAATTTATTTATCGATTAGGACATTAAACATCTCTTTTAATCGTCAAAAAGGAGGGGGGTCCCGTTTGAGCGACTGCCATCTAACTTCCATAACCCTCTTAACAGAAGAATCTGACCAGACAGGATCTTGGATCCACATTCTGTCTCCTGAATATGCATATTTGATCACAATGTTTTCCCTCATAGTAAGATCATCAGTTAGAGTTCATCTAATGTACATAATTCAGAGTCATAGATACCTACATGGCGGCGCTGAGGTTCGAACCCGGTACTGCAGGGGATGAGTCGGACCCCCTAAGCAACCAACGCTCTTGGTATCTATTGTCCGTGACCCGTTCCTAATATTTTGAAGCATATGTCATCTGTTGAGCATTTATCTCCTGTCATCGCACCTAGTCGTGGTACTAACAAATAATTAATCAAGTATTATATAAAAGAAAACTAGTTACTTAAAAAAGTAGTTTATGAACGACTAACGCTAATTCTTCAGTTCGATTTGATAATTACGCTTGTACGAGATACCTATTGATCCTTGGATGGATATTACGAGCTTTTATACACTCGCAGTCTTTATTGCTCCCGAGGTGCTCCTTAATTTTAAAGAAGACTTAACAAGACCACTCGACCTTTCTATATTAAAAGGTCAAGTAAAAATTTTTGGAATCGAGTTAGCAACATGTTCGCATTCAGGTACTTTTAGTATTTACTTTTCGAGACTGTTAAAATACTTTTCGGTTGTGGCTTGATTCTGTGGGAGCCATTTTGAGTTTCAAGATTAATTATCTCGATTACCTATAATAGAAATAGAAATAGAAAACATTTATTTACACACAATAACACCACAAACACATTACAAATGGCTCAAAGGGGTAGAATCACTGACCTCCAATTAGATATTTTTTGAGGTCAGTGGCTCGACTCCAGAGCCGTAAAACAAAAAATTAAAAAAAAAAAAGTATTAAGAATAAGTGACATAAAAAAATAAAAAAAATGCACAAACAAAATTATTAATAACAAACAACATGACATGAGGAAACAACAACTAGACAAACAAAAGATAGAAGAAAATTGAAGAACAGAGCTGTTGCATGTGGATGTGGTGTGGTGTGTAAAAGGGACCTCACTCAGCTTCATGCCCTGGCGGAGACCAGGGCGCTGGTTTTCAGTGAGACCTGCTGAGTGAGGCACGGACGAAGACGTTTTAAATAAATAAATACAACGTGTTAGTTGTCAAAGTAATCTGGTATAGGAGTTACAGTAAGCCCGCTTGCACCAAATTCTTAAACTAATACCTAGTTTAAGAATTTGGTGCAAGCCGCCCTTAGCAAAGATTCAAAACCAAATGCTCCTGATGGTACACACATAATCTGGCTTCGCACTAGCCTTAACGACACTCGGGAGGGCAAACTTCGCTGCTTATACGTCTATCACTATCGATGGATAAAAGTTGCCCACGTAACCTTTTCGTGCCGCCAAATACGTTATTAAGTTATTATACTTTATTACTTTAGAAATAAAATGTTGCATTATGGCAGCAAAAATAAGAATTAAACTTTAGTTTGCGCGTAAAGACGGCCCCTTAAAAAATATGTAATGATTTCTAAAGTGACGTAATTAGTTAAAAACGAACGCCACTAGTTTAGATATTGTACTCCTTTCTTTGATTTTCCCTTCCACTAATGGTTAAGAGAAAGAAAATTTAGAGACAAATAAAAACCGGAAGAGAGTGGGAGCCGTGACATATCTTCCGACGCCTCGTCACGTCGATTAAATGCCTGGCGAATTTAAAAAAAAAAGAGAAATGGCGCTTTTTGTAGATTGTTTAGTACATTATATTCCCGCTATATAGCAAATCTGTTCCCTAAGAAGAAAAATATACACTTTCGAGAGTACAGCTCGCTGTAAGTGCGGCCCCACCCCAAGGTAAGAGCAGCAATGGTGACTTCAGAATATTGAGTTTACCCCGCGCACTCCATAATATCATAATTTTCGACTGGAGAGGCGGAGAGCAAAAACTCGGCTTTCTGTGCCATCTCGGGGTTGATGGATACTGGCTTTCATTATACACCTAATGTATCCATGTCACCTCTTTCGCAGGTAAGAACAACAATGGATCAATCTGAGATATTTTCTCATCGAATTGTAGCTATTCGTCATAAAATTATGAGAACGAGACGTTATGTTACATACATAAAGCTCACGCCTCTGTCCCACAGATGGGGTAGACAGAGACTATGGACCGCCACTTTCCTCTATCCTGACACAACTTCCTAGCCTCGCAAATATCCACAACTCTTTTCATACATCTTCTTTTATTGATTTTTTAAACGGTATGTTAAAACAACAGCAATTTTCTAAGTTTTAAAAATACTTAATACCTGCTTCACTTTTGAGAGATGTTTATCAGAATCAGAATAGTAGCATGTGGAACAATCTGGACCTCAAGTCCGCAAAACTAATTGCTCGGTCGAATTATAATTGGATCGCAACCGCAGCTCAATCGCAGTTGGACACGTTTTTGGTATTCTGCTACTAAAATAATACAAGACCAATCGAATACGATTGCTTTTCAATTGATATTACAATAATAGCTCGATACGATTGTGTCAATATTCTGCTCTTATTTGACAAGGGTCTTTCTTGCGGACAATTTAATTTACGTAAAATAAAAAGAAAACGGAAACTTAAATTAGTTAAAATATATGAATCGTGTAAATTTTACGTGCATTTGTTCAGTTCTGGGTAGGTAGACTTTCGAAGGCAACACCAAGAAGAGCCTCGATTGTGAGTCGATTCGATTACAACTCAATTGCTACCAGTTTTTGCAGAATACCTTAATTGTCTCCACTTGTAATCTACTTAAATTACAATCGAATTGTGATATAACTAAAAATAGCGGACCCGAGGCCCTGGTCTCTGCCTATCCCTACGGGAAAATGGCGTGACGTTATGTACGTACATGTTTATGTACTTACACTTTATAATACTACCTTGCGTGTTATATCAAAGAAAACAAGTATATTTGACCCTTAAAAGCGTTTGCTAGCTATCAATTATTTGTTTTGAACCTAACCATTAGCTAAATCACTTACCGATTATATAAGTGCCAAGGTTTATTTTTACTTTTAACTAGGCAGGTATTTGAGCAACATTCCACCTTTGGATTATTATAACTGTAATCGTAGGTGTTACGGGCGATAGTCACCGCTTACAAGCAGGTGTGTTTTCTGGCCGATTGTTACTGGGTAGCATAAAAAAAGTGTAGCTATTAACACATTTCATCGATTATTGTTGTATCTGATGATATAATTACTTACAAAAACGCATTCAAATATCTTAAATAAACTTAACTGTTTCTATTGAAACTACTCTAAATTATAGTCGTTTATAGGCATACTACTGGCTCCAGTTACCATCAGTTTTACTATAAGCTCACTAGTGGTAAAGCTGAACCTCCAATACAAAGCCTTCATTACAAAAAAAAATCTCATCAAAATCAACCCATCTATTTGATAGCTGTAACACAGCCACAACAAGCCATACTCAACGCATTCTCTAACCTCTAATTCAATGTCAGGGTTTAAAAATAAATAAATTAAAGGTGCTCGTATATCACTGAGTCCCTAATATAAAAAACAAAACTTTCACCTCAAAGACCAACTAGCTACCGAGTACAAAACACCTCATAAAATTCGCCCTTTCCGTTCGGTAGCCACAACACCGACCGGCCACAACTTAACATCCCTATTTCCACGTCGGGGTTTAAAAATAAATAAATTAATACTAGTAAAACGAGCGCGTCGTAAGTCGCGGGTCGGGTTAATTAACGCGCAACCGTCGGGTTTTTCGTGTCCATTACCCGCTAATACGTAACGTGTGTTTACGCGCGTTTTACTGCGGCGTTACGGCCGGGTAGGGCTGGGGGCAGTGTTGCCGCTCAGTTTCTGAGTTGAGTGAGTTGACTTCTCACTAATCTTAGGAAATTGAGATAGGAAGTTCTTTCTTATCTCAATTTGGATGTTGCTGATTGGCTGATAACTAGTAAAGACGGAACTTAGGCGACCATCAGAGGATCTATGGACGACGCTGATACGAACCCTTACGAAGTATAAATTAAAGTCACTATTGGATGCGATGGCGTGGTCGGAAGTCCGACCAAGGTCGACTCACCTGCGAATCTGACGGCGACTTTATTTTATACTACGCAAGGATTAGTATCAACTGCATGCTTGCCTCCTAGATCAGCCCTGACGCAGTGTCGTAGCCGCCCTCAGATGCGCAGCTGGATACAAACTTGATTTATATATAAGTTCACTATAGACATTTATATTTCTTTATCCTTTTTCCAATTTTCTAAATTACTGCATGTTTAGCAAGTTGTGAAAAGTCTGAAATTGGCCGTGTTACTATTTTCTGACTTGTGAACATGAACAAATTGCGAAGAAGATTAAACGTTATTACCACCAAAAGATTCACGATTCAGTTTTCTCGAACGCACAATTACTATAAACGGCGCATGCTTTACAACTCAGAGCATTGCCACGATTTTGAGTTAACTCAACGAACCTCTCTGTGAGTGAGTGTGACTTCGTTGACGGAATTTATTTTGCCGAGTTCCCCGTCTCTAAGACCGGCGACCCCTGCCCCTCGACCCCTTGACCCCGCGCCAACCCCCACCAAGCCCCGCCCACCCCCGTGCTCGCCTGTCGAAAATATATGCAGACACCTAAATTTGTTCAACAGCCAGGTTGAAGTTTTAATTGAAAATATTTTTGTTTGTTTATGGAACAGACTCGGACACTACACGGTTTAGAACTCTAATTTCAGTATAGTTAAGCTTTACTTCGAGTGGGTATTTGGGTTACTAACTTTCTAACTCTCTACCTGTAAAGTTCTGAACAAATATGGCGGTAATTTGAACAGTCAGTAGTTGTTAATAAATGAATATGTAGCGTAGTCTCACCTGTTAATGGCTAACCATACTACACCACTTATCGTCCCGTGAATTATTACCTGATATAATCAATAGCTCAAACAGTCAGACGATAAATTAACAATAGACATGCTGTCCTTCGTCTCTGTATCTGGCCATTACCGTATCTCGGTCAACATTGATGGTATTATTTACTATACAGGCTCTCATTTTTTTTTCTGTCAAGCGTTTTTCTAATTGGAAGTCATAGCTATTCAGGTAAAATCATTGTCAAACTAAGTCGAATCGCCGAAATTCAGTCAGACATCATCCAACAACACCGAACACCTGCCTATAATGTTTGTGACGCAACTATTTGTAGTTAATTCCGTGCATGGCTGCCTAACTTCAAATGGCTGTAATAAACACAGCGGTTAGCCACCAATGGACGCGAGTTGAGCGATATCGTCGTTTTACTGCTGAAAGGGCCATTTCCTTTGAAAAGGAAACCAAATACTCAGCAAAGTCCTCTCTATATGAGGCATTCGGGAGCTCTAATGTGGTCTTGTGTTTGGAGAATATTATCTTCTGAAGTTGCTTGATACTGCTTTCATCATACTCCAACGTTTCCATGAACATCAGAGGGTGGGTATTGCGTTGGGATTGACTTTTTATTGTACGTAACGTAAAATTATTTGTGAACGGCGTAATGTGCAGCGCACTTTCAACGCCCATTGTTATCGGGTTTATTATTATTGCGATGAAAGTGTAGTGAATATCCACGAAGGTCTTAAAACCTATAAAGTGCAATAACTGATTTTAGCGTCTCATGGTGGTGTGTATAAAATATTCAACACCTATTTTCCTTAATTTGGGAGTTTTTGTAAAGTTTAGGACTACGAAATTTGTTAGGCCACTGAACAAATTGTAATGACACACTTTCTATCATTCATTTCTACAGTCTTATAACTTGTACCTGTGTGTGTTCCCTGATCATTATAATCTGGACACTTTCAAGGCTAGAGTAAATGGGTTGTTCCTAAATAGGCATTCTCCATCTTCGACCTTATCGTCACTTACCACCACGTGAGAAGGCGGTCAAATGCCTGGCTTGTCTAAAAAAAACGTACAACAGAATAATTTTCAAAATTGAAAATAGTTCTCGCAACACTACGCCATAGCATTTTATACACAAAATAATGCCTAAACCCAATAAAACAAACCTAATTACGTAAAAACAGACACATAACTACGCATAATCTCGTAACTAAAACACAGCACGAAGGTTATACGGGTACGTGACAAAAACATATTGCTCCAATTGGCCCGCAAGAAACAAGATGACAGTGTCACATCGCAAAAACTGAGGGCGGGAATCGTGCCTCCGGGGCTCCGGGCCCTGCGTCCGTGTGTCTGGCTGCGTGAGGGTTAACACGGGCCGGTTTTCGCCATGTTATTTTAGTTCACGAGTATTCGAAATAGCAATTTTCTTTTTTCTTCTTCTTACAATCAACAGGTCTATAACGGTCAATACACACGGTAAGACTAAAATGGCGCGGTCGCAGGGTATACGGGGCGTCCCCCATCCACGTCTCAACTCAATTACGACCGTCGAATTGTCGTGAACATTAGTTGCTAACTAAATCGCCTAACAAACTTGAATAAATAATACCCCATTTAGATTTACTACGCAGATTAACCTATGTAAATTTGGACGAAAATATTGGGCGGAACACCTGCCTGTTGTATTTCACATAATATACTGGCGCTCAGTCTGTCGATATAAATCGAATAACGTACCTTCTACTTCGGATTTACGTCACCTGCGCCCTAGTTGTGCAAAGCAAATCGCCTTACGAATAATTACTTCACTAATAGTAACATTCTACGTCACTATCGTCGAAAATGTTGTGCCTGCGGTGTCTTACGTGCTGGCAGATACCATCGACTGGCCCGTCACTATCCATAGTGACTGCCGCATGCGGTGTAGCGTCCACCGCATAGAACAGACATAATTTCTGTTTACTATGGTTCACCTTTGACATTCACGATTTAAGTTACCGTCGCCGGTTTAATATAAAGTGTGTGTTCGATCGCAGAAAACAAAGCAATCGAGCTTGACAACGAAGAGCTCATACAGACGTGCACGATTTCAGCATCATCATATCAGCCGAAATAAGCTTACTGCTGGCCATAGGCCTCCTCCAAAGATTTCTGCATGGTTTGTCCCAAATTTTTATGCAATTTTGGTTTCTATTGTAAGGACATAAAGCTTATTTTATTATTTGTAAACAATCGCGTAGCACCCGCATAAGCCCCGCAGTATGCACGTTTGCTGTCCGGTTGCTACGCGATGACTATGCGGACACGACGCGTACGCGTTTACTGTTCGGTTTGTAAGCGGTAAAGTATAAATGAGCCCTTCCAATGGACGTCAGATGTATTTTCTTCAGTATAGTTGCCAATTGCTGGCATGTTCGTTTCTACGCCACATTCACTTACTTATAGTGTTTAATCACCTAATTGTTTTGCCTTTTTGCCATTGAAGCGTAGTTGACATCATGGCCTAGTCATGCGCCGAAATTGCACCCGTAAAACCTCACTAGGTACATGTGTGTTAATGAAAAACGCGGGTGTCGTCAGTCATCTGTCACGTATCCCGCAGCTTGTTAGGCCGGGCGGGTCTAGGCGGCATTACACGCCGACCCTGCTACGTAACGGAGACTTCACATTACACGGAAATATGTTTCTACATTACACAATTTTATACGATACGTAACTTAAATGTGAGTGCGTTGGGGGCCTAGTGGTTATTCGACTCATAAGCGAGAGGTACCGGGTTCCGGTCCCAGTGCAGCCATGTACCAATGAGTCTTTTCTGAATTATTTACATTAGTTGAACACTGACCCATGCTCTTACAGTGAGAAAAAGCATCGTGATGAAACCTGCAAATTCAGGCGTCTGAATGTGTAACCATGATCAAATCCGGTCACGTTCCCCTGGTAATAAGGTCACGGAGGTCAGATGGCAGTCGCTCCACTGTAAACCTGCACGGCTTGCACAAATGTGTCCGCGACATAGCGGGTTAGGTTTGGAATGGAATTTTATTATTATTTTTCATTCCAATAAAACAATTTCGGGCCCGGTTTGGAATAATTCAAAATCAGTTACGTTGCGGCGTTTGTCGTGGTATAAGCTAAGTTATATTGCACTTCACATGCCACAACGACATCAAAGTATCTATATCTACCTCATCATCACAGCCCGAAACAGTCCACTGCAGGACTTAGGGCCTCTCCCACGAGAGGGGGGGGGGGAGGTTTTTGCCATAATCTCCACGCTTGGCAGGCGGGTTGGAGATCGCAGTGTTTAAATATAACAATAGAAAATGCTGCTGCCCATTTTCCAGACTACGGAGACTCTTGATCTTTTGCCTCGAAAACATTAGTCGCCTTGTACGACACCCATGAGTGTAAGGGGTTGGTGCTATTCTGCTCTGCCGGACACCACACGGCCATGCCAGACACCACACGGCCAATCTACCTATCATAGTATAAAACAAAGTTGCTTCCCGCCGTCTGTCCTTGTGTATTTACGTACGGTAAGATCTTTTAAGCAACGAAACGGATTTCGCGGTTTTCTACAATAGACAGTGTTGGAATAGTCTCCCACCTCCGTTTAGGAGCCTGGAGACTGTATACGCTTTTAAAAGACAGTTAAAATTATGTAATACGCTGCACAGACCATAAACATTAGAAATTTTATTGTTTATGGAAATTAATCGATTATTATTCAAACTATTGACATTACTTGTATGTTTTTAATTACATTGGAATTTGATTGTTAATGGAAATTATTATATTATTTATTATTATTATTATACAGTTACAATACATTAATTTATTTATTGCTTTTGACATTTTATTTTTCGTTTGACATTTATTCTTTCGTTGCACGGATATTTTACGGCGCACGGAGAAATCCAGTTTCATCTGGCTCATGCTGAGTGAGGTCCTTTTGCATAGGGGGGTCTAACTTGAGCCTTGTAAAGGAGAAGCCGTTGCTCCGGCGTGAAGTATTGCTTTGATCTGTTAAACACACCCAGCTTTTTAGATGTGAGCTTTACCTTTTCTTCCAAATGACTGCGAAACTTTTTTTTTTTATATTATACGGTAGGCAAACAGGCAAGCGGGCCACCTGATGGAAAGTGGTCACCACTGCCTATAGACATCAGCAACACCAAGAGTATCGCCAATGCGTTGCCCACCTCTATAACACGTTGCTCTGGCAGCAAAATGCCCCTCCACTGCCAAAGCCACGGTTCCCCAAATCCCCACCCCATGGAGCTCTGGAAACCTTACTCACCGGCAGAAACACAATACTATTTAAAAGGGTATTGTTTAGCTGCGGTATTCTGTAAGGTGGAGGTACTTCCGCAGTCGGGCGGCTCCAATTCGAACGAGATTTCCCGTTATGCCCTATCTCTCTTAAACTGGACGTCACTGGAGATGTCGACACCTAGGATACGCATGCTCTTACATTGCTCTTCGGCAATGCCTAGTCGACAGTGTTATTGTATTGCGTATTTGTAATTATTGAGGTTGTGTTTGTTTAATTATTTGTAAGTATATATTATTTTCTAAATTGCTATTCATTATGTCTTTATAAATTTATTTCTCAATTATGTAATTTATATTTTTTTTTGTATACGTGTATGCTGTGTTGTGCTGTCCAGTCAATAATAAATGATTTATTATTATTATAGAAAGAGTTATTCAAGAGAAAAAGGGTAGTTAGGGGTAAAATAGGTGTACGCGGACGAAGCCGCGCCGGGTACACTAGTATAAATATTTCTCCTCTGATTTAGTTTTTCGTTCTGTCTACGTATATTTTTCTTAGTTGTTCCATGTGTCAAAGACGGAATACATGTAGGTATTTCACTTCTTTTACTTTATTTCGGTACATTACACGCAGACCCCACATTACACGTGGACCGTCGGAATGACACCCGAGTACGGTCGTACCGCTAATAAATCTGTTACTCCAATACCGGAGGCGTTATTAAGTTGCTCAAAAGGTTGCCGATGAGGTGTAATTACATACTTGGTAACATAAATGATTGTTGTGGCTTCCTTGACTCGAACATTTTTTTTTGTTTTTTTCCTCATTTTTTATACAAACGTAAGGACGCTCGTGTATAAGAATACGGGGGCGAAGAGGAGGCTTCATTCAAATAAAATCAAATACATTTATTCAGTTTTGATTTTCACAAACACATAACACACAAACGTCATACAATACATGCAATAAAAATGAATGCTAGGCACCACGGCATCATCGAGCGGGCAACGGTTTCTTGGCCAGTATGTCGGGCCATATACAAAAAAAACTGATTTAAAAAAAAGGTTCAATGAGGAGTTTTCCAGTAGGTATTGATAGTTGGTTTCAAAAAGCATCAATAGATGGCGCTCCTACAATTTTGGTAATCTTTTTTTAATCTTTATGATGGTGGCAGTGATTTCATGCTGACAACTAATACTAAACTTAAAAATAAAATGTTTATTAATATAAACATAACTTTTAAAGGTTGAACGAAATGTAAAAAGAAATATTTATAGAAGTTGGCACTATGTTCCATTATTATTACAACCTCTAAAATGGTTGAAAACTATTAACAAATACAATGTTATCCAATACAACGTACCCAGTGTTTATATCCTGTTTGCTAAAAACCTATTTCAAGCGATTGTCAATTACCAAAATTGTCGGAGCGCCATCTAGTGAGTGGTTAGGAATGCTTTAGATACCTTTTGGAAAACTGCTCATTACGTACTGTGTCAGATTCTAACCGGAGAAAATACTGTCGAGGTAACACGGTACTATACTTAGATATTACGCCCTTGATATCCGAGATCTTGTTAAGAGTCTTGAGTATAATGGTTGAATTAAACTTAGACGACCCGACCAAAATTAATTTGACGCCAAATTGATTGAAATATTCTTCTAGATTTAGATATCTAAACTTCCTATGTCACTCTTGACTTTATAACATCGATATTGTGACGTTTAGGAATATCTTAAGGCATCAACTTCGGCGCCGCCTAAGTTTTATTCTATCGGACATAAATGTACCTTCTGTTTTTCATAGGGGCTGGCACCAGACAATATTTCAGTCAAATCACTCCATAAAATCATCATCTTGGCGTTAATGTCCCGGTTGTGCTCTCGCACACGAGGGCCCGGGGTCCGCCTTGACCATGATCCAGGATTTGGCAGGTCAGGTAATTACAGTGGAGCGACTGCCATCTGACCTCCATGACCCTGCTACCAGGGGAACCTGACCAGATTGGATCATGGTTACACATCCAGTCGCCTGAATGTGCAGGTTTCATCACGATGTTTTCCCTCACCGTAAGAGCATCGGTTAGTATTCAACTAATGTACGTAACTCAGAAAACAGTCATTGGTACATGGCCGGAGCGGGATTCGAACCCGGGACCTCTGGCTTACGAGTCGTATACTCTAACCGCTCGGCCACCCACGCTCTTCTCGGCCACCGACGCTCTTAGTCAAATCACTCCATAAACGACAACAATAAAAATCATGTAGGCATACTCGCTTGTCACAAATGTGGTATAAACAAAATTTATCGCCAAAACTAATGTTACAAGCATTACAGCTCAATTAGGGGTCGAACACGCAAATTTGTCGTCTAACGGGGGCTCGTAAACTTCCCTAAATAATTGCCAGTAGAACCCCGAGCTTGTAAAACTAAGCCATTAAGTGAAAGCTGTTAAGTTTACATAGCATTAGGGCCGCACGCAACGCCGGACGACCCCTAGACGTTAGTTCCGGATTGGCAGCCTATTTCATGATTTTTATTGTGTCAATAACCTAACCGACAGGGCTCGAATCCCATTGCGGCCATGAACCAATGATTTTTTTCTGAGTTATGTACACTAGTTGAATGCTAACCGATACTCTTACGGTGAGGAAAAACATCGTGATGATACCTGCATATTTAGGCGACTGTATGTGTAATCATGATCCAATCTGATCAGGTTTCCCTGGTAGCAGGGTCACGGAGGTCAGACGGCCAAATCCTGGATCATGGTCAAGGCAGACCCCGAGCCCTCGTGCGTGAGAGCGCAACCAGAACATAACGCCAAGATGATAATTATGATCATGATTTTTTTAATAACCTAATTGACAGAATAATATCAAAAACTCCCGACCAAATTTACATATACTCAAATATATCCTTAACAACTGAACTTAAAACAAAACAAAGCTAAAAACCATCTCGATTAAACTGCCTTACAAATAAAGAAAACCGCAAATTGTATAATCCGTTGGAATGCTACGAAGCCACACACACACACACATCGCCACACCACACCTTCACAACTCCACACACACAAATATACACAGAAACACACGACAAACGTATAAAACCCCTCTTTTTTGGCAGGTTAAATATAGTGCTCTTAATAGCAAAATAGCACCTATTTGAAATATATTGTGCTACTGTATTTTAAAAGACTTTGACATGTTACTGAGGCTGCTAACTAGACGGTCTAGTCAGCTCCTCCTGAGAAATCATTTATTAATATATGCCTAGTGCTCCATATGCGCCATGATTCAATAATAATCTTCCATACAACCGCTACGCTCCATTGTCGAGTCTGCTAACTTGCCGTTTGGTCGTATTATTTTTACAATATAATCCGACCATGGTGAAGCTGCCAACTGTACGGACATAGTTCTAGAGTCAATCGCGTAATTACTGAACCTGTAATAATATCATTGGGCGTCGTTACGGCCATCAATCCGTCGGAACGTTCTGGAAGGGCCAACTAAGCTAATGTAAGTGCGTTAGGGCCGGCCGACGCCCCCTGGGCCGCATTAGCCCGCCTCAAAATTTCCCCAAGACCAACCTATAGCATGAAATAAGGCGTAATGGCCCGATCAAGGGCCCATTGTATATTTTTTTTCTAATTTCCTTCCCTTATATTTTTCTCGGCAGTTACGACCGACAGGGGTCGATTTACACTTGATCGAACGAGTTTTATTTAGTAAAATCGATTCCCTTTAAAATATCTATAACGATGTTGTAATTACTAGTTATGTAAGTAATGATAAGTTACGCGAAGCGGAAAAAGAAGCATTTTTAAACGAAGCTATTCTTAGCCGTAACATTTCAACAAGATACATGTAGCCGTGTTTAAAAGACTGCGGGATATAATTCAGGCGATTTGGCTTTTATAAACGAGAGAATAATTTCGGAGGCATCCCCGACTCTGCAGAGGACGGGTGTTCCAGTTTTCTTTTTTGGGGTCTGTTTTGGGCGGGCGGGACGCGAGAAAAACAAATTGTGTACTAGTTGCAAAGCGACATGTAGCTACAGTCGGGTGACGCAACTGCCAGCTACCTACCCGACAGCTACCTCAATGCGGACCCCTTCCTAGAAAAACAACACCCAAAACCCTACGCAACGACTGCCTAATTGGAAACGTAACGCGAGCCATGCTATATTTATCAATTTAGGAAACGTTGAAGCCAAAAGAGAAAAGGTTAAAATTAATTAACGTTAAGCTGAATTTTTACCCGAGACCATATTTTTAATACCCATTAACTTTAGCGGCGTAGACGATACAAAATTCAGCTACACCCTAGAGTTTTTGTATCCGTTGTACGTAATTCAGTTACAGTGGAGCTAATAAGCATTAGTGCAGTTTTTGTCCTACAACCTACTCTTACAATCAACTGCGAGAGTAGGACGTAACATCCGAAGTGGCTTCTTTACGACTGTGGGAATACTTTAGTGGTGGGGTGTGCGGGGTTGTAGTGCGGGGGGAACCTACAGTAGTAAGACAAATGAGACGCGCTTGTCGCCGACGCATGTCCGCGCGTTTTTGTCGACATCCGCGCGATTCCGCTGTCCCGTTTTCCGACATGTCCGTGTCGCTGTCACCGCAGCCGGTCGCTCAAATTCACGGCATTTCCTCTTTGAAAATGTGCAGTGTTTTTCGAATCCGTTTTCGCACGGCTGAATTAAACTAACACTTTTTTTCATGTATTTTTGCGTTTATTTCTGAACTACCATAGATGCAATAGACGTACAATACAATAGTTGCTCGCTGTCAATCAGTAAAACCATCTAAGATTATAGTAGTTTTAGTACAGTAGTCCCGAATTGAGAGCCTGATTGCGATGGCGTGTCTTGGCTGAAAGCTAGTTTCTCTACATTAAGTGGTTCATTGTCCGCAGACCATGTGACAATGCCGTCACAATGAACCATTTTCAAGGCTCGCTTCCATCAAATAATAATAGATGGCACGCTCTAACGACGGACAACATTAACATATTCTCTTGGCTGTATGGTATTGATATTTATCTTTATTTCAATGCAATTCATTTTAGATCTATTAATTTAACGATTCAATTTAGAATGTCAGCGCTATTTGGGACTCAACGATGAATGAATCATTCATGAATCGATTTCTGGTTGACCGACTCTGGAACTCATTGCCTGTCGAAATCCGTCTGGCAAAAACCTTAACAACCTTTAAAAAGCTGGTTAAAGCGCACTTTCTCAAAGCTGTCACATAGGGATCCATCATCATCAACGTCCCACTTCACTCATAGGCGGATACATGATAAACATCAAAATATGTATTTTATTTTTATTTTATCATCTTTATATTGTTTTGTGATGTTTAATTAATTGGTATTATGTATTTATAGTATTGTATTTTAGTGATATAGGTTTATTAATATTAATGAAATATGCCACAGTAATGTTCAGTAGAACAGACTTACCATCTATCCTAGGGTATACTCTGTTTTTAGATGTTTAAGGTTGCCTGGAAGAAATCGCTTTAAGCGATAAGGCAGCCGGTTGCTTTTATTTGTTTATTTTTTCCTATGTTTTTGTTTTATTCTATGTATAAGCAATAAAGAATTTTTCATTCATTCATTCAAGATAAAGCTGTGTAACTTTATGTCCGCCTTTGTACCTCATCGTCTATGAAATTAAAATAAATAAATAATCTTTAGGTTAGGTTAGCAAATACTAAATAATAACTAGTGTTGTAACGCGGTTTAATTTGTTCTGAGGCAATGAATGATCACAGTCACATATGATTTGCCATTAACTACAACAATAGACTCTTAAATAGTCAAAATATTATAATAACGTTTGAGTCCTTAGAGCGCGCCATCTATGTACAACTGTTCTTTAAAACGGCTCATTGTCGTGTGAATGAGCTAAAGACCGCGCCACCAAAGTCTGCTGGAATGTCGTGGTGCGCGTGTCGTTTTTTGATTGTTTTGTATACTGTGACTAAACTTGAAATTGTCATTTAAATTTAGTTCGCAGTGCGCAGACTTATATGGCAGTTTAGTCACTGTTTCTAGTCGTGGCCTTGTACCACCGAAATCAGCCCAGTATTTCAAAAAATATTTGAATTTATCCGAAGTAATCCGAGTCGTTTTCCGGCATTTGGCCGTAATTATGGCGTCGGGGTTGTCAAGTAGACGGCGGGTCGCGCCCCGGGCCGGCGGTCACCCGCGCCGTGTAACCGCATTTTTACAACTGTTTTACCGCGCCCTTTATTTATGTTTTCGTGCCCGAATTCAATTTGCTACGTTTCCAAGTCGACGCTTTGAATGGGATTGTAAAACGTTAATGAGCGTTTTTACCCGACTGCGACGGAAGGAGGACTATGATTTTTATATTCATATTTATTTGCTTCCATAAATATAATACAATAACATTGTTATGTACTTACAATACAGATCCGGTTGGAGGAGGCTTTAAACTTACGAAGCTAATGGAATAATTTATACCTTGACTATTTAAGTATTAACATGTCCATTATATCTATTATTTATCAGTGAATTTTACTGTTTCCAATACTCTATACTAATTATTTAATATTTCGTACTTTTATTTTTATTACTTAAACTACTTGTACTTAAATAATGCACGCTTTATTATTGCACTTTCGTTTAGTTTATTACCATTGTATATTTATTACAGTATGTTTAAAGAGATTTTTTAATATTTTCGAGCGTATGTGTGGCACGGGCTGCATCCCTAACGGCTCAATGGAATTTAACAAACGGCTCAATGGAATTTAACATATTATTAAGTGTTGTTAGATTCGTCTTATTAGATGAAATTTAAAATGGTGGACTTTATGTGACTTTCGAAAATCTTTTTTCTCTAAAACCAATCGAGTTGTGTATCAAAATAAAGGTGTACAAAAGGAATTTCAAAAATTTAAACAACTTATTTTGCTTTTCAGTTTGTTAAAGCAGTCGGGGTTTTTGTTTACGTACTACTTATTTTTTCTGTTGCTAATACCAGACTTTGTTAAACTATAGTTCGTACCAAATGGATTGGCAATATTTTATTGCATGAAAAATACCCGAAAACGTTTCGAAAATTTCAACTTCTTTAAATTGTAAAGAATACGACTGCTATCGCTGTGACCGTTTACAAATTAGTTTTGACCGAATGATCAATGTCCGCTATCGCCAATCCATTTGGCATGAACTATATATGAGCGAACGGTCATTCTATCATGTTAAGCTGTCATAGAAATGGACATCATACTCTCTGATTCGGTGCCAGAATCTTACAAAGATTACGAAATAAGAAAACTGAACTCGATAATATAATTTTTGTCTGTTTCATTTTCGAAGTGAACCTTTCTAGACAAAAACAACTCAACCAATCTAAAGTTTTGAGATTGATGTTTAACAAGGGTAGCTGCGTAATTTTGTAATTAAGTAATGGAATTTGTTACAATTCCAAGTTTATCCGGGATCTCCATAATTGCTATCCGTTATGGGTAAGGGGCGCTGGAATCGAGGTATTTTAAGAAAATGACTGAGTCGTTCAAAGCAACTCCGACACTCCGGTACCTACTCGTTTGTTAGTGATCAACCTATCATGTCAATCTTCTCTCACCGAACACCCACGTAGAGATGCGAACTAGTTCGATCACTTGCTAATGTGCGGAACATTTATTGAAGTACACCTTAATACAACAACAAAATAAGAAAACCTAGTCATAATAAAAAAAAACCTTAGTCTTCATTTTACCTACTGATTTGATCACTTTCTTGCACTACATACTAGTAATGTACAATACAACTATAAGCCTAATATACGAAATGCTTGCGCTTAAATTCGACGTAAATTGCGGTGAAACTTCGATAATGAATTTTAATGTCATACAATGCCAAACGTGTTCGGTACGTTCCCTCCGTACGAGTCAGCGCTTTCCTTCGCTACATACACATGACGTACATGTCAGTGTATCAAGTTACCTGTATATACAATACAATACTTTATAGGTAACATTCTAACATGTCAATATAATATAGGAAGTATTTATTATAAATAAATAAATAAATTATTAATTTATTTTACAATAATACATTCAATAAATTATTCAAATGTCACGTATATACAATGGATACACGAGATCGCTATCTCCGATGCAAGGGTGTGACGTAATATCTAGGTATTTCATTTTACCTCTAACAACGAAGATTGTAAAGATGATCTGAAGTAGCCAGTAGGAATATTCTAAATTAGTAATTTGAAAATAATAACGTTACCTCATCTACGAATTTTGGCAAACCATTTTCACATAAAATGTGTGCTGAAGTGCGATCATTTACGCGTCTGACCTTCCTGCGCTACAGCTTTAACCAGGGTATTTTTATGTTACGCCATGTCAAACGAGCAGACAGCTCCACTTGATGGTAAGCGGTAACTGTAGGCCATAACATCTACCATTCATACATTAGGGTTGCAGGCAATAAAAATGCAGATCCCAAGGTGTATAGTCACTGTAAGGACTATGAGAAAATTCCTAATGCCAGTTATTGCGCTGGCTAGCTTATCCGGAATATAAACAAGCATTGTTGCTTGGCGGCTGAAATAGATAAGGCGGTGGCACTCACCCAGGTGGACTCCTCAGGCTTGACAGAGTCCTTTCACCTGATAAACCTTTTAGGTGCAAGTATTTAGTGCATCGTCAGGCAAAGCGAATTTTAAGAAAGGCTCATTAGCTACCATTTAAGCCCCAAGAACTCATCCCTAAACATATTTGAACTGATATTAGTAAATATTAAACTAAATATATGAATGTCAAAATATTAATTAATGCTCCCTGGCGGTATACTTGACTGTTGAGGTAATATCGCATGGGACCAATTAGCTAAGTCACGTGTTCGATGTAACGCACCGAACAGTATTATGTAGTAATAATAGGCTGTTAATTACAGGCATGTCAGTATGGCGCTTCTAAATGCATGCTGTGGCAACACTGGTTGGAAGTCTAAACAGAATAACATGATATTCCACAGTATCTGCAGCGTGTTCAACCCCACATCGGTTTAACCATCAAGGTGCTATCATAATGCTTGTTAAACTGCATGGGCCACTTTGTAAACGCTATAGGCAGATCTGTAGAACACAGGAATTGTACTAGTTTGATAGGAAACTGGATTACATTGTTCGGGTGTTTGAGCGAAGCGGCGTCTCGTGGCAAGGAGTTTGAAGGCACACTCGCATAATCTAAGGGCGGCTTGCACTATATTTCTAAACGCACCTAAGTTGATAGTTTAACTAATAACTTCATACAAAAAAAAAAACGTTACACGCGAATAAGGTGGTCAGAATTTGGTGCCGGGCTAAGACTCAATTCTCATCAGAATAGCAACGGCGGGTAGCGCATTGACTGCCAATTTCACAGTATCACTAGCATTTGCCCGCCACTTCGTCCGCGTATAATTCTGTTATTACGTTTCGGACCCGTTGCCTCGGAAACCACATTGAATTTCTGGATAAATTATAGCGTATTTTCTATTCTGATATCCGTTCAGCAGTTTTTGCGTGATGGAGTAACCAACACAACGTTGCGACTTATACTCTATATAAAACGCATGTGACTAGGTATTTAAAAGAGTCTACTTTTGGCAAAAGTTATATCGATAGTCGACGACGCTCATTGCGCTGTCAACAAATGTCTGTGTAATGTATTGTGTAATTGTAATTTGTTGTGTTGTGTATTGTTTTTGCCTATACGCAACGCACGTCGCCCACGCAACGCGCGCCACCGACGCTTGATTTAACTTAGGCGTTCCCTATATTTTTCTAATCTAAATCTTCACTTAGATTAGAAAAAGATAAGCCCTTACACAGTACGGTTTCGGCCCAACGAGCCAGGGAAGTTCTTTTGTAAGCCTATTAATATAAGCTGCATACCCAACCCTTTCGCTGCAACGCTCCAGCCACAAACCCAGTCTCAAATGCTCCAACTCCACCGTTTTAATTACGGGTTGAGAAGCCCGCAGGCCATTGTTCAGAGCACTTGTTTTATGAAACATTTTATTTTTATGCGAACAAAACTCCGGCGGCAACGCAGCTGCCTTTTTCAGCGAACAATTGCACGCGCGGCCTCGGAACTCTCGAGTGTGGCTCACACAAATGTTGGAATTAACATTATTTATAGCTGAGGGTGGTAAGCGCACGTCAGCTAGTTTCAGCATCGTATTTACTCGGTGGTGGGACTCTAATTGCTAAAACTGGCAACGGTCGTCGGTTTTGAGGTCTCCTATTGCTCAAGCGAACATGGTCGCACGACCGTTGCCAATTACGACAGCACCTCAGTCTGAGGAATTCGGCTGGGTGAGTTCTACCGCCTTATCTATATGCCACCAAGCAACCATGCTTGCATTGTAGTTAACTACACTACACTACACCTTAATTTAACAACAAATTTAATGCTTGTATTGTTGTGGTCCGGTTTAAGGATAAGATAGTCAGCGCAGTTACAGGCATGAGTCATTATCTTATCTTAGTCTTCA
This sequence comes from Blastobasis lacticolella, assembly GCA_905147135.1. Taxonomy (NCBI): domain Eukaryota; kingdom Metazoa; phylum Arthropoda; class Insecta; order Lepidoptera; family Blastobasidae; genus Blastobasis; species Blastobasis lacticolella. The sequence goes on along the minus strand of LR990049.1, from coordinate 20,239,236 downwards.
CAGTGACACCTGCATTACTATGTTTTTGTTGCCTGCAACCTAAATGCGTAAATCGTAGATGGTATGGGGGACAGTTTCTGCTTACTATCAGGTGGGCTGTCTGCTCTTTTGTCACTATATAGAATTAAAAAAACTCATGTGTATGACAAGACGTGCCTCTACAAAGAGGAACTAGCCGACGAGCATACCGATGTCTGTAATATACGAGGTGGAGGGGTTCACAATTCACCAACAGCGGTAAATTAGTTGTGCAAATACAATATATATCAATACATACATTATTTCAATATTTTTGGGTCCCTACCTATTTATATTTCTTGTTGTAATAATACGAGCCCAAAACGCAATTTTATGTCGAAAACTGACCTCATTAAATGAGTAAAAGGTAAAAAGGTGGCTTATAATCTGCTAAGATATATTTCTTTACTGCCGCACTTACTATAAACTATTATATTGTCGCGCCGTTGAAACTTTACTCTCCTTATAATTCTACTATAGAAAATCTGGAAGGAAGAATTTTAATCAACCTTCAAAATCGACCTCAGAACCAAATAATGAGTTTTACTTTTCTAAAAATAAAAATAAAAATAAAAATAACAATGTTATCAATGTAGTACTATTTAATTAGGTCTTTCGTAACTCACATTTTCGTTACCAAATTCAAGTTATTATTTTAGCTTTAATTATCTAAAATAAACGGCTATATGGTAATGTGATGTTTATATTAGTCTTTGTTGATTTTAAGTGTTTTGCTTAATTTCATCAACTCAAATCACATACGTAGAAAAATACGAATCTACGAATTCAATTCATCAAAATATCTCTTTCTCCAGACTACGAACAAAAACTAAAATCCAAGTTAATGATTTTTACCTTGAATTTTCTATTCAGAAGACGTTACATACATAATGCAATGCTTTCATTTTCATGAAATTGTTTTATATTCAAATAACGCGCGGTGAAATTAGAATAGAAACCGTCTCATGGCTGGCATAGCTGCTAGACTGCGCTAAGATCTGACGGCAAACATCCTAAATTAATTCAGCCCCGAGGCTACTCGTCGCGCCACCGGGCTCTCTATGTCTGTGTCTAATCCACTTTAGTACCGCGGGCGCCTAAATTATGTAAAATCAAACGCGCCCCCGGCTCAGGTATTCAAATAACACCCCCATAGTATCCTATTCAAAGTTTAAAGGCTCGATTCTTTGTAATCGCGGCGGGAATTCCCCTTTGTGCGCAAAGGCTGTGATTGACGGCGAGTTCGGGAGCTCAGTTTTACGAGAGCGAATCTAACTCGAATGTTATCGAGAACGTTCGAGAACTTCTATCTCCCGGTTTGGTTATTGCAAGCCAGTCTTGAAAGATCTTGTCTAGATTTGGACGCTTACGGCCTTTAGATGGTAGATGACTTACTTTTTTCTAGAATAAAAACCCGCTACGGTTTCATTTTCAGAATACACTAAACAAACATACATACCACCTGATCGCAAGGAGTTACAGACGATTGACGGACAATCTTACGAGATTAATAATTCTGTCTACCTAAGGCACGGTAGGTACAGTTTCTAACTATCTCGAATCTATATTTTGGTTAGTTATTTCTTCAAGCTCACAACTTCCTAAGAACTTATGACTCTTTATTACTAACCTACTCAATAATCATCTTGATGCCCTAACAGTCAATCCCGGCTTTTTGCAGGGTTTTCCTATTCTTCCTTCCCCACTTCCTTTATTTTGTAGCATCGAGTCGTAAGTTCCATAGTAATACTACATACAGAAAAAAATACTACATACAGTGTTACATTACGTGTAATAAGTAATTTATCAAAATAATATCCCAGTAACACGCTCAACACATCATTTTTCCGCATTAGAAGTATTACGACATCCCAAAGCGTTGACCTCATCAAGTGCTGCAACCTCTTCCGTGATTAATAGCGGCAATCAGACATCGCGACGGGCCATCAACATCCTTGGCTCCATTAGTGGTTCAGTGGACACCAAGGCTTCCTTACTAATGGTCTGTGACGCCCATTGGAGCATTTAGAGACGGTAGAGAGCATTGTACAGTATAAGAAGCTAAGCGACAAGACTGTTCAGAATTATCTGACCAAAAACAGGGAAAATTAAGTTTTTTAAGAACATACAGTTCTGATATTTAGAAAACATTTGTTGTGAATTGTGCTCATACTGAAATGGACTTTCTTCTGATCTGTTATTTTAGTTAGCTACTGTTGATATTGACTATACATTCTGTTCCCTGTCAATAGGCATATTAGAATACACATCATAAACTGCACCATTATAACCTGAAGTATGTAACTTATTGACTATACTTACTAACAGGTACCTAAAAAAATATGAAATTAGCAATAAAAGTAAAGTTTTTCGAAAATAACAATTATTGTCGGTCTCCATTATTTAGTAATTTAAACACTTTTAACATTGATTTGTATCTATTTATTGTAAACCCGTAATGAAAATTAAAAATCATGATTTGTAGATCGAACCCGGGACCTCTAATTTCGACTCTATGGTGGGCATTCAAAACTACTAATATGCCTGGTGCCGTAAGTTAGGGAACAGACTGTCCATACTAAAAACCATAGATTTTTATTCTATTTAGATGCAATGGAACGTCCATCCATTAGTCACGCGGTCCATTAGTCGAGTCGTAAAATGGCGCGCGACCGACTCCCATCATCTTGCTTCAGAAGGCGGTTCCAAGCCCCATTTAAGGCATATTCATCGTGTGTATATATTATGGTGCCTATGATTAAATAAGTTATTTCAATGCAGGCAATGAAACGTCCATCAATCTCGTTGCAGTCCGTTAGTGTAAGCCGCGGTTATGAAATGAAATGAAAATAAAATTAAAATGAAACGAAAATTAAAAGAATATTCAATGAAAATTAAAAAAAAAATTAAACGAAAACGAAAACGCAATGACAATTTTTTCGGCAAAATGTGAGCATCTTGGAGTGCTGCCGAGCCGCGGCTAGGCGACAAGGCGACTAGGTGCAAGTTTCCCATACATACCTTCATCAAAAAAAATCGGCCAAACTAAGTCAGATGCTTTTTCTCCAACGACTTTCCCTTTACGGATGTTCTGAACCTCAGTGTCAAACGGAACCAAAACGCAACTCCGCCGTTCTTAACCACAAACGGTTGGATTGGAACGTTGCAATAATCCAATTCCTTAGAAAGCGCTATGACGTTTACAAACTGTCAGGCAATGACTTCTACATAAAGGACCAGTTCATTGACCAAAGGGAATAGCTCCAAGTCATTGGAGCGTAAACTGCAATTGCACTCCAACTACGTCTCAGTGACGTTTTGGCCACGTATACGAATGGTCGTTACTTTACAATCAAAGAATGCCGAATTGCGTAGGAAACACATGCACTAATTCCGATAAACAGTAACCAAAAACAAGAATGGAGTATCTTTTTTCCGTAAAGTATAAGAAATATCATGTATCACTTGTAAAACTTATATTTTTAGCATTTCCAATAAATATTTAATTGTTTATTGCTACATTATTAACCGGCCATGATTAGTAGGTATGTTCAATCAAATTCAATGCACGCCATCTGCTTATTTTTTATTTGGCAGTCTTACATATATGCGCACGATGTGACTTTGCACCAGCGGCATAATGCCGTTGATTTTTTTTCGCGGAAGTAATATTATTATAGATAATAAAATAGATAACAGATGAGTATACAAATTAATCAAAAACAATAATATCGTTATGTAATGTAGCTTCAGAGCAGTCAACATATCAATAAAAACTTGTATGTGTTAAATCGTTAAAGAATTCTACAACAACAAAAGTGGTATAATTTTAAAGGAGGTAAAATGATAAAAATTGAAGGTTGGATTTGTAATTGACGAATCCCAATTGTAACTGTTTAGAAATTTATATTTAAGGCATTACGTTCCAACAATTTTGTACGCTTTTACCATGTTATATCTGACGCATTGGCGAGATTGATGACTTATTCGATTGATGATATTTCAGTGCTTAAAACCGGTGGCCAAAACTAGAACTAAGTGTTGCCATATTGAAATGATATGTCATTGCCATCAACAGCGACGCTGTCACCGGGTCAAATAAGTTTGTGGCACAAGAGACTGTGCCATTATATTTAATATGGTATGGTTTATTTATACTTATACAGGGTGTAAAAAGAAACATACCCGCGGAAACTCATAGTTTAGGCAGAAATATAGATACTTTTAAAAAAAAAGTTTGTATTTTTGTACTAAAAATATCAAGTATCGATGCAGCACAATTAATTTAGACACTCAAAGTTTAAGTTTAAGTTGAAATAAATGCATTTTAAGTAAAAGCACGCAATGTAAAGCGTGCAGGCCGGCCGGCCGCGCAGGGTCAGTGGCCTCTGGTCACGTGGGCGAGCGAGAGGCGTGCGCTTGACGATGTACATTGCGCGTCGCAATTAATTATTTATTTTAGGTAGCGAAATTATGAAGTCATTTCCGCGGGTATGTTTCTTGGAGAAAGTTGTTCAGTTTCATGGGTGAATATGGGGTTTCAATTAATGCTAGCGGTCTTTTTACACCTGTATATCAATGAACCCATCGATGCATTACACATGGCCATTAAATGCGGGTAGAACAGAAAAAAATACTTAATACTGTGATATGTTTAGTACAGCATAACTCTGAACGAACTAAAATTTTGAACTGGCGCCTTACATACTTTTGTTAAGCTCGAAAATAGCTATCCAACGACGTATTACACATAGCCAATGGAATGGTTACAACTGTCCATACAAATTCTTGTACGCGTTAACAATGTTATATCTGGCGGCTTGATAAGATTGTTGACAAACCTATTCGACCCAGTGGTCAAAACCGGAACTAAGTGTTGCCGTTTTGAAATGTTACGTCAATTCCAACAACAGCGACGCTGTCACCCGGTCAGACATGTTTGTGGCACTTTAGACAGCGCAGTTTTATTTACTATGGTAACCGTCAGAGTTATTTGTTCGCTCAACCGGTTCCAGGGTATTTATTTCTATGCTGTCAGGTGTCAAAATAAGATGTTGATCAGATCGTGAAAGTTGAAAATCACCGTTATTTTACGTTTTGTTAAACATTCATCCTTGTTCTTTGAATAACAACATCCATCATGTTCCTTTATTAACGTGATTCTTTTACTCGAGCGTCGGTATCCTAATGATTGAGGGATCCGACTCTTACCCCAAGGTATCGAGTTCCAACCCCAATGCCGTCATTTACCATTGACTCTTTTCTGAGTTATGTACATTAGTTGAACGGGATATTATCGCCAAGATGATCAACCATCATGATTGTTTATTCTTATGACGTTGTCTAAATTTTGAGGATAGAACAACAACATTTCTAAATTAGTGGCAAGATTTTTAAGAGAGGTAGGGCATAGCGGGGTATCCCGTTCGTATTGGAGCCGCCCGACTGGGGAAGTACCTCCACCTTACAGAATACCGCAGCTAAACAATATTCTTTTAAATAGTATTTTATTTCTGCCGGTGAGTAAGGTTTCTAGTTCTCCATGGGGTGGGAATTTGGGGAACCGTGGCTTTGGCAGTGGAGGGACATTTGCCTTTTGCTGCCAGAGTAACGTGTTATAGAGGTAGGCAACGCATTGGACATACTCTCGGTGTTGCTGATGTCAATAGGTGGTGGTTACCACTTTCAATCAGGTGACCCGCTTGCCTGTTTGCCTGCCGCGTGACATAAAAAAAAAGATCAATCTAGAAATAGAAATCAATCGATACTCACTCTATTGCACAACCGCACTCTCTATCGAACGCACCCCAGGACTACTTTATTACTCGCCGATAAAACTCGGGAACTTGAAACCGCTGAGGTAAACGACTGAGTTCGAAGTTTGCCCAACTCCTTGCGATGTCGTTTGTCATCTCCGCCGTAGCTACTTTACTCGTATTAAATGCAGGAGTGCCATGAGTCCCGGCGCCGGTAAGCTCTGCTTTGGAAACTTTTGAATATATGCCGTTCGTGCCTTATTGTCGTTCCGAAATCGATGGGGTAGTTTCTTAGGGAGAGGTAGCATAGCGGGATATACCGTTCGATTTGGAGTCAACCGACTGGAGAAGTATCTTTATCTCAGCAAAATAATGTGACAGGGCTCTGTCTAGCCTGAGGAGTCCGCCTGGGTTAGTCATCATCACAGCCCGTAACAGTACACTGCAGGACTTGGGGCCTCTCCCACGAAAGGGGAGGTTATTACCATAATCTCCACGCTTGGCAGGCGGGTTGGACATCGCAGTGTTTAAATATAACAATGGAAAAAGCTGCTGCCCATTTTCCAGACTACGGAGACTCTTGATATTTTGCCTCGAAAACATTAGTCGCCTTGTACGACACCCATGAGTGTAAGGGGTTGGTGCTATTCTACTCTGCCGGACACCACACGGCTACCTGGGTTAGTACCACCGCCTTAACTATTTCTGCCGCCAAGCATTGATTCTTGCGTTGTTGTGTTTTGGTTTAAAGGATAAATTAGCCAATTACAGGCATGACTCACTTGTCAGGTTCCTTCGATCGGCCCACGAATGTTTGACTGAGTGATTTTTCTATGTTCGATACAATTATAACTAATGTCCAATACTTTAATCAAGAATCTCTATTATTTTTCTACTTTTTATCAAACGTGTTAAATAGAAGTTTTGTTGAACACATTTTGTTTATACATTTTTAAATTGTTTAAGCGTAGTTAGTTTTTGAAAGTGATGTTTACCTTTAAGTGGTTGTTGCAATTAGATGTATTACTATATTGCAAGATAAGGATGTATACAATATTGTAAACAGTCGTTGGTGAACTTTAATAAATAAATAAATAAATAAATAAATGACACTTTTCATCTTAGTCCTCACAGTCCTCACAACGCTCCTGCGGTTCGGACGTTATGGGTGAAAGTTCCCGCTTCCCATCAGGTAGGCTGTCTGGTCGTTTATCACTGCATAGCATAATACAAAAAAACTCATAGTAATGTGTTGGAGCTAAGTTTCTGCTCCATGAGGAACAGTGAAGGCTGTGGAAATTATCGCAGTTTCTCCAGAACAAGGGGCTCTTTCTGGCTGTTACTGATACGAAAACAACAAAATTCATTTCACATAATATTATTGCATCGACAATCACAACAGTCCACTGCTGGACTCAAGCCTCCTTCCCACTGGTAGAGGCTTTAAGTATAACCATTTTTGACGTGAAAAGTAGAAGTCACTCGGAAAACCAAATGTAACGAATTATTAGAAGATCGCTTAAAACTCTGAAGGTAAAGAATCAACGGGAATACTTTTAATACCATTATTATGCGTTAAAACAACAATAATTCCATAATACACACCGCTATACAAAGTATCCAGTTTTTATTAATCTTCCTAACTAATACCTGAAAGTAAACACCTTGTTATCGATACAGAGCCCACCTCCATACAAAGTGTAAACACTGAAAACTTTGCTCATTACAGCGAATATCGGCTCAGGCCACGCACTCAGCAGTGCACTAGCCAAGTTCTTAAGTTCCATAAATTCCGAGACTTGCATCTTTGTGAGCTGGTGCAGCTAAACTTGGCCGATGCAACACTTTGTTTGCGCTTTAGAGAGTCTCATTATAAGAATGTAAGTTGATCGCTAGAGGTTCCGCTCGGAAGAGGGTGTAACAGGGTTAGTATAATCTATATCTGTGCATGGTATGAAATAAAGTCGCTTCCCGCCGGCTTTCCCTGTGTATCTATGTACGCTTAGATCTTTTAAACTACGAAACGGATTTTAATGCGGTTTTCACCAATTGATAGAGTGATTCAAGACGAAGGTTTATAAACAAGACAAAAAAGGGTAGATAGGGGTAAAGTATGTGTACGCAGACGAAATTGCGCTGGGTCTGCTTGTAATATTATAAAGAGAATTGTTCGGAAACGAAGTAAACGGGCCGTACCAACCGTTGCCGTCGAGCCCGGCAACGGTTGGTATGACCCGTTGATGTTGTGGTCAGTCAGTGCTGTCCGTAAGCAATCGCCGCGTATGGCTGGCGCCCCTGTTGCCATTGCCTATAAAAATGTTTATGAAGGATATATGTTTGTAACTCAAAAACTACTGAACCGATTTTAAAAACTCTTTCACCTATAGAAAGCTACATTATTATCGAGTAACATAGGTATACTAACGGGAACGGGCCCAGAACGTAGTAACCGAATTTTACTTTAAAAAGCTAGTCTTATATAGAGTACGCATTGTATCCGAACCGGTTTGTGTATCACACCACCATTTTGGTATAAAATGGCAGGCCTCATAAATATACGAAACATTTTGGCTGAATACTACATATGAAAGATACTTTATTACGTAAGGCAGGAGCAGTGCATGACGTGCACAGAGCATGAGCAGAGCGGGAGTCGCCACATTTGTCGTCACACATTTTCGGTGAATTATGAGGGCTGGCCGTCGTTGCATACGCCACCAAACTACGGCTTTGGCTTTGTTGCTAATTTAGCCACTAGACAGAAAGTAATATTTACTGGTGTACATTCTCATTCGCAAAATAAATTATTGCGTATTTTAATACGTATGATTGTGAAAATTCCGGTGCAATCACCTGGATGGACTCGTATTGAAAATGTTATTTCAGTGAAAATCTTGTGTTCCAAAGATTACAACCACGTCACTAGTCGCATTTGCTATTATTGTCGTATCGGAATAGACTTATGGTTGCATACAATCGGACTCACTAGTCTACTCATATTCCACTATAGAGAGAATTTGCATAAGACAACATTTCGAACTTGTACGTCCAAGGATGAAAATACCCAAACCAACTGTAGACCTCTTTCGGCAAGAATTCGTAACAGTGTAAACTGTAGCACACAAACAGACACTCTACCTATTATAAATAGCAATGCCCCTAGCCCAAAAATTGTATCCATAAATAATTCGCCTAGCAAACCTATACACACCACCACGGAATTACATGGATCACATGACAAAACATTTTTTCGTGCACAACAGCATTAACATACTACATCAAAATGTAAACGGTTTGCTTAACAAACAAGATTTACTTATTCAAAGTTTAGACGAATTAGACGCTAACGGAAAACATGTAGATGTAGTGTGTATAACAGAGCACAATATGTTATACGACGACAGAAAACTACTTAAATTACCTAACTTCATCATGGCGAACTGCTTTTCACGAGGTAGTAGAAGCGGTAGAGCTTGTATTCTGGTCAGAAATCAAATTAAATATAAAACTATTGACATTATTTCCAAATTCAGTTTACCAAACATTATTGAATGCTGTGCAATTAAATTACTTGATCATAACTTAATAATAATCAGCCTATATAGAGTACCAAAGAACTTTGACCAATCTAAACATTTTGACATATTTTTTAAAAATCTACATCAAATTTTGACATTGTATGCTTATAATAATAAAATTATTCTATGTGGTGACTTCAATATCAATATTTTAAATAAATTTAATCGTTCCTCTGAATTTGCGCATGTCATTTCAGCCTACAATCTAAAATTTGCAATTAGAGAGCCCACAAGATTGGAAAGTGGTACATGTATAGACAATATAATCCATAATATTAAAGGCAGCAAAGGTGAGGTGCTGGAATTCGGTATTTCGGACCATACTGCTCAATTAGTATGCTGCCCTGTAAAAAAGTACTGCACTATAACTAGCTGGTATACACAGAAAAGAGATTATTCTGAAGAAAACTTAAAGAAGTTTGCTGAATGTCTCGGACAATTAACCTTTTCTGAAATATATTCAAGCAATAATGCCAATGATTCTTTCAACCACTTTTATGATTTATTTTTAACATTCTACGATATATGCTTTCCATCAATCAGAATAAAACATACTGTAAAAAGACGCCCAAAATGGTTATCTAAAGGGATAAAATTATGTGCAAGACGCAAGCGTGATCTCTTGTGGAAATACAGATTTACAAAAAATAAAAGAGACAAAAATACTTTTAAAAAATATTCTAGTAGGCTTAATAAAATTATAAAGTTAACACAAAGATCTCAAAATAATAATTATATTATGACAGCGAATAATAAATCTAAGGCTAGTTGGCAAATAATCAATAACACTAAACAGCAATTCCCAAATGAAACTATAACCCAAATCAAATCAAACGGCAGCACTATCCGTGATCCAACCGCCATTGCGCAATCTTTTAATGAGTATTATACTGACGCTAGCACCACTACATCCAGGCCAAAAACAACAAATTTTAAGAAAACTATCCCCGATAATAAACTAAATTCTTTATATATGACTCCCACAACTCCACATGACATTTATATGATAATTAAAAGCCTTAAAAACACGAACAGTACTGGCTATGACAATGTTAACACCAAAGTAGTGAAACATGTATCACATATAATTTCTTCACCAATTAGCCATATCACAAATTTATGCATCTCTGAAGGTGTTTTCCCGGACAAACTTAAATTAACGATAATAAAACCAATATTTAAAAAGGATGACCGCGAGAATATTAAGAATTATAGACCTATAGCTTTAATCCCTATATTTTCAAAAATAATAGAAAGAGTTATATATGCCTCTCTTTATCAGTACTGTGAAAAGAAAAAAATACTGGTACCCCAGCAAAAAGGATTCCGTAGGAACAAAAATATCAATATGGCTCTATACGATATGCTGTATAATATTCATTTAAAACTAGACAACCGGTTACCAATCACAGCCCTGTTTCTAGATCTAACAAAGGCGTTTGACTTTGTTGACCACAACATATTAATTCAAAAATTAGAAGCTATAGGTGTTAGGGGAAACATTAAGAATTTGTTAGCATCTTACCTATGTGACAGAAAACAAATGACACAAATAACCAGAATATGTCCCAGCACAAGAGTGGAAACCCAATTCCTATCGAACTGCAATACTGTTTACTATGGTGTTCCCCAAGGAAGTATATTGGGCCCATTATTATTTATTATCTATATTAATGACATTGTAAATGCAATTAATGATTATATTACTATATTTGCTGATGACTGCACGGTGCTTTGTAATAATATAACTGACATATATAATATTTTGACTAAAATAATTGACTGGTTGGAAAATAACAACCTACAAATCAATCTCAATAAAACTAAAATTATTAATTTTAAGCAACGATACAAGGACACTCAACAAACAAACATTACTCATAACGGTCAAATAATTGAAAATACGAATGTCACAAAATTTTTAGGCCTACACCTGGATCGGAATATGAGTTGGAATACGCACATCGATTATGTTTGTAATAAAATAAATCAATCCTCGTACGCAATTTACAAACTAAATAGGGTAGTAAATCGAAATACTGTGCTACTAGCCTATCACGGTCTTGTAGTTTCAGTGCTGCGGTATGGGATTATTTTCTGGGGCAACGCAACAGGGAAGGAAGCTGTATTCAGGGCGCAAAAAAGATGCTTAAGAGCCATCTGTAACCTGAAACGTACGGATAGTTGTAGACCATTTTTTAAAGGGTTAAAATTATTAACGATGCCATCCCTCTATGTCTACGAAATTGTAATATTTGTGCGAACAAATCTGGATCTTTTCCCGCATGTTGAGAGCGCACGACGTCGTGACCAGCTCCATGTCCATCCATGCAAGACCGCTTTATTTCATAAGAGTGTTTTTGCGATGGCCCCTAAATTGTACAACGCGATCCCAAAACCTATACGCCAAGCAGAAAATCTTAACAAGTTTAAAAAACAACTGTACAGTTTTCTTGTTGAAGGGGTGTTTTACACAATTGACGAGATTCTTTTGGCGTGCAAGGAGTATAAATAAATAGTAAGAATGTGACTTTGAATATGTTATGACATTTTATACTATTATTTAATTATTTTGACATGTTTTATATACATATTAATAATAAATTTTATTTTTTTGACATTGTTGTCATTTTGAATATTGTTAGTTATTTGAGGTTTATAATTTTTAAATTACTTTGACATTATATTTTTATTAACATTCAAATTATTATTGACATTTTAATTAATAATTACATTGAACAGTGATATTTTATAATGATTATTTAAGACTAATTTTATATTGTTAAATGTATACGAAATTATATAAATTCTAAATTGTAATTACAAACTCCAAATTTGTATGCCGATGGCAGGTCACAGAGGACCCATTTACTAAAATTGTAACAACTGCATAACCTGTGTACCACGAATAAATAAATGAATTGAATTGAATTGAATTGAATTGAGAAAAACTTATTATGTAAAACAGCAACAAAATGCACTGAATGAATTCGTACCAACTTTGTTTCCTATGTTCCCAATCTAACTTATCCACGAGATCTATCTACGAATTTTGCTTGGGTCACTGGTCACATCAGAAAGTTTGCTTGAATATGTTGTCTTTCAACCTCGTAGCTTAGTTTGATAAAAATGTTGGAAATATTTTTGCACATGCACTAGATTATGCGGTACCGAGTTTTGTAGGAGTCAGAGTCGACCTAAGTTGTTGCTTATGGCGAACTTATTGTGAAATTGCGTATCTTCTTATTAATCACTACACCCCGTTTTTCTTTCTTTTTATTGCCTAGGGAGGCACACGGATTGGTCTCGGACGGTCCACCTGATGGAAAGCGGCCACCGTCGTCCAGGACATGTGCAACCTAAGGGAAGTGGTCTTTGACGAACCTATAGACATGCCCTTTAAAAAACCCCATGTTATAGTGAAAAGAAAAAACTTCGGGAGGGAGCTCATTTCACATCATACACGTGCGTTGTAGAAGCTTGAGATGCCGTACGTTAGTGGAAATCCAGGCATTCAGATGGTGTGGATGAAATATCCCATCGGCGGGTGCGGCGGTGGAAAAGTGAGGATGGCACTAAGTTGAACAGTTCCTCGGAGCATTTCCCGTAGTACAGATGGTAGAGACCACAAAGAGAGCCAAGAGCTAACTCTTATCTCGAAGTCGTGATGTCGTATCTGGTAAGACCATCTGTCGTCATTCGTCTGTCAAAATCGCCATTCTTGAATCTTAGACATTAAGACAGACAGTTATCGCTTTCCACCTTTCCATAACGCGAGTATTGTCTTCTAGTGCCCCGTTTCTTTCTACGAATGTTTCAAACTAATTTATTATCTTATCCACGATCTTGTATATCTAACTTTATTTTATAACAAAAACATGCATGTTTATCCAGGATGAGAGCTATAAATAAAAGTTTAAATTGTTATTTTATTCAGGTCCACGTTGTATTGGTGTTTTTTTCAGGATGCCACGGAAGCGGCCCGCGAGCGAATTTATTATTTCCGACTACCCTCCAACCCTCCTCTCCCTTAGCTTTACCAGCCCCCCCTCCTTGTTTACGTTGATTTTAGCGCTGCTCTCGACAAAAATATTTGTTTCCTAATTACGGTGGGTCAATCACGTTTTGAGGTGGGCGCTGTCACTGTATTGAGTTAAGCACATTATCGCGGGCCGCTGCGGAAAATATTTTCGAGTGATTATCGTTTTATGTAGATTTATTTTGTATTTTGATCTAGGGCTGCTTCTACACATTTACTGTTAGTACATCGCGGTGTTGAGAAGCACGGTTTCAATTTGACTTGCTCCAATTTCATTTGAATTACTCCGTGGTATTGTCTGTAGCTCCCATAAGACAGAGATATAAAGTGATATAGACTCTACCAATCGGGCTAGATTCATTTCTTACTTTGTAATGTGTTTATAGTATCAAAACGCCTTCTTTTAAGCATGCATTTCGCAGGCAACTACGGAACCCTACACTGCACGTGGTCCGATACGTCTTGGCCGTTTTTTTACATTCTACACCAATATTCTTACATTTCGTTTTTTTTTCTTTTGAGCTACTTTACCTACCGAACTATAGCAACCGTTACACGAGCATAGCACCACGGAGCCCACTCATGTAAGTGTTGTTATGAAACTAACGTCGCGAATAAGCAACAGCGAAACCGATAACAAGTTAACTTCCCTCGGCTCGCATTATGTGCGAGTCGAGCGCTAGCCTGCGAATGGGCCAATTTGTATGGCGAGGGTCGCACGGACTGCCACGTTTACTTGCGGGGTCTTGGCGTCTTTCCTTAAGGCGGGACGGGTGTAGATTACTTAAAACGAATATAAGAAGTAAACTATAACGGTTTTATTCATAAAAATACGTTATAGTGCGCTTAAAACGTTATTTAGCTAAAACACTCATTAGGCCTTTAAAACGTATTTTAAATTATCTTAGCATAAATGATCCATAAACCTCTAGTGCTAAAGGTCTGATAAGATACAGTTTGGCATCATCTCTGATGAATTTATAGCAAAAACATATAATCGCTTGTAGCCAAGTCTCAAACAAAAGTTTATAGTGCTGAAAGCTATCAAAACGGTGTGCAAAAGAAAATGATAAAAGTCATGGCCTGTAATGTAACCGCCTATCCTTTGCCTATCCTCTTCAGGATGAAAGTCAATAATGGAATCACGAGGCAATTTTTGAGCGTTTTAGCGCTAATATACGTTTGTGAATAATGTTTTTCAAGAACTACATTTCAACAAGCTTATAAACCTTCCATTACTTTTTATGGATATTACCATAAGTATTTATTTAAATATTTACTAATAGACCCGGCGCGACTTCGTTCGCGGATACCTACTTTACCCCTACCTACCCTTTTTATCATGCTTATAAACCTTTCTTCTGAATCATTCTCTCTCGAATTAAAATCCGTTGCGTAGTTTAAAAGATCTAAGCGTACATGGATACAGATGGCGGGAAGCGACTTTGTTTTATACTATGTGTATGTAGATATAGATTCATTACACGGTTTTACATCAGTTAACAATTAATTTAAAAAACATAGTTATAAAATTTTATAATTTAATAAAGACAGTAAGCAGCTTAAGCTGATAAATACCTACCTTATTGACAAACAAAAGCTAAATAAAACTAAGAAAATGAACACTAGTCTATGTGTGTATAGAAGAATAAATTTGGTATTAAAACCCTTTGCGGCACGGCCCTATCCTCCCCCTCTCTCTCCACATAGACAAACAAACGGAGCTTGTGAGCATTTAATTCGCCAGTGATATCCGAAATCGGCTGAAACTTTTTATTTTCCTTTGCACAACCAGCCATTTCCATTCTATAATTTGATGTAACTAAGCTTTTGCCACTCTAACTAATCTCCTCTACTGGTGGTCTTTGATATGCACCATTCATCTTTTTTTTTACAAAATATTTATTTTAATAGATATAAATTAACAGTAAATACAAATCCAATCAAAATAATCACCTTTGCGTTAATGTCCTGGTTGTATTCTCACGCACGAGGACCCGTGGTCCGCCTTGACAATGATCCAGGATGAGGCAGATCAGTGGAGCGACTGCGACCTGACCTCCATGACTCTGTTTACAAAGGTATTTGACCAGATTGAATAATGGTTCACATTCAGTCGCCTGAATGTACAGGTTTCATCACGGCGCGTTCCTTCACCGTAAGAGGATCAGTTAGTATCCAATTAACATTACTGTACATACATAACTCAGAAAAGTGTAATTGGTAGGTACATGGCCGCAGTGGGGTTAGATTCTGGTACCACTCGCTTGCGACTATTAGGACACCAATGCCAAACCTAATCAAATAATAGTGTATTTAATATAAAATATAAAGACTTGCATTACATGCCGTGTCTACCCTCTGAAGATTGCGCATTAAACAAGCGGCGGCCCTGGCCCTGCCCGTGTAATCTCACCGACTCAGTGAGCCCCTGTCCGACCCACGGGACCCGTATTGGCAGCTACAGTCACTTCTAAACTAACATTGGCACAAAACTGTTTGCGAGTTCGCAACTAAGATACTTATTAAATACCTCTACCAAGATATTTTCCTCGTTTATTGACTGAGAAAATAGCTGTTACTTTACTATTAGTTCGGAAGTTTTGTGATTGTGAATATCTTGGCTTCGTGTTTATGAACTGTGTATTTCTTTGATTTGTGTCTCAAAGTCTATTATTGTTTGCGCGCGAGGGCGCACCAAGATGTAGATGATAATTTTTGATTGCAAATAAGCGTAGGCACAGCAATTGTAAGCAGTTCCTGTAGCCTATATGAACGTTGAACTTTAAACTCGACAGTGGTATCAGGGGCTAGTATTTTATTGTATTTGTTCTAAGCAAAGTTTTGACGTGGTGTCTAATGAATTTATGTGTGTTTAAAATCGATATTCCAACGCAAACAGCGAGTAAACAGCCAAGACCAGTTGTTTACCTAAGGAACTCTGGATTTTCTAGGTCCATCATGCTCTAGATATGAATAATCAATTGCATATTACATCCATAAAGCTCCCAGGGGGAGATCCCGGGTCTCCAAATTGTCTCGATTGTATGAAGATTACCCTTTCACCCGTTTTCTTTTTTTGCAAAAGAGTGTAAAAGGTTACACGTTCCTTTTTTTATGAAATGCGGCAGACAAACAGGCAAGGGAGCCACTTGATGGAAAGTGGACATCAGCAACACCAAGGGCGCTACCAATGCGTTGTCCGCCTCTAAGGAGACCTCTAATAAACTTCTTCAACGATCCCACGTCATAGTCCAAAGGAAACACTGTGGCTGGGAGCTCATTCCACATCCTACCGAATAGCAAACACACATCGCACACCACTCCCTTAAACTTGTCTACTCACATGCGAACTGTTTTTCCCGGAGATTTTCGCTGATTCAATATTCCACCACTCAGGCTTCGTTCCGAAACTTTACTTTCCCCGTTAAAAGGGTAGGTACGTTATAGTCAAGGATCTGTCTGAAATAATCCTTTGTGTTAGCAATGTAATTAGAACATTGTTTTTGAACCGGGTATAGGCAGAAGTAACAGACTTACAAATGTTGATAGAAAATACTACACAATGGTTTTGGCACTACCGGGACATTAACACCAATGTAATTTTTTCTGATTTCTGGTTATCTCCTACGACACCCGCCACCCTCTACAACGCGGCACCGTATCAAGGCCAAGTTTAGGGCAAAAAAGACACGAACCATTTGGAGCCACTGTTCACACAAACATTGTGCTTCAGTTTATCCCAAGTTATCTGTTCTATGTAAATAATTGACTAGGTATTCAAATTATCCACCCACAGAACTTAGCATTCGTTTATTTTGTCGGCAACCACGCACACGCTATTGAATTTACCTCCCATTTTCACATTTAAATTCAGACCCCATTTTCACATTCAGAGCTTCGGTGGCCTAGTGGTTAAGGTATCCGACTCGTAAGCGAGAGGTACCGGGTGCGAATCCCTCTTGAGTGACTCTTTCTTGAGTTATGTACATTAGTAGAATACTATATAGTGCGGATCTCAAGGTGCGGATCTCAAGCGCTTCTTCCCGTGCGTCCGCGGTAGACTAGGGGCCACGTGGGTGGAGCCCGATTATGTTGTTTCCCAGAGGCTGTCCGGTCATGGCGCATTTAGAGCGCGATTATGGGCATTTCATCTGAACGACTGTGCAGAGTGTTTATGCGGGGAGGCATTGGAGACTAGGGACCACATTTTGTGGGAATGCGAGAGGTACCAACAGGAGCGCAGCATCATGCTTGCTGGGTTAGAGCGGAAGGAAGTGGGTCCGGTCTACTTCACGGACCTTGTGTCCTCAGAGGCGAACTTCGCAAGGTTGAGAGAGTTTGCGTACGCATGGCACCGCGTGAGGAGAATGGAGGAGGAATAGGAGCAGAAGAAGAGATGGAGGAGGGAGCGAATGAGTATGGCAGCTGGCCGACGGAGCAGGAGTGTGTATTGTGACGTCAGCCCGCTAAGGGAGAGTGCATATGGAACAACTGGATTTGTGGGTGTCAAGAAGTGCGCACGCCCAAAGAGCCACCGGCAAGTAAGCGTGCACATCATCCGTGATTAGGTCTGACGCGGTCCGTATGACCGAGAGGTCGATAGGACCCTGGGTGGAGGTGGGTTAGTAGAATACTAACCGATGCTCGGTGTGGGAAAAACATTGTTATGAAACCTGCACATTCTGACGACTGAATGTCTATCCAACTTCGTCAGAATCCCGTGTTAACCACTATCCAATTTCGTCAGAATCCCGTGTTAACCGGGTCAAGAAGGTAATTTGGTAGTCGCTCCACTGTAATAACCTGCCAAATCCTGGATCATGGTCACGGCAGGCTCCAGGCCCTTGCATGCGAGAGCACAACCGGAACATAAACGCCTATGTAGGAATCATCTGATTATTTTATTTTAGTTTCGGAGAATAGCTCCAAAATACAAACTAAAAAAAAAGTTATTTAATTTCATAATTGTTGCTTACGTTTTACACACTGCTTCCCATAAGTACATACAAACATAGAAACCCTCGTAACACCCGAGGCCATTTTAAAAAAAATCATGAAATGTTATGCGTATTAATAACGCCCATAAAACATAGGAAATAGATACATGACCCAGCACTATCGCAGGCTCGTAAGCGTTTCCTTCAAGATGGTAAATGCAGCCATCAATAATGCGTCAATGGCGGCGAGTGACACGCCCACCCTCGGCGTCTAGGGGCGTCTGCTCTCATTTTTTAGGGATTTTGAACACAGATTCTGAACTTGCTGTATGATTTCAGTATGTCTTTCTTAGAACCCATAACTAATATTAATATAACCAAAGACACGATTAGTTGACATTACTATGATAAATAGGTAGTGGACCCGGCGCGACTTTGTTCGTAGCCCAACTTACCCTTTTTTTCTTGCTTATTAACCTTCCTCTTGATTCACTCTATATATTGTTGAAAACCGCATTAACATCCGTTGCGTAGTTTAAAAGGTCTAAGCGTACATATATACAGACGGCGGGAAGCGACTTTGTTTTATACTATGTATAGATATAAACTTACTGCGATATGTTTTGAGAGACTATTACGAATTTCTCCTAAACCGCTTACGAAAGGTAGAACCAATAAATTGCAGCAATATAGTAAGCTAAAATTCGTATGGAGGGATTTTGTCTAAATTGTTAGAATTTTCTGTGCTTCACGAAATAAGGTAAAATACACATTGGCATAGGTCGTAAGTCCCTTTCCAAGTACAGATGATTTTCAACTTTATAACAACAGCGTAAACGCGAATCTGGCATGGCGTGTCGTGCTGGCTACGGCTATCGGTATCTCGGAAATGAACCCCTAATGGCTAGCGGCTGACGTCTGACTTCTAAGCGAGAGGCATCGAGTTCGATCCCCAGTGCACCATGTACGTAACAATGTCTCTTTTCTGGGCAATAATCTCTCTTTAGCTCTAGCTCTTTGCTGTTACAGTGAGGGCAAATATCGTGATTAAACCTGCACATCAGGCGAATGAATGTGTAACCATGATCCAATATGGTCAGGTTTACCTGTTAACTGGGTCATGGAGGTCAGACGGCAGTCGCTCTACTGCAATCACCTGATCTGACAAACCCTGGATTATGGTCAAGGCGGACCCCGGGCCCACGCGCACGAGAGCGCAACCAGGATATTGACGCCAAGATGATTATTATAACCTGTCAGGAAAATAGTACTGTAACTACCTTTTTTATACCACTAAGGTGGCAAACAAGCTTACGGCCTGCCTGATGGTAAGCAGTCCCCGCATCCCACGACCGTTTGCAATATACAGCATCACCTACGCATTGCCGCCCCATGTGGCTACCTCATATAATATTTTCTTGGGTTCAAATCGGATAAAATATGAAAACGCAGTCGTAATATTGCCTTGGTAATCGTAATTGTTTGTGCTTATTGAAATTTATCGTTAATTGTTTACCTTGCCCATTTCTGCTTATTCCACTTGTTGGGACGGCACGTGTGGAACTAAATCGTAAATAGCATATCCATAAATAGAATAAAATAATACTTACAGCTGTCAACAAAAAACTAAAGATTGGTAGCCTAAATAGAAAAGCCTTTTCAAATGTTCAACATTATAATTAAGAAATAAATGTACAACAAACAGTCTATCTCTGTTACTTTACTACGATCCCCTTGAAGTCACGTACCAAAGTTAGTTAATTACAAATTAGACTTAGTAAATCCTATGTGCTTAAATGCGACTTAAGATGAAAGAACAGAACGAATACGAAACAACTGGGCACTGTGTTTGCGAAGTAATTTCGTACAACCCGAGAAAAATATGGAGTAAACATTAATATTGTAAGGCATACAGACTCCGAATGCGGAAAAGTACTGGGAAGTAATTTCTCGACGACCACGTACCTAAGCATACATATAAATTGAAATTGGGTGCGCCAAAATTTTAGGAAAGACAACACCGAAAAGAAGATTGATTTGATCACAATGTTGGCTGTAGAAGAAAGTAATTTCACTGATAATATTTCACATAATAAGAGTAGCAGTTTAGTTAATTACAGCAAGCTAAATAATTGGGGTATCGCATAATCCAGAGGTCAATGAAGGGAATATTAACCTGAGAGCCACGAGTCTGATGCTACAGATAATATCAGGTTTCTGAAAACATTCTATACTATCATTGGTATCGAAGTTATTCTTTTTATTTATTTATTTATTTATTAGTTCATTTCACAGTTTAACAGCAATTAAATACATAATCATACATTTTACAAGCTTTCGTTTAGTTACAAATGTCCCCATGTCTGTTCGTAATAAAATTGATTCATAATCATAGAGAACGCGCGATAAAAGCTTGCTATGATAAAATCGTTTTCATTTGAACATGTTCAGGTTGCATTTTTGTGAGTGTATTTTAATTTGAAGCGTTTCATATATACATTTGACCACCATCTCACCTGTTGGTAAGTGTTGATGCGACCGAAGATGGACCTCAATGCCTTTCACTCGACCCCTACAGTTGTTCTTTTCATCCTCCTTAGTTACATGGTCGCCCATCTGTCTAAAAAAATCAGTGCGGTCGAATATACCCGAATTGAATTAGAAAACACAAGTCTCTATCTCCACGAAACAAAGCCCTATCTTAACATTAAATCGAGTCCACCATCGCTCAGCATTATCTAGGCAGATTTACACGAACCTTTCTCAAACGTGACCCTTCAGCTGTAAAGCCGACAGACACAGCGCTGGCCGTTATCTTGGCTATATTCTTTCGTCCTATCGCCCTCTGCCCTCCAATTAGAGGTGGTCGATAAATTTGAACACCAACTTTGAGTTGGGTAAGATTTGCGCAGATAAGATCACTCAGGTACACCGTTGCTAAGGAAATAGATTAGACGCCCTGCTTGTTAAATACTTGCAGGTTATACCTTTGTCTTGCGCTACTCTGGCTAAAAAGAAAGTACCAATTTTAAATAGTAATGAGTGCGCGCTGGCCGGCCTACTTGAATTACCTCTACCTAGGTGAGTTCGTTCACTAGCCTTTTGTTTTCCCCGCAGTTATTTTTTTTGTCATTTGATACGAGATTATTTAATCCAATTTCAATAAATATTTTTTGAGTTTGAACTTGAGTATTGTGTTTCTGCCGGTGAGTAGGGTTTCAAGTGCTCCATGGGGTGGGTATTCGGGGATCCCTGGCTTTGGTTGAGGAGGGGCATTTGGCTTTTTGTTACCAGAGCAACGTGTTAAGGAGATGGGCAACGCATTGGCGATAGCATTGGTATTGCTAATGTCTATAGGCAGCACTTTACCTCAGGTGGCCCGCATGCCTGTTTGCCTACCGCGTGACATAAAATATATTCTTCGTTAGGAGAACATTCGAGTAGCATTTAAAACTATTATAATTTTCATAATTAAAGTTATGAAACGTATTCATGAGCCAACGTCGGATCCTCGACAAAAGTTAATTTGTTGAGAGGCTCGTCCGTATTTTGGGAGTTTAATTTGCTTTCTCTCAAAGTTTAATGCCTGTTATTATTCTGAGTTCACCGTTTAGTTACTTCATTATACCTGCGTACCTATAGCAGCAATTATAGGTATATAAAATGGTGAAAGGAAGGCACAAATTCTTATTTACACAACTAAGCGCGAACTGATCTCGAGGAAAATCGAGGAAAATATTCTTTGTGCGCGGATCAAATCCCAAATCCAGTTAGGTTAAAAACACAGTGTCTCAGCATTTTGCGCGATGTTTTTTCAGTGGCGGCTGCGATCGGGAGGAGCTTGTTTGCGTTCAATAGCGATGGTTGGTGAAAGGCTTGGGCCTTCGAACCACCCTCTGGGGCACAACAGCAGTTTTCCATTAGGCGCCGCGGGCCCGCGGGCTGCGTAACAAAGTAACCAGCCTTGCTGTTTCACCGCTCTTATGCCACTTATAGGATTACATCGTCCGCTCGGTAGTTGTCTGCTAAACGAATTGATATTGCCCGAAGACCGACCGATAGATTTAGACTAACACAATATAACTTACTACATATTATAAAACATAGTACCGCGTCTGTCTGTCTGTTCGCGATAAATCAAAAAGTACTGGAGTAATTTTAATGCGGTTTTCACCAATAAAAGAGTGATTCAACGGGAAGGTTTAGGTGTATAATTTGTTAAGGTTACTACCCGTGCGAAGCCGGGGCGGGTCGCTAGTGTATAATAATATATATAGCATCCGTTACGGAATGCCAATCAGCTCCCGAGACTTCAATCAGCCTCCGAGTCCTCAGCGGAAGATCTTAGTCAACCCCGCTTTGCCAGCGGTATTATGACGAGTGGCGAGCTCGTCGCTCGTAATTAGCCTCAAACTACGAAACGGTCATCCATCCAGTTTCCAGCATCGACGTAAGTTGCTTAACATTTCTTATCGGTCTCATAAACACGCTGCCAACAGACTGCCAGATAGAAAAGCTGGAATCTTGCGCCAATCCCTACCAAAACTCACTATACGTAATCCGTCAAATCCTTCCGTTAACTTGGTTAGACACATAAATTTTCCGGAGACAAAACATTGCGTTACGAAAGTTGTTTATATTCATAAAAACACCAGGCAGGCAGGAGGGGCGCGGGGATATCCGGGGATGCTCGGCCATATATTATTCTACAGGTTACGTATCTAGCCGCGAAAATGTTCTTGAAACACGCCGCGTCCCCCGGGCCCGGGAGCAAACGCGGCGATGACATAAATAATGTTTCGGCGTACACGGCCGGGTGCTCAAGCGATGGCCACCGCGCGAGACTTAGCCGGGAGGTAATAGTTTTCATGCATTGTTGATCGTTGGAACTTTCACTTGGGGAAGGCTACTCCAAGTCTAGAGAAATTTACAAGCTTTCATTTAACTTGCAATGTTTGTAACTATGTATCTAGGCGAACGCTTCATTCTTATGTCTTGGATCTTTCAGTCATCCGCACGAGCCGCTTTGTTTCCACTTTTATAATGCGTAAGGCTAAGGAATGGAACACATTGCCTCCTGTTCATTATAATCTTTACCCCCTTAAGGTTAGATTAAGGTTGTTCCTAGACAGGCATGCTCCATCTTCGGTTACATCGTCACTTACCATCAGGTGAGATGACGGTGAAATGCCTAGTTAGTCAAATTAAAAAAAAAATGTTTGTATCTTAGAGAACTGTATCAAAATTGGTCCATCGATGCCACAGCTACCCATACACAGCGCCACAGATTAACACCCCTGTTTTCGTCGTGGATTTAAAAAACACTGGCTGAATGGTGTGATTTGACTGGCTCAAAATATGTCTTCGACAACTATTCCCGACAATTGCCCCCTTCACCCCTCGCCTTAGCGTATGCCTCGGCCCTGCCCCCGCCCGGGACGCCCCGGGGCGCCGGCATCCGTCACACGCCGCCGAGCGCGCGCCCCCGGGACTGCCGGATTCGTGAGTGATTGCCGAGCGGCGACGTTTGATTTCGAACTCGCAATAGTTTACATAACGTCGCCGCCGTGGACGACTAAGATCGGGGACTGGGAATTGAGTTTCGCAGGTAACACTCGCCTTGTGATCGGATTGCGTAGTCGTTGATTTTAGTGAGCGGTCTTTAATTAGGGCTTTCGTTAGTAGATGTATAGGATGTATTTGAGCGGGACTGATACAGGTCCAAGGGGAAATGTTTGGGTACTTACCTGATATATATAAATAATCGTGGACAAATTCACTCAGCGCCTCTAGCCCCAAACTAAGCAAAGCTTGTACTATGGGTGCTAGATAACTAACTGATATACTTTTAAATACATACTTATTTTAACAAAGCATCCATAAATAAACACTCACCATTTTAATTTCTGGCCGGGAATAGATGCCTCTTGCGTGGCAGACCTGCATGTTGACCACTGAACCACTCAGGTCGTCAATCTTCTGCCTTTGTCTCAATTTACCGATTTCTCATTCTAGGTGTACTGTTGGAACTCAAACTAACAAACAACCTTCCTTCCTTTGATTACTCTGAATCTGCACAAAATAAAACACAAACAAAACTAAAACATCCAGAGACTCCATTGACAAATAAAGAAAACTTACACCGAAACCCTTTCCGAGAAATCGCTTCCTGATACCTCCGCGAACTAAAGCGGATCATTTAAGCGGGCCATTACGCATAATTCAGTTGGGGAAGGCATTAATCGTAAATTGCCAACTATTTCCCGAGCGGCGTGTCGTTACGAACACGATACGGGCACTTTGAGTAACCAGACCCACCGGTGGGCGAGCGGGGAGGGCCTCAGACCAGTCAAGGACACTTTAATAGACTCTAATTGCATGTAGGCACACGTGAAACCCTTTTTAGGGAGCACTCACTCCTCTGAGGTGTGGTGTATCTTTACTATAGGCGATATTTCGCAGCGAATTTCAGGATGGGTAGACAAATACCTTTCGTAAATGGATAGCGGATAGACTAGCTATTTATACTAATATTATAAAGAGGAAAGGTTTGATTTTTTGTTTGTTTGTATTGAATAGGCTTCGAAACTACTGGACCGATTTCAAAAATTCTTTCACCGTTGGGAAGCTACACTATCCCCGCGTGACATAGGCTTTTTTTTAAATTATTATAAAAAATTACAGATCATTAATAAAACTCCAATAATGTAACCCAAGGTGTAAAAAAATTATTTAAAAATTTCCTTATATCGCGTGTGTTGCGAAAACTACTGATGATAGAACAAAATAATGAACTACGACTTTGCAGAACACATCATTATTTACAAAAGGTGTCGCGACAGTATATGTCTAACTATTATAGTTATGTCACAATAATTGTTCTTTTATTTTCAAAATTTAATTGAAATGCCGCCGCTAAAAAACACTCTTATTTGTACCTTGGTATTAATCCTTATCAAAATCAAGTACTTCATATTCACGACTGCTTCAATACCTTTATATAACTTTTTGAATTATTCAATTCAGACATTCCATTCGAATGATATCACGAGTTTAAAAATGTGAATATTAGAAAAAAGTCGCGTGTTCGCCGCTCAGTCCGCTCGGCTATCTAGGCAGCACGGGGTACGGGAGAGTCAATGTCAAGAAATAAAGTGCCGCGCGGCTTACTCGCGCGGTCGGCTCCCTACGCAGCGGTCGTGTGCGGAATCGAATAATTTTCACTTGAAAGTAACCCGTGTACCCGTAGTGGTACCCGTGCGAAGCCGGGGCGGCTGCTAGTAATTAATAAATCTGTGACAGGTCCAATTCTGTATATTAAAGATTTTATTATAGTGTACTCTTTAAACGATACTGAAACTAAAACTGTACTTTTTTTCATTCGTGTCTATTTGTCTGTCTGTTTGTATCTTGGCCGTGCATCACTCCGAAACTACTGAGTAAATTCAAATGAAACTTAAAATCATTTGAGTTCATTCTACGAGGTAGGACATTGGATACTTTTTATCCCGAAATTAATCAACGTTCTCTTGGGAGAGGGAATGGAAGTCAAAATAGGTACTTAGTTGTAATTCATTATCACGTAGAACGATTTCATTTATTATTTTTTGTTAAAATGGAGGTACTTTAAAGATTGTCTCGTAAATATTTCAAGGTGATCGATGTTGTACTTCAGAAATTACACCTCATTATTCGGTCCAAATAGCTTGAAACCCGTAATGTACAGGAATCTTCTATACACACTCACTTCCCGCCATCTGCCTTTTAAACTACGAAATGGATTTTAATGTGATTGTCAACAATAGATTTTTAGCAATATCTACTATAATATACTTGTAGGAATGTGATTTACTTTTTAAAGTTATTTTCACAACCTATCTAAAGGCGAGTTGCTCGTCGATAGAAAAGGAAGGTTTATAAGCGAGATTAAAAGTATAGGTAGGGGTAAAGTAGGTGTAGTATAAAGTAGATATTTTCTAAACCACTGAACTGATTTTAATGAAACAAAGCCAAAAACCTTTCAAATAAAAAAGTCCGTATCGAAATCGACCCATCCGTTTGCGGGTACTATGATACCACAGACAGACACACGTCCACACATATGATCTGTTTAAACTGACTTGTCTTATTTGGTGAACAAACAATGCCCAAAATCACGACATGCCGTATCTATCACGCTACGTACATTGTGTATAGATGTCTTGAATTATACTAGAAACACATAGAATGTAAATTTTAACGTATATTAATGCACATTATCCATTTAAATACATAATTTCCTTAACCAAATAAGACAAGTCAGTCTGAACAGAGTAAACACAGAGCCACAGACAAACATCAAACCTACGACACCCCTTTTTTACAACGGAGGTTAAAAACTGCCCGATATTCAATCCCCTAAAACCGATTATCGGTAAAAAACGCTTTGTTTTTATTTACATGTGCTCCAACGCCACGCCGTTTGTGGACGATGGAATCGACGCTTTGATAACACGAAAAATATGGTGAAACAGAATAACTTGTACGGGTCCGCTCCGTCCTGAAACGTAATAGACTGTTAACCTGGCACAATTATTTTTATACAGCCCACACTTCGACTTTTCTTAGCGATAGTAATTACTTATCCTTTTGTGTGGATTCTAGAAGTAAAAAAAACCGGTCACATGAACCTGTATTAGTTCGAAGTCATGAGAACTGCTCACATCCTCTTGGCATTTTCAACCAACGGCGCCCTCGCAGTCTACTATTAGAACCCATTTAATTGCTCGCGTTGCATTGCAATTACGTAAATCGATTACGTACGACTACTTTAATATGGCTGGCTAGCGAACTGCCAACAGGATGTGAGGCAGAAGTCGACGTTTGGCAACCTGCACAGGCAGACCAAGGTTTAAAAGGTTTTTCTCGTATTAGTACTGTCAAATAAGAAGAGACTTAGCGGGTCACGTGGTTCGACTTGCTTAGTAGGCGATTACCTGCGCGAAATCCCCTCTACTGCCATTTGACAAGTCTCCTCTTTCATGACGCGGATTATACTCCAAGACACACCATAACCTACGACGCCCTTACTGTCTACAACTCATGAATGTTTGTTCCTTTGTTGCTTGCCCGCTGGAAAGATGAAAAGATATAATTTCTTGCTACAGTGGTTTACCGGCTTTGAAGGACCTTTGTAATTAGGTTTGAAGGGCCGACCGCGCCGACCGCGCCGACCGCTTTAGACGCATACATCTTGCCTAATTCATAATTTATTTACGCAGGCGGTCTTTGTGGTACCACCTCCGGAGCCTGGCTGAACCGCAACTACGTAGGTGTACTACAAATTATAATATTCACACTCAGTGTGCGCTTGTTCAAAAATTCTGCGGTGTTTCGTCACCTTTTCAGCTTCAATAATGTTGCCCGGCCTCTGGATAATCCATAAGGTCGTTATGGCCAGCGATTCGGGAGTTTACGTCACACTTTATGTTATGCTATATCGTGTAAGAGTGAAAGGGACGAATGATTATGTAACCATTATATTTTGTGGTGACATCGAATGTCCTTTATTAAACGCGACGACGCAACATTGTACTGCTTGTGTATTTGTAGCCTGCGAACTTGACCGGTTGTTTTTATTTTGTAATGAAAGTTAGCACAAAATAGAGCCTCAATTCGTCGCTGAATGATCGAAATCAGTTAAATATCTTGATTGTAAAAATAAATAAAATCAATATGCTTGATATGCTTGGACAATTCACACTGCACCACCTAGCCCCAAAGTAAGCAAAGATTGTGTTATCAGACTAAATGAATGTTTATCATAAATATATACTTATAACATCCCGCCCCATAACAGCAATTAAAATTCATCATTTCGATTTCTGCCCAGCCAGGAATCGAACTTTGTCCCGGAACAACTGCGTTGCAGACCGGTAAGTTAACGAACTGAACCACTCAATTTGTAAGTGTAAGTGATGTAAGTTGAAGGTGGATTTGATAAAAAGTTGTTAAATTTAATTTTAACAACATTTAACTTGTATAGAGCTGCGATTCGTAGAAATTGATTGTGTAAAACATCGAAAAATTACATATTGAATTTTAAAATATAAAATTTAGGAAACAAATTGTACGCAAATTGTGGTTCCTCGCTCTTCAAAATGCATATCTACATGTATCTCAAAAGCCGGCACTGCATCTGCTCCCCTTAGGTTTCCATCCGCTTTCCATAAGGTGAACCGTCCTTCCTTTAGCCTTTCTAGTCAATAAAAAAACAGTAATTTACTCTAATAGAACTTTTTTCTAATCTTTATTTAAGGGGCTTTGTCTCCATTCACTAAATAACAATTCGTGCTAATGAATCATTGTTGCGCAGCTTTTCAAACACAGAAGAATAAATTAGGTAATAAATTAGTTGCAATTGGCTTCGTCTTCAACGCAAACATATAAATTTTAGTCACTAGTGTCCGCAGAGTAGAATGTAGCACCAACCCCTTTTACTGATGCGTAAATAAACTTTCTTGTAAATACTTATTAGCTTGTGCCCGCGACTTCGTGCTCGAAAATATGGTAACGCACTAAAATTAAATGCACTGAATTCGGAATAAACAGTATCAGAAGTATCTGGCCTTCTTTGTCAAAATTCGTTCAGTAGTTTTCTTAACGCCATCTTAACATAGTATAAAACAACGTATCTTCCCGCCGTCTGCACCTATGTACGCTTAGATCTTTTTAAGTACGCAACGGATTTTAATGTGGTTTTCAACAATATATAGAGTGATTCAAGAGGAAGGTTTATAAGCAACAAAAAAGGTAAGGGTGAAGTAGGTATAGGGATGTGTAGAATAGGTAAGGCCGGCAAAAAAAATTAAGAATCTTTAACACTTTGTGTTGACACTTCATGATGGAACTCCATTATTATGAATTAAATCACTTTTTGTACACTAGTTCCACTTTATTATACAATTTTATTAAATTTCGCACGCGGATACCAAGGTTGTGTAGGCCATAGTGGCACTACGACGATGCCAACAGCTTGGTCTGCTATAATTTTGCGTAAAGTTTTCAGTACCATTGAGAATGGAGGGAACGCATAAAAAAAGTGAATAGCCCAATTGATAGTAAACGCGTTTATAGCAAATGCATCGGGGTCACGATGCCAGGAAACAAAAGTTTCGCATTTGCGGTTTATTCGGCTGGCAAATAGGTCTACCTCAGGCTGGCCAAACTTAGTGACTATAGACTGAAAAGCTTCTCTTGTCAGCTCCCACTCTACGTCAGGGTGAATACGGCGAGACTCCGAGTCCGCTTCCTTATTTTCTGAAGAACGTATGTAGGAAGTTAATACAAATAACCTTCGGTGTTCACACCATTGCCACAAATCTTTTGTCACTTGTGTCAAATGAGGGAACTGAATGCCCCCCATCCTGTTAATATAGGAAATAGCGGTTGTATTATCAACACGCAATAATAATTGGCAGTCGAAAGAGTCTCTTGCAAATATTTTAAGACCAAATAATGCGGCCAGAATTTCCAAATAATTAATATGCTGGCAGCGTTCTTGGTCACTCCAGAGACCACTAGCCCTGTCGTCACCACATGCTACGCCCCACCCCGTTGTTGAGGCATCCGAGAATATTTCCAGGTCATACCTATCGTCCCTTATTTTCTTCACAGACCCCTGAATAGCTTGTTGCCACCATTGCAAGTCTGGCAGAATGGTGGTTGGAATTGACATGTACCGGTCATAGTCTTCGTGGTCCTTAAGACTTAGGTATTTTAATCGTTCGAAATACTTGGTATAAAGCCAGCCGTATTCTATTGCTGGACAAGCTGACGTCAAAAGACCTACGAACCGCGCGAAATCCCTTATTTTACACCTGTTTGTGTTAAACATAATGGCAATTTCTGCTTTAATGCGATCTACTTTATCCATCGGTAGGCTGACCTGGAAGTATCTCGAATCTAAGACATAGCCTAGGAATACACAGGATCTCCTTGGATTTGGGCAACTTTTTTCCTCATTTATCAGGAAACCTAATGAACTAAGCAAAGACCTTGTCTGTGTAACATTATTTACACATTCATCATAGGATTGTGCTATTAGCAGCCAATCGTCTAAATATACAGTAGAAGTATAACCAGCGGAACGTAGAAGCCGAGAGACTGGTCTCATTACTTTAGTGAAGACATAAGGCGCGGTGCTGAGACCAAATGGTAAAACATTAAACTCGTATAAGTCTGGACCACATTGGAACCGTAAATACTTTTTGTAGTCTTTATGAATTTTAATTGAAAAATAGGCATCCTTTAGATCCAACTTTGCCATGTAACAGTTTACAGTGACCAACTTGAGCGCAGTGCGCAAATCTTCAATTTTGAAATGACAGGTATTTAAAAATTTATTTAATGGCTTCAGATTAAGAATAAATCTTTTCTTGCCATTTGGTTTCGGCACCAGAAATATACCAGAGATAAACTGATTTTCGCATGGGCTACATTTAGATATAGCACCTAACGACAGTAATTCCTCTATAGACTCGCGGAAGTCCGCATAGTCTGGGTCGCTCGGTTTTCGTGGTGGGGGGACATTAGTTTGGTACACGTTCCGACTGAAGGGTATTTTATACCCTCTGATGCAGGATAATATTAAAGGGTCGTCAGTGACGAGTGCCCACTGCTGGTAAAAGTCGGCAAGCCGACCAGATGGTCTTACCGGCTCTAACGGCGGCTGGCGCGTGGACGCTGCGAGCCTCGCGATGAGCTGGCGCGCTGAGTCCTCGTCGTCGCAGGCGGAGTCGTTTGCGTCGTGCCTCTGCTCCTCGGAGCTGCTGCCTGCTTGCGGCTCTGATTGGAGCTCTTCCAGTTTTTTGAAGTACTGGGTGTAGGTTTTGGGTTAGTCTTCGGTCTAGCGAAGGAACTAGATTGCTTCAAGTCAGCTCCCGACTTGCTGATCGTCTTGGCGGTCTTCAATGTTTCTTGGAAGTTTTGCCCAAATAGTAAATTATCAATTTGGGTGGTCTTCATTTGTTCTTTGAAGTCAGCTTTTAGTGAAGAAAGAACATAACGACGTCTCGTCTCGGAGTCCTTATGCTGCCTATCACACAGCAAACGACCCGTATTTATCAGCAGACGCAATAATTCAGGTTGTTTTTCATCATATGAAAGCAATAGTGTAATTGCAGCACCCAGAGAAGATATTGCAGATGCAAGAATCTTTTGTTGCCCTTCTATGGCTTTGTCCCTGTTAGCTATAGGAGCAGATAACGCGGCCTTCATTTCGGGATTAAGCGTCGGAGCATTTACCAATTTACAATTGGTTGGAATACGATGGGCGTCCATCAATTCTTTACGAGCTTCAGTAGTCAAGCCTGACGTCGCATAATGATCAAAGCGTATAGCTACCTCCTTGTGTATGTCTGGCCCAAAGGTGTCAGTGTTTGATGGGTCTAGGCCAAGAATTTCCATCAAGTCATCATCTAATGCGTTTTCAGCATCAGGTTGGGTAAGCTCCATAGGAGCCTCGTTTGCAACTGTATTGACAGGCGGCCCGACAGTGTTGGACCTAATAGATAACATCGGCGCAGCGTGCGTTGTCGCGGGCGCGGTGGGCGCTGTCGCAGCCACGGCGAGCGAAGAAACAACAGTCGCTGCCCCATCGGCAGGCGGCGGCGGTAGGCTGCGCAGGTCGTACGTTGATGGAGGCCCATAAAGAACCTGCACCAGATCATCGCTGCGATCAGGATCACACCCTGATACAGTCGGCGCGGCCGGGACTTCATGTTGTCGGTCTAAAAAATAAAATTGACCATTGTGGTGGGTAGATAAATACCCGTACCGGGCGCAAACTATTTGGATATCGAAATAGCCTCAAGGAACTATCCACTTGATCCAGTTAATAATTGTTGATTCGAAGTAGTCTCTAGAACTACCCACTAACTCAACATATTTTGCATGACGTTTCCGTAATAACGCCGTTGATAAACGGATACTTAACAACGAGATAGCCTTTAAAACTATCCACATGTCGATTAGAATACAATTTAACACAAGTTAGAAACAACCTCTAGAACTGTTTACGTAACCCTGTTAAATGTTCAAGTATGTATATGTCTACAACTTGACTTGTATGCGGTTATAGAAGCAGTCTCTGGAACTGCCCACGAAACCGATAAAAAAAATCACAATAAGTACTATAAATAAACCATTGTACTGACCTCCTGATTTTGACCGACGCGCATGACGATGCGGCGAAGGTTCCGATGAGGATGACGACGAACTACGCAAAACACGCACTCTCTTCCTACGCGGATTATTCATTTTTCGTTCCAATTCTTCCAATTTTTGTTTTAAATATTTAAAATCTTCATTAATTTTCCTTTTAGGCATTTTGTCGAAAAAATTTTTTTGTTTTTTTTTTTTGTTTTATTAAAGAACACGTGCGAAGTGGCGAACACTAAAACGCGAATGACACAAAATGGCTGCTCGAGGTGTCGGGTCGGCGAGTAAGTTCCAACCTACCCTCGAAATTTAAAATAAATAGAAAAAGGAAACGGGATTCTACCCTCAAAATAGTGTGACAGTGGCGATCCGTACGTGGTACTACATGTATTATGCTAATCTCTTCGGAAGAAGCCATCGTATAATTATGATTGAACTTCACGAACAGGTAAGTTCGTTTAATCATCAATTATGAATTAAATCACTTTTTGTACACTAGTTCCACTTTATTATACAATTTTATTAAATTGCAACCGGTTTCGAATTACTCTTATTGCCTGAAGATGAGTAATTCGAAACCGGTTGCAATTAGGTTTGAAGGGCCGACCGCGCCGGCCGCGCCGACCGCTTTAGACGCATACATCTTGCCTAATTCATAATTTATTTACGCAGGCGGTCTTTGTGGTACCGCCACCGGAGCCTGGCTGAACCGCATCTATGTAGGTGTACTACAAATTATAATATTCACACTCAGTGTGCGCTTGTTCAAAAATTCAGCGGTGTTTCGTCACCTTTTCAGCTTCAATAATGTTGCCCGGCCTCTGGCCTTAATAAAATTGTATAATAAAGTGGAACTAGTGTACAAAAAGTGATTTAATTCAAATTAAGAATCTTTAAAGCACCCTCAGTTTTGACACCAGCTACACCTCGTGACGTCACACACCTCGATTCCGGGCACCCATCCCGACCCCAGACGACCCTTGTCATCTTCGCGCCTCGCCCCGGCTATGAACCGGAATCAAGTTAGGCCAGCAATCGATTTACGTGCAGACAGCCGTCTTAATGTGTTCATCGAATCATCTCATTGAGGTGCTATTTTGTTGGGTCTATTCGATTTGGGTGCGCAATTAGATAGGTTTTAATGATAGACTGTACAGGCGCTGTAAGTTATCCTACGTCATAGAGTACAAGGAAAATGTCACTTTGTTGTGATAGTAGAGGGTTAAGAGACCCACAAAACGTTGGCCTGCCCGTGCACAAAGTGGCATAATTTTTTTTTTATTAGTGACCCATATTTCGACTTTTGTAACGATAGTAGTTACATATTCTCTTGTGTATGCTCTAGAAGTCAACAAACTCATCAGCTCCATTCCATTCCTTACCCATAAAAATGGCGTTTTGTGGCGAAAATTACGGAAATTATAATTTTCAAACTATCAATTATTCAATTTCTTGGAAATGGAAATCCGATTACACTGAAACTTTGTGAGTATAATCAGACTAACTGGTGCGCATCAGTTCATTTTGATACCTTATTAATTCATAAAATTATATATTAATAATAAAAGGGGTATTTTGAGGACTTTAAAGCTAAGATTTCAAAGTGTTATTTAGATGGTCTGAGAATCACGTTTCCGGAATCACTATTGTTTACATCGTGAAACTAGTATGAACTAGCAATCGAACTAAACGTTGATAAGAGGTAGAATTACTGTTACACAATATTGTCTGTTTTTCAAGCCACTGAATCCACACAACGATTAATTTCGCTCGCATCCCGATCGCTCGAACGGACGGAGGCACAGGAAAAAAGAAGTTCTCCCTCCAAAAAGAAAGCACGCGAACAAAAGAGCCCACCAGTAATGTATCTGACGTGCACACAACTGATTAGCTCGGAACCGCCTTTTGTTATAATTCGTCCGGGCGAGTCGCCGACGAAGAATAGCTGCGGGACTGCCAGCAGGATAAAAGAATGTGTTTTATTTATTTCCTTATTTTTGTCTTGGACTGGAAAGCTAATTGAGAAAATAATAAACGTTATATAACTGGCCTATACGTATATAAATGGACATTTTGTGACTTGGACATTTTGTAACCTGGACATTTTGCGACTTGGGCCTTTTTTTACCACTGGATATTTTGCAACTTGGACATTTTGAGACTAAACGAACAAAGGAAACAAAGTGGCTTCTCGCCGTCTGTACCTCGGTACCTACGTATCTTTGTATCTATATACTTACAACGTTTTCACTACGCATTTTAATGCGGTTTTCATCAATAGATAGAATTATTCAAAGGGACAGACGGCGAGAAGCGTCTTTATTTTATACTATGTTTAGATTTTGTCGTTAATAAGTATTTTAACAGGTTACAATGTTTTTGTGCTAACCATGCACGTGCTGGTAGTGGCTCGTTTTCCAGTCGGCTTGATAATGTTACATGGCAGCCACCCCGCCTGTTGTTCATTGACATGAAAGTAAACAAAACATAATGAAGAACTAAGGATAAGTATATAAAGTGATAAGACTGTTTTTGAGCATGTTTAGAGTAAAGAAAGAAACAAACCTTTATTTCACTAAATACGACAAGCTTACGTACAAGTTTGTTTCATATTTTCATATTAATGTATTTATAATATCATGTAAGATAGACCTAATCCCCCGAAGGCATACTTTACAAGCAAGGCAACTTTACATCTCGAATTAGCCATTGGTACAAAGGCATGTGATTAATCCTCGACTATTAATATGGCCTACTGTATTTCCATTAAAATTTATCTGAAACACTATTTCGTTCATATTTTTATATACTGTGTACTTGATGGAACTCCATTATTTTATAGATTAAATTACCTTTTGTGCACAAGTTGCACTGAAATGTTTCGAATTGAATTCGAATCGAATTGAAATTATTCAGGCAGCTGCCTGCTGGTGAAGTATGTGAAATTATTTTTTAATATAACATATTTCAGATAGTATAAAAAAGGGTAAGGTGTTTAAATGTATACCATTAAATTCATTTGTACGAATACTTATCTATATCAATATTCTAAAGAGGAAAGATTGGATTTTTTTTTTTTTTTTTTTATGTCATACGTTAGGCAAACAGGCAAGCGGGCCACCTGATGGAAAGTGGTCACCACTGCCTATAGACATTAGCAACACCAAGAGTATCGCTAATGCGTTGCCTACCTCTATAACACGTTGCACTGGCAGCAAAAGGCAAATGCCACTCCACTGCCAAAGCCACGGTTCACCATATCCCTACCCCATGGAGCACTGGAAACCTATATGTCTGCTTGTTTGTTTGTAATGGATAAACTCAAAAGCTACTTAACCGATTTTACAATATTTTATCTTAAAAAATTTGAGTTGAACAGGAAAACTGCAATAAAATAACCCAAGGTATATGTTCTCGTTTAATTTCAGTGTTTCTCATTGTTAGAGCAAGGTTTGTATGAAAAAAAAAGGTTAAGTAAAGATAGGGTAAGTGTAGGGTAGGTTTAATGCGTCCTTAAAAATTTTAATTACCTCAAGTCAGAGACAATAACAAAACCGATGGAAACAACGTCGGGTAATCCCCGACCAAGTATACATATTCTTCAATATTTACTATACCACTGAACTGATTTTAATAAAACAAAGCTAAGAACCTTCTCGATTAAACTGGCTTTCAGATGAAGTAAATCGCTTCAAAATCGGTCCATCCGTTCGGGAGCTACGATGCCACAGACAGACACACACCTCCACACATACACAAAGCCACAGATACACACGGCAAACTTATAACACCGCCTTTTTTTGTGGTTATAAACGCGTCGTTTCATCCCTCAACACCACGTGCCACCAAGTAACACCATTTGTATTTACGCATAAACTTCAACCGAAACACTTTCCGTTTAAATATTGACAGTGTCGCGTCGAAACGGCGGGTTTCCCTCGCAATCTCGGCCAATGGGGCCTTTTGGCAATCTTGTCCTTGCTCCAAACCTCACTAGCCCAATGGCTGCCGGCTATCCCCCATTCCGATTTGATTCTCTCCCGTACGAATCTACATAATCGTATAAGGTTCACGTATCTATCCATTTGAATTGTTGAAATGTGAATTTTGTGGCCGTGTTGCGGATTTATGGCGACCTACTCCGTCTGCGGATGTAACTGGAGTCCCTTGCAAAATGAATTATGCGAGTCGAGATCAAATGTTTCGGGCATAAAATAGGATAAAATAAAATCCGCTGGCCTATACACCAATTTTGCGAGATTGATAACAAAGGTTAAGCAAAGCACATCGACGCAAATTGAATGGGTGACAGTTTCGTACTTCACGGTTAATCAAACTTCGGCACAGCAACTGATTCATCACTCATTAGAAAGAAAGAACATTTATTTACATAAAAACAACACCACAATATTGAAAAAGACACAAAAAACATGTGTCTTCTATACCATTGGAGAAGCGAGGTTGGCCATAGTCTTCCGCTTGGTACCCTGTGACGGCATATTATTTCTATAGACTCAGTATAGACTAATACAATGTTCTAGTTGTAACCGCAAGATGAGTGGACGACCTTATAGAGGTCGTAGAGAATCGTTAGATGTAAAACGCCCAAAAACGAACTGTACGAACAGGTCGGAAAGGCCTGTTGTAGTCATAGGCAGTGAAAATTCTCAAGCTACGAATAATTCTGCGTATGATTATGTCAGTCTCTTCTTTTTAGCACTTCAATATCATCCCAAAGCAAGTCCTAAATATTTTTATACCGTAGATTTAAGCGAACGGCAAGTACTTACAAGTAAACAATCTCAATTTAATACCACTTTTCGCAAAGTAAAACGGGGCACTATATCGCACTCCCATTCCAGCATTTAGCAAATAAATCCAAGGCGGTGTAAACTCTGTGCCTTCCTACGTGCGGTCCCGGGGAGCACTAGTGATGTGCACTTTGGCTTTGTTTACAAATGGTTGGCTGTTAACTTTAATATTTGAGTACACGTTCGCTGGGTACTTGTAGCTGTTGAAATGTTTTCCTAGACGCGTTTATAATGCAAGATTTACTGATACGGTTCTGAGATCTGAGAAGTGTTACACAGAGACTTCGTCCTCTGTACCAATTTCTTAGCCCTGACTTGAGAAAGTATCTTGTACGGTACAGTCAGCAGTAGAGTGAGTGAACCCCCTCATACATTTTATGTATGGGGGGGGGGGCGTACCGCAGATAATAGATGGCGCTGCCTAGGGAATAAAATGCAGTGGTGAGCCAAGTAAGTTCGCCAAATAAATTTCTATTTTCAGGTCGCAAGCTAAGCTAAGGGTCGAAACGTGATGCAAAAATTATTCAAGTAGTTCCAGGGAAAAGCGCGTTCAAACAAACAAACGTTATAATATTTGTTTAGAAGATCGAATATAATGCCTCCTATATTGTCCACCATTACTAGAGGTACATAATGGTGTCGGTGATGCCGGTTATGCCGTATCGTAACTCCCGAACGGATGGACCTATTTGGATACGGTTTTTTCTATTTGAAAGGTTGTTTAATCGAGAATGTTTTCATTTTATTTATTTAACAGTTCATTGTGCACAGGAAATACATAGCGAATAACAGGCAAAGTAAAAATGGCACAACATGCGCTACTTATTTCTAAAAGAAATCACTTCCAGCAGGCCTTCGGAAGCGTGATGTGATGTGATGGTTTTTAATTTTGTTTTCTTAAAATCGGTTAAGTAGTTTTTAAAATATTTGAGTATATGTGAACATGGTCGGCTCCACCGTGTGCTGTCCAGCAGAGTAGAAAAATACCTACCCCTTTTTCACTTGTGGGTGTCGTACAAGGCGACTAATATTATCAATTTTTGGAGTCTCCGAAGGCTGAATCTCTTGAGGTCTCTTTTTAAATTTGGAAAGTTTGGAAATTATGGCAACAACATTCCCTCTTATGGTAGAGGCCCAAAGCCCTGCAGTGGACAACAATGTGCTGCGATGTTAACTAGAACTACATTGGTTTATCACTGCTGTACCATTATATACAAACAATAATAACGACCGGACAATATCCGATGGTTGACATATCCGGGTCACATCCGGCTGTTTGTTAGTGTGGCCAGCACTGGCGGTTTCTCGTCGAGAATTACGCGCGTGCCGTCGCCAGGCAACACCGGAAGCCCGAGAGAAAAACAATTGTAAAATCAGCTCTAATTTTAAAATTTGAAATTCGAAGTGAAATAATGGCCTGTTATTGCGTCAGCTGGGTCAGTTGTTT
Organism: Blastobasis lacticolella; assembly: GCA_905147135.1. Classification (NCBI taxonomy): domain Eukaryota; kingdom Metazoa; phylum Arthropoda; class Insecta; order Lepidoptera; family Blastobasidae; genus Blastobasis; species Blastobasis lacticolella. Next base: position 20,200,448 of record LR990049.1, on the reverse strand, counting down.
TGGTTCGACGTCGGTATCTGATGGATATTTTACTTATTTTATTTATTTATTTATTTAACCATTTATTGTGCACAAAGAAAGTTACAATAATATGAATATAAAGATAACAATCACAAAAGGTACAGCTTATTTCTAAAAAGAAATGTCTTACAGCAGACCTACCGAAGAGAGAGGGCTAGAATAGAGAGGCAGATATGACGTGCACCCAAATACATAATATAATTGAATTACTTAAATAAGTATCTATATATATAATTATTATTTATTTTAATTTTTTTTTTATTTACATGGAAAACCAACAGCTTTTCATTATTTCAGAGAGTAAAACCTTTCTTAGTTTTCTTTTGCTTTCGCTAAAGGTGACTGGGCAAAAGTGGTCTATGTACCAGCAGCTTTCTGGTGATGACCAGGTTAGAGTGCCTCAGCTGCATATTTGTACAAGATGGCATCAAAATCGGTCCGGACAGTTTCGAGAAAAAAGCATTTATTTGTCACATTTGTATGACACGTGCCGTATTCTTTGAACCAGCAGCGACATGATTACGGAGTATAGGTTGAGGACCTTAAGCTATGTTCTTATGCCGCATGACATCAAAATCGGTCCCGGCAGTTTCGAAAAAAATGAATATCTTTCGCACATTTATTTTTCACATGTTTGTATGGCAATTTCCGTATTCTTTGAACCAGCAGCGGCATGGTTACAGAGTATAGGTAGAGTATGTTCTAACTGTGTTCTTATGCCACACGATATCAAAATCGGTCCCGGCAGTTTCGAGAATACGGCACTTGTCATACAAGTGTGACAAGATAATGCTTTTGTCTCGAAACACCCGTGATCGATTTTGATGTCGTGTGGCATAAGAACATAGTTGAAGGTGCTCAACGTATACTTTGTAACCATGTCACTTCTGGTTCAAAGAATGCGGCACTTGTCATACAAATGTGACAAATTAATGCTTTTTTCTCGAAACTGCCGGGTCTGATTTTGATATCATGCAGTATAAGAATAAAGTTGAAGGTGTTCAACCCATATACTGTAGCGATAACTCCATCGGTTCATAGTAAAGGGCACTTCCCATACAAAATGTGCCAAGTAAATATGTTTTTTTTTTAAGAATTGCAGGTCAGATTTTGATGCCGTTCTACAAGGATGTATTTGAGGGTGCTAAATGTAAATACTATACCGATGTTGTTATTTGGCCACAGTCCACTTCCCCTACATACTTACTCAGTCAGAGCAATCTGATTAATTAAACACAGGTTGATTGACATAATTTAACATTTCAGCCATTGACTAGTCAGTATGACTCTGACTACTCACACCAATCTCTTCCGACTTTTAATTTCGAAGCCTTTTTATTCTAGCTCGCCACTAGTGTGTGCTTCCTAATATCGTTGGCGAAGCAAAGTTGACCGAGATCAATCGTCGTGACGTGGCGTCTTTGATAGTAATATAACCTTTCTATTCTATTGTAAATAGCTGCCCGACTGGGGAAGTACCTCCACCTTACAGAATATCGCAGCTTAATAATACTCTTTTAAATAGTATTGTATTTCTGCCGGTGAGTAAGGTTTCCAGTGCTCCATGGGGTGGGGATATGGTGAACCGTGGCTTTGGCAGTGGAGTGGCATTTGCCTTTTGCTGCCAGTGCAACGTGTTATAGAGGTAGGCAACGCATTAGCGATACTCTTGGTGTTGCTAATGTCTATAGGCAGTGGTGACCACTTTCCATCAGGTGGCCCGCTTGCCTGTTTGCCTAACGTATGACATAAAAAAAAAATAGCTGATTTCTTTCTTAGATAATTTCAGAGTTGGTATCAAGGTAAAACTTGTACATTATTACGAACACATGCATACCCTTGTTATCAAGAATTTAATTTATATTCACTCGAATATATTGTTACCGTAAGAGCTATAAAGTGTTTATTTATCTATCTATCCACCAATCGCCTGTGAAAAAACTTCAAACTGAGCATCTGATGATACATTATCCCCTCGCAAACTCGGCCGCTCCGGAGCGCCGCACGAAATACAAACATTAATGAAGAAATTACTTTCGGAATTAAGCCGGCCGGCAATTTACCGGCCGTTTCTTTGTTGGCTCATCATAATGGAGCAAATTATGAAAATTCCTGGGACGTGTTTGCTTTTTTTTCGTCTTTTTAATTCATTTCGCTGCCTAATTAATTTATCTGAGTTTCGTGCATACGAGAGCTAAAGCTTTTATATCTCCTTAAATTTGATGTTAAAATAAATTAGTCTACGATTAATAAGCCTAGTTTTGTTTTTAAAACAACCGCCCTCATTTTTATTCGCCAAGATTTTGAAAATCCCTTTCTGGATTATAATGTTCAGGAAACAAGCTCTACGCATTAGAAAGGTCTATCTCGGGCGCTCCCTGCGGATTGCTGGTATATTTACGACATACACGCCTCGTTTGTTTTACACTTGATGTGTTGGTCCTGGTTGGTCCAAATAAAGTTTAGTCTATATTGTCTACTAAAGGGCGGTCTGTCCGCATCTTGTGCCCGAAGGCGGAAAGGGGCCGGCGGAATTAGGTCGTGCAATTCCTCAAACTTTTTGTGGCACATTTAGCCATTTTGACACCTCCTCTGACCCACCGTACCCTTGATCATTCGCCTGGACGGGTTCTTTAATGTATTCATAGCGTGGGTCGCCCGTCACGTGTCTGTTTTTCCGGAGACTTGTAACTTAGGCGTTAAGGCTACGGTGAGTAAGCATCTTCGTAAGCGTTCCATCTTCGCCCGACAGCTATTTTCCGCCCGGATATTGAGGTCAAACGTAATTCCATACTATAAATATTATAAACGTGTAATTTAGTGTATTTTTTATGTTTACTCGACAATGTCGCCAATAGTATTGCACGGACTTGTATGGATTTTCTCGGGAGTGAATAGGTCTTATATTCTCGTTTTATCAATATGTTCTCTGGCTACGGCATGAGCTAGGTAGTGGCATCTAATAACAAAGAAAACTTTTGTCCCCTAAAGGCTACAGAATTCCTGTAGCAATTTCTATTAAATTTGTAATGTTTATCATGGTAATCCGGCCAGTCTCGAGTGACCCGGCCACTCGGCTGCAGTGTAACAATGGATATTTCCTTCCGCTTCTCGAGCCGGAAATGCCAGCTTCGGAACAAAGAGGTCCTCAAACAACATTCTGAGAGCTATCTCTTAGACTTCCAGGTATCAATTTGTCTTTAGTTTGCTAAAGATTAAACTCGTCTATTTTGCTCCGAGCTGGGTGTATTTATGTGCTTATTATAGTGCCGGGTAATTTTTAATACGTTTATTATCTACAACCGGGCGCGTCGATGGCCGAGTGCTTGAGGTATCCAACTCGTATGCGGGAGGTACATGTTTGGAATCCCACTGCGGCCATGTACCAATGACTCTTTTCTGAGTTATGTACTCGTACACTAGTTGAATATTAACCGACGCTCTTACGATGAGGGATATCATCGCAATTAAACCTGAACATTCGAACGACTGAAGTGTAACCATGATCCAGTCTGGTCGGGTTCCCCTGGTAGCAGGGTCACGAAACTCAAATGGCGGTTCCCTCACTGTAATTACCTGATCAGCCAAATCCTGCACCATGGTCAAGGCGGACCCCGGGCTCTCGCACGCGAGAGCACAACCGGGACATTAACGCAAAGATGATTGTTTTTATCTTCAATCTGTATATATCTTCAAAATATTGGTTGTTACGTGAAGGTGTCTGTGTAAACAACATCAGTTATGCCGATGATATGGTGCTGCTGAATCCATCGATTCGAGTCTTAGTAGAATTCTGCGAATTTGTGAGTCTGATGATGATATTTCTCACCTTATTTCTTTCCTTGTCCCCCAGGTGGTACCGCGAGAGCGCCGGCGGGTCGCTCCGCGAGATCCGCGACGGAGACGGCGAGGGGCGCTGGTCCGTGTCCGGCCCCGCGCTGTGGGTGCGGCGCGTCACTGCCGCCGACGCCGGCCGCTTTGCGTGTCGCGCGCACAACGCGCTTGGACGCGACACATTGCGGCTGCGGTTGGACGTGCATGCGCCGCTGGTGGTCGTGCTGCAGCCAGCTACGCAGGTCAGTTGGTTACTACCACCTACACTCTCCTACCATTCTCATCTACACTTTTTCACGAGATACATTGCGGCTGCGGTTGGAAGTGCATGCGCCGCTGGTAATCGTGCGTGCTGCAGCCAACTAGGTAAGTCAGTTAGTTACTGCTACCTAAATCCTTTCCTAGGCACCTACTGCACTTACATTCTTTGAAGCCGATGAAGGGATGCGGCGGAAGGTGGAGCATATGGATGGATGGATAGACATGGTTGAATAAGTCATTTTTGCTGTTATCTTGAGAGAAGCTAGCCGCGTGCAAATTGTGAAAGTATAAACAGTTCACTCTGGATTAGAGAACGATAATAGAAGAAGTATTTTAAATAGTATTGTGTTCCTGCCGGTAAGTAAAATTTGACGTGCTCCATGGGGTGGGGATTTGGGACTCCGTGGCTTTGGCAATGGAAGGGCTTTGCCTTTTTGCTGCCAGAGCAACATGTTATAGAGATGGGCAAAGCATTGGCGATACCCCTGGTATAAGACATAACAAAAAGTGTTATCAAACTCGAAATGAGTTACTCTACTTGATATACTCTGTATGCAGTAAATGAAGAGCCAGCCGATTGGTACCTATCAGGAAATAACATCTAAATTTTACCACAATTAATTCAGTACCTAATCTAAAAACACAGTCGGGAAGTTAGCCGAATGAGTCATATTCCGGACTCCACTATTCTAATTTGTTGCCAAAACTTTTCCAATTTACGGCCAATTTGACGAAACGACAATATTACCGTGACGCGTTCCAAAGCGCGCTGGAGCCGCGCAATCGCAGCACGGCGGGGCAGCGTCACAGCGACGTAACGCAATTCGAGTCGGAATTACCGCGATTGTCGTCGCGCAACGTAATGGAATCCCCGACGAGCCTTTGACTGACATTAGCTTTGTGCAATTTTCCTCCGGTTTATTTGTTTACCTCCGCGCTCGCAGTGAAATATTGCCTCGGCTATAACGGGGACGGCAAATTGCATTGTGCCAAGTGCCTCTGAAAGGCCGCAATCAAACGACATTATTCTGATCGGAATGAGGTTGAGCACCTCCGTAAATCTTCCGACGAGTTCGTTACAATCCACTCGGCTCTGCCAAGAGTCACTACATTTTTATTACCTACCTAGAGTCACATTTTCGCGTACTGCGCGGGAAATAAACAGCTCCATAAAACATTAAACGGTAATTGGAGTAGTTTTAAAGCTTGGTAATTAGTAGAAGGGGATATGAATAAGTGCATCGCAGCGCAGGTGACCCCGTTTACCTCTGCCCGTAACCGCGTCTAATGGAGGCTGCGGCCGCGCAAAATGGCGCCGGACTAGGGTTGCTATCTCACAATTTTTACTTGAACCGTCTTTACAATCACATAATCATCTGTGTATTTGTCTAAAGCAATCGATCCCCAAATAAATGAAAAGTAAAAAGTCTAAACAAGTTAAGTAAAATTAATAAAAAGAAAATTAAATATATCGGCCTCAGTCCGTGCAAGAGCCAGCAAGAAATACAAATCACGGCTATCACGGGTATCCTGTTTTTTATTGTACTTTGTGTTTTTATGACACTTACTTGTAATGTTTGTGTTGAAGTGTAAATAACCTATCCCTATTCTATTATTAAAACCTGTCAAAAATATCTCGAGACATTTTGATGAAAAGATAAAATGGTAACTTACTGCGCAATTAACAGAGACTGCTCCTGCACTCTTTCCCGCTGCTTCTCACTTCTTTACTTTGCGCCTTGCGATACATGCAGTCAAACAACCGACCAATATGAGTACCTACTTAGCTATGGCCATCCGCCGTGGGCTTGGTACTCATCCTCACTACGTAGACCCTCTGTTGGTCACGACGCGAAGGTTCGAAAGAACGTTTCTCGCTCGTACGATTCGAATGTGGAATGAGCTCCCAGCCACAGTGTTTCCTTTGGACTATGACATGGGAGCGTTCAAGAGGTATATAAGAGGTCTCTTCAGAGGCGGGCAACGCATTAGTGACTCCCCTGGTGTTGTCCATAGGCGGCGGTGACCACTTTCCATCTGGTGGCCCGCTTGCCTGTTTGTCTGCCGTATAACACAAAAAAAAAATTCATCCTAGGGGTCAATCCCATCACAGCGGGTAGCGGAAAACTCTTCTAATAGGAAAGCGCATTTAAAAAAAGCAGATTACGCGGTTACTATCACAAATAATAATCTAATTAAAAATTATGATATTTTAGTTTCAATTCGACAATAATGGCTCTAAAAATCAGAACAAATTAGAAAGCTGGAGTGCTCAAATACCGGATATGTTCGGCTAAATCCGGATGTAAGGCAACCCTACCCCGCCCTGCGCCCGTGACATCACCCGCAGCGACTTTAATGCGTTTTGAGGTTATCGGGCTTTTGGGAATACGCCGAAATAATTCCATTTGCGAGAGGAATTGTTAACGTCGCCCCTATTTGACGGTAATGCGGATATGGTTGGTGTATGATTTGCAATTCACGTAATAATAATAACTTTGTCATTTGTGGCAACATTGCATACAATTTCTCCTCAAAACAATTAGCTAATGCAGGTTCTTATATGTATGCACATACTAACATACCCATGTTCGCATTCTACAGTGCGCCACGAGATACGATTCAGATACCGAGACGAAAGCCTCTTTCATATTTTTATAAATTATTGCGGTGTGTTTACATTAGGAGCGTTCGCTTGGTGTAAACAGAGGTAAAACATTGGCTCGTTGCTCTATAATTATTGTTTTTATTTGAACAGCAAATGAGTGAACACTGCCATTTTCTGAAGAACTTCTTGATCAGGTGCCGGTGCAGGCTGGGTACACATTCCCGCTACGTAGACCACTGTTGGTTTCTACGCGAAGATTCGTAAGAACGTTACTCGCTCATACGATTCGGATCTGGGATGAGCTCCCTGTTACAGTGTTTCCTGTGGACTATGACATGGGATCGTTCAAGAGGTATATTTGAGGTCTCTTTAGGAGCGAGTAACGCATTGGTAGCGTCCCTGGTGTTGCAGATGTCCATAAGCGGCGGTGTCCACATTCCATCAAGTGGCCCGCTTTATTTATTTTTTTGTTATACGCCAACGGACCAACTGTTGGAAAGTGGATAGACAACAGCAACACCAGGGGCGCTACCAATGCGTAACCGCTTGCCTGTTTGTCTGCCGTATAACATTAAACAACTATCTAGGTAAGAATACTAGCCCTTCGACCTCATCGTGACTTACCACCAAGTGAGGTGGCAAACAAAATATGCTTATCAATAGCTATAATGTATTAAAATAGATATACTTGGAACAGTAACAGAACAGCGGGAGTAGTATTAAATTGTCTTTTGCAATGCGCAAATGCTGTACCTCTATTACAACCTGGCAAACCCACAGTTACTCAAGTTAGTTAGCGCTATTATTAGCAGAAATTGAACGTTGAAGCGTAAAGATAACCACGAAGCCATACCGCAGCCATAACTATAAATTGCTCCAGATTCCATCAAACCTAAACTAACACGCTAATTGCCGTAGTAATTTCCATCTTGGAGGGCGGGAAGCAGGCTGACCCTGCAGTTAACCTTCCAAGGCCCAAGACCGGAGTTCCGTAACTCGATAAAAACAAGTTTCCCTTGTTTGACGGCTCCGCCATTCCGGACCTCTGTAAATATTGCACGTTGCCATACCCAGGGCTGCCTCCCGACGTCTTTAGGGTAAATGTTTACAAGAGAGGATTGCGTGTTGAACGCGGTGCGGTGTTCTGGGTTGTACAGTGGCTGGTGGGATTCACTGGGAAATATTTTTCCCAGTTGACTCACAGTGACAACGCACCTACGGTTCTGCATTTTTGGTGCCTGCAACCTAAATGCATGAATGCATTTAGGTAAATGCATGAATCGTAGATGTTATGGCCGACAGTTGCCGCTTGCCACCAGGTGGGCTGTCTGCTCATTTATCACAGATAATATTTTTTGCAGTAGTAGAGGAGAAGAATTACTACTAATAAAAATTTACCTGCATCGCAAATTGTCCTTTCGGTCGCACTGGTAACTGAGTTTCAGTAGAAGAAAATATTCGAGCGATACCAATCATGAGATGCCTTTAATCGCCATTGAAAAATTTCACCAACCGACCCGGGATCGTAATAATTATCTTCTAACTCCAGTTTCGTGTGATATTAATTTTACCCCAATATAAATTACCCACCTTCATTCACACAAAAGTTTCCTGCAACACGAGTTTACACCGTAACCGGACCCGGACCGTACCCGGGCAGCCCTACCACTAAAAGGCCTTGCGAGATTTACTTACCAAATTAAATATTTACACTCGCCAACGGGAAATCACGTCGCTCGAATAAAAATTGTAGACCTCCGCTGCGTTTGCCTTTGTTTGCTTGAATTTTCTCTCTCTTTGCCGGTTGTTTGGATGATAAGCCCCTTGCGCCTTGCGTCGCGGGGTGGCGGGATTATCAGCCAATGTAGATCGCTACTAAGGTTTGTTAAAACAGCGAGGAAAAACAACGTGATGAGACCTGCTCATTGAGGCGACTGAATGTGTAACCATGATCCAATCTGGTCAGGTTCCTCTGGTACCAGGGTCATGGAGACAGTCGCTCCACTGTAATTACCTGATCCAACGAATTATGGTTCGTGGTCAAGGCGGACCTCAAGCCCTCGAGCGCGATATTTTACTATAGGCATTACGGAAAACTTTCCTACTATGCCCGATGATGAATGATTTGATTTGATTTATTTATTACTATTACACAAGATAATACATTTAATATATATTTACATACATTTTTGTGAAAAGAGATCGTCAAATGTAATGGAATTATACAAATTATCAAAAGGAATATACGTAATCAATAAAATGATTACATAATGTAAAACATGTCCATGAAAACATACATGTCAATACGAGATTAAACATGTCAATAAAATAAATTTAAATATGTCAATAAATGTCAAAAGTGAATACATTGAATAATGTACAAATTGTGTCAGTTTACAGATTAAAATGTCACAGTAAAACCATCCATAATAACAACGTCAAACTTCAAAAATAAATAAATGTCAAAACATATTACTACTACAATTTTAATACTAAATGTCAATAAGATAATGCATTTTTTTTTATTATGAACAGTTTTCGTTGAAATTATGACTTAAAAATTCTTTAACAGAGTAAAATACATTATTCAATAAAAGGTTCTTCAGTTGGCGATAAAAGCTGTTCGTCATTTTGCTCACCACTCTAACCAGTTTAATACTTAAATACTGTTCTGGCCACACGGTTGAAACGTCGAATCTAAGGACTTTGCATTATGAGACCGAGATTCATATTATGGCACCTCTTTGATGCAGTCAAAGTACTTTTCAACAAATTAGATGCATCCCAAGTGTAACCCGACTTCAACAGAACAGCATAACACCTCACAGGCCTCATAACGTCGGAAAGCGTTCAGATTGTTTTAGATTGGGAGGGACGGCGCAAACATTTGTCCGGTGATCCGGCTTGTTACCGGGCCCTTTTAGAAATAAGGAATTGCAAATAAGATTGTCTCTGACCTCCGGCAGCGTTTTTGGTAACGAGATTCCCCTTTTGACCGACTACGGCTTTGCATATTCAGTTATTTCGTTTGATGTCTGCGTCGTTACTGCGAGCGTCTAGATTAGCCGGGTCGCCGTAGTAGATCATTCGTTTCATTTATTACCCACGACGGACGGAATAACGTGGGCGTGTGGGGTTTTGGGGTTAGAGGTTGTTTGTGCGTTTGTATGTATGTCTGATAAGTCGGCAATTGTGAAGTTTTCAGTAACTACTAAATCGATTTCGATGGGGTTTTGTGCATTCAAACCATGCAATTGCAATTATTTAGGAATCGGGAGTTTTATTTTTAGTTTTTATTTTGTTTTTATTTTATTATTGTTTAAATAATCATATGCACAATGATAGGTTAGATTCAATGCTCTACGAAGCAGCACTGTCCGATGCGCATTACTTACCACCGTGACTTTGTACTTATCGATGTCCGAGACCCTTAAGGATAGTTTTTGAATAACTAGTTTTTAAATAAATAATAAATATGTCAATAAATAATAAATATGCTTGCAAAAATTCTGCACAGTAAACCATCTAGCCCCAAAGTAAGCAAAGCTTGTGTAATGGTTGTTAGATAACTGATTAAGTATTAATATATTTTAATTTTTTCAATTTCTGCTCAGCCGAGAATCGAACCTGGGATCTCTGAACCACTCATATCAATAAATAATCAGGAAATCATTATCACGATAAGAAGAATATGAATTATTATCGTTGATTGTAACTATCAAAACAGCTTATTACAGCAAATACAGGCGTAGCAAATAAACATGTGCGGTACGCCGCACCCCCCGCTCCGTGTTATTCCACCAAAGCCTCGTTCATCCCTGATGAAGCACTAATTAATTTAAGAGGGAGCTTTTACTCTTAAAAAGTTTATTACTATAAATTCAAGTGCAATTTGTAGCGTAATCGTTTAAGTGCAAGCTAAATTTGGTGACCACTTTGCATCAGGTGGCTCGCTTGCCTAGTTGTGTACCGTGCGGCATAAAAAAATATTGCGCTGTCGTTTTGGTTAGTTAAATACGTTTTAGTGTAGGTAGTGTGTTAATGATGCAGTGTTGTTTATCCACATTTTGAAATTATTATGTGCGTTGACCGTGCGTTTGATCAAGATCGTACACACCTTGGGTATTTAATCCCAATCGGGTCCCGAGACTATTCAATCAGTCACAGGATCGCCAGCGTAAGATGTTCGTCGAACTCGCTTCGCCAACGCTATTTGGAAACCACAGATAACTAGTACTCGTACATTGCCAAAAAGCACACCCGAGAAATGGCGAGCTCGTTGCGTTACTGAAATTCGATTGGCCAAAAAATACGAAACGGTCACCCATCCAGTTACAGGCATCAACGCGTGGTGAATAGTTTCATATTGTTATCGGAAGCAAGTGAATTTTGCCAGGACCGTAGCTAAAGGAAGAAGGTAGGTTAGTTTCGATAGGAACAAGGTGTGACTTTAAATTTCATCATATATTATTTTAATCATCCATCATCTTATATATTAAATATAATATATTATAACTTTCAATACCATCATATATTATATTTAATCATCATCATCATATAATTAAGAGTATAACTCTTTTCATTGGAGCATTCACCACTCCTCCCTCCTGTCTGCCAACCTTTTCATCTCCTTAAAACTAAAAATGTCTCAATTTCTGTAAAGGTTGCCTGGAAGAGATCGCTTGTAGCGATAAGGCCGCCTTTGCTCATATGTGTTCCTTGTTACTGTAACTGATTGATGCTGTTATTTTTTTTGTGAGCAATAAAGTGTTTATCTATCTATCTAAAAATGTGCATCAAATAATACAAATCCCTAAACAATTAGAGGAAAATATAAGGCGAATAAAACTTTCCAAACCAACTAAATTTAATATTCTAAATATATTTATACATATTTCTATCTCACACCTATAGGTAATCAACAGCGGCGACACAGCCGTCCTGAACTGCTCGTGGTCGGGCTCCCCCGCGCCCCGCGTCGAATGGCTGCACGACGGCGCGCCGCTGGGCGCCGGGGTCGCCGGCGGGCGCGTGCGCATGTCCGCGAACGGCGATCAGCTGACCGTGTCGGCGCTGCGGCGGGCAGATGCGGGGGTGTACCAGTGCCTCGCCAGGAATGAAAGGGACTCGGCCCAAGCTAGCGCTGAAGTCCGACTTGGAGGTGAGTTTTTGTGGGTGTTTTGTGTCTTGTGGTTTTGCAACGGCCACTATGATAATTGAGCGTCTTTCGCGTTAATGTTTTGCCTTAATATCGTTTTAATATTTGCTATTACGACAATCAAATAAAAAAAAATATATATATAAATTTTGCAATTTGCAAACAAGGTTTAATTGCGATGTTTTCCCTTGCCCTAAGAGCATCGGTTAGTATTCTACTTACATAACTCAGAAAAAGTCATCGGTACATAGCGACCCTCGGGATCAAACTCGATACCTCTCGCTTACGAATCATACCCCAACCATTAAGCCTCCAACGACTCCTATAATTAATAATTTCCCCCCTCCCTCGCAGACACGGCGCCGGAGCTGATGTACACGTTCATAGAGCAGGTGCTCCGCCCCGGGCAGGTGGTGACGCTCAAGTGCTCGGCGGTGGGCGCGCCGCCGCCGCACTTCGCCTGGGCGCTCGACGGCCAGCCGCTCAGCGCTATGGCTAGGGGGCACCGGTGAGTACACTGTAGACTGAGGGCACCAGAGGTTCTCTTATGTCATCGAGTACAAGATATATGCCGCTTTGTAGCATAGTAGTGGTTTAGTAGACCCACATAACGTTGGTCTGCCTATGCGCAACCTGGTTTGTTCGGTACGGTCGAAGAGAAAAGTTATTTTTTCGACCCAAAGTTTTGACTTTTCGTAGCGAGACTCCTTACTTATAGAAGTAAAAATGAAACCGTTGCCACAAAAGTCACTTTAATTTGGGTTGTGTTAGGTGACTTTAATGTAGCTAACCAGCGAAACTGCCAAGAGAATGTAAGGTTTGTAACTTCAAGCTCAGGGGGCGTTGCTGGTGGGCCGGCCAGTGCATGTAGGTGAGGCGCTGGAAGTGAGTGTCCGTGCGTGCTGTGGCCGTGGTGCTCGTTCATGAACCTTAATCTATAATTTCATTTATAATGTAGGTTATTTTGTTACATTGCAGTAAGTATTAATATCTTGACATTTTATTTTGAACAATGTTACTAAATGAAATTAATTGGAATTACTTGACATGGCTTTGTTTATCTTGTCATTTTATTTTTAACTATAATCAGAAATTCTTAATAGTAAGTTTATCTTAATTGTTTGACATTGCAGTAATAGTATACGATATTATGTACGACATATGTGGCCTTCATCGTCTGATATAAATGAATTGAATTCAAGAATTTAATAAATTACAGTCAATTTCTATCACGCTGGCCGGCCTACTTACTTCGCCTGGTAGGAACCTGGATGAGCTCGTTAAACGATCTCTTTGTTTTGATTAATTAATCTTGTATGAAGAAATAATTTTTGAGTTTGAGTTTATTACTTTATTAAGTGATTCCTGACCTTTCTTTCCTTGATAAAACGTGGTAAGGTTCTAAGCTACCTTCCCCTCCCCTTTTCCGTTTCACCGGCTACTTATAAACATATACGCCAATTGACGTAGAAAAATAAACAAAAACGAATTTTTATTGGCAAAGCAACATGACATTTATACTTTCAGAGAAAATTGTTTCGATTTTCTAAGAAAATCGTTTGGACAATTATGCCCGTTTCCACCAACAAACCCTAAAAGGGTCCTTTACTAAGAAACTCCTAAAAAAAGGAGCCCCTAAATACACACTAGCCTCTAGAAAATAAGCAAAATGTTTTTGTAATATCAAAATTTATTTGTAATGCTCAAGCGGGCCACCTACTGGAAAGTCGTCATCACTGCCTATGTTATAAAATAGGCAGTGATAATCGTGTTTTCCAAATTGCGTTAGGTATGTATATTTTTGTGTTGTGGTGTTTCTGTTTGTATAAATAAATTTGTTTTTTATACCACACAGGTGGCAAATAAACTTACGATCTGCCTGATGGTAAGCAGTCACCGCAGCCTATGGACGTTTGCAATACCAGGGGCATTAACCACGCGTTGCGTTGCGTTTACCACATGTAAATAAATACTTCTTATTCTTATTGACAACATCAGAGTTATTACTAATGCGTCTCCCACTTTTAAAACCCCAGCTGAACTTGGCCATTTGTAGAATAAAAAATGCCCCTGTACCACCCAGATACAGCATCGAGCAGTTCACGACGCGCAACAGCGAGGTGGTGAGCTACCTGAACATCTCCGCGATCCGGTCGGAGGACGGCGGGCTGTACACCTGCAAGGCGGCCAACACGCTCGGAGAGGTCGCGCATACGTCCAGGCTCAATATTTATGGTGAGTGCTGGGTCTATACCGAGCGTTGGCGGCCTATTAGTTAGTGCTTAACTCTTATTATCCTAGAAATAGACTGTTCCGTTTTAATAAGCAATTCATGTATATGAATGCTATCCAGCTAAAGTACAGCTTGAATATCCCACGACATAAAGGACCTTAAACAAGTGGAACAATGTGGTCATGCCTACCTCAGCTACGGGAAAAGGCGTGACAGTATGGTATGCATCTATATATTCAGCGACAAGCAAACTTACTATCAATTGAATTATGGAAAAATAACCCACATAAAATTCATATGTTGTGTCAATAATTAATCAAACAGTCGATACAATTTGAACATATTTGCAGGGCCCCCATACATAAGGAGCGTAGGTCCCATCAGAGCTGTGGCTGGGAGAGAACTCATACTCCACTGCCCTTACTACGGATACCCTATCAGGTAAATGTTTACACTTATATTTACTTATTTACACTTATGTTTACTGTATAACTCTGCATACCTCATAGAACGAATACTAAGGTATAGTACTAGCATATCTATAGGTGGCCGTGTGGTCTCCATATTTGTTAATCATCTCCCCTTTGGTTAGTGACGGTGCGGGCGAGTATAGCATACTTAAATAAATAGTAGTAATGGCTATTCAATCTCTAACTTTTGTCTTGATTTATAAGCCTAAAGACGTAATACAAGAACGTAGTAAAAGAAACGTAGTAGGTGCTACGCGGGTGCTACGAGTGCCAGAAAACCCGCATGGTATCCCGAACTGTAGCTTTTGTTCATCCACTTTTCCGATTCAACTCTATCGCCAGACAGCTGCCTGTGTTCACGAACACCTTTTAAATAAAGTTTTCGTTTGTACCGAACGTAAGCTAGACAGTTGATACTAACCCTTTCTCAGAACAAAAGGCATGTCTACAAGTAACTTAAAAGCCGGCATCACATTCGCTCCCCTTACATTGCAGATGTGTTTGTGGGCCGCTTTCCTTTAGGTGGACCGATAGTCTATTTGCATCCCTAGGCAATAGAAAAAGCTGCTTTTCGGAAAAGCGGGCGCGCCGACATTGGCCCGACGTCCGACCACGCCCCCGTGTCCGAAAAGCAACTTTATTTTATTCCAAAAGAATGACTATCACCTGTATCCTTGCCTACTAGACCTGCCCCGCCGTAGTGTCGAATGTAGCCGCCTATAACTCACTTGTTAACAGAGTATCAACACTATGTCCCCCCCAGCTCAGTGAAATGGGAGCGCGACGGGCGGCCCGCGGAGTGGGAGGTGGGCGCGGACGGCGCGCTGCGCGTGCCGCGCGTGCTGGCGGCGCACGGCGGCGCGTACGCCTGCGCCGTCACCGGCCCGCACGGCGAGCGGGACACCAAGGAGATACAGCTCGTTGTTAGCAGTTAGTATATTTATTTATTTATTTAACACTTTATTGTACATTAACAGTATATTAACACAGATTCTGCAAGATTATGACAAGTACAAGGGCGATACGAGTATACTGGGTTTTACAGACATTTTACAGTGTTGTGTGTGGTGCCGCATCTTGAAGGATAGCACCACCCCATCTCTTCCCGTGGATGTCGTGATGAGCGACTAAGGGACTAATCTAGAGGATGGGCAGCAGCGTCCTTCTGTGTACAGCAACCATTCACATGTTTTAACCTCGGATTCTGTTTATTTTCACATATTTTGTAAGATTATTAAACAACAAATTATTTCCTCATTGAAATATTATTTAAACGTACTATTTGAACGGTGCAGTTTACCGAACAAACTGATCTATCGATAATACCTGTGAAATGGGATTACGGGAGAAATGGGACGCTCCAGTTGGACAGAATACTAGCAAGCACAGGTATCGTTGGTAAATAATTCACACCAGCTAATTCGGCTTCGCAGAGCATCGTCTCTGTATATATATACGTAAATACGTAGCTATATTACCGACTATTAGTCTATTATAATGTTACACCACATTATCACTTCATCCGTTACCCTCCGCGTACAATTTTGGTTCCGACTCAGATAAATCAAAGGTAGAACTTCCGACCCTGGCTCTTGTAAAACCACATCCATAACATTCCTAATCTATATAACTATAGATTAGTAAGAAGATATCCGGTATCACTAGGCGGAGAGGTGGGTAGGCGAGACGCTACTGTTAGACCGTATACTTAAAAGTGCCTGCTATATTTCTGTTTGAGACGCTTTAAGGTTCTGGTTAAACTCTAGTAGCAGCGATGGTAACCCATTGCGAGCTTTGTCTTCCTTTTTTTCATGTCATACGGTAAGCAAACAGGCAAGCGGGCCAACTCCCGCAACTTGTGTTTCTGTCGGTGAGTAAGGTTTCCAGTGCTCCATGGGGTGGGGATTTGGGGAACCGTGGCTTTGGCAGTGGTGTGGCATTTGTCTTTTTGCTGCCAGAGCAACGTGTTATAGAGGTGGGCAACGCATTGGCGATACTCTTGGTGTTGCAAATGTCAATAGGCAGTGGTGACCACTTTCCATCAGGTGGCCCGCTTGCCTGTTTGCCTACCGTATGACATAAAAAAAAAACACTTAACTACATAACAGCTTGATTAGTTTTTTCATTTGTCAATTATTTCTCACTTCTCTATTGCCAGCGTTATAGGTGTTGAATTGCTGGCGTAATTATACCATGACGTAATAAAAAAGTAAACCTACGGGTAGGATAGCTCCGAACAAGGTACATCGCGCGGCTTGTATGTGTCCGCGATGCCGCGTGCTCTGTTATTTTAGACATCCGCGGATGCGGATGCGGATATGGATATCTAAATATTCATATCCGCAGATGCTGGCGTCAATCATTTTTAAGAGATACTT